>VZRM01006058.1:139729-275117 GCA_013397955.1 Grantiella picta
GGTGTTTCCCACCAGCAAGATACTGCTGTGCTGGGACCATTTGCCTCCCCAGCAGTTCCCGAGGTGGTATCATCTATCACCACAGAAATGGGTCTGGCTGTATCAGCAATGGAAGCCAGGAGGTCAGAGCTATACATACCAATTTCTACCGCTTGACAAATAAAAATATATTTGTAAGTCAAGGTTGCATCATCCCTGCTGACCTTCTGATATATCACAGTAATCACAAGAGGGAGCAACACTGTCCAACAAATTTAGTGTGGATTACATCCCTTTTGATCCCTATAAACTTCCACTATCAGCAGCTGTAACATACTGAAGGACTCACTCACACATAACATCATAAAACTAGTAGGTGCCAAGGAATTTAAAGACAAATTAAGTTTGTAACTTTCTGTGTGACTCCTGAGTCCCCACAGGTGCTCACTCAAAAATAATAATAGTCAGATATTACCCTCAAATCATCTGTGGGCAAAATTTTCCTCACAAAAGAGTTTTAGATTTAAAACTCTTCTAAAAGCAGTGCCATTAGCACATAGATAAGCCAAAATTGTGCTCAAATTCCTAACAATTCAGGCCTTTAACTTTATGTAGGATTTCACTCTAAAAGACAAGAAGGCTTCTGAAGTTCAAGGAGCTTCTCCTTGTACTGCTGGCACTGCAGCTTTACAAGCAGACAATCCAAATTGCTGTGACATAGGGAACAAATAGAGAAATACCTGAAGATAGATACAAGAAAAAACATCACTTTCTACTTCACTTCCAGTCTCCACCAAGGGAAGGATGGAGTCAGCACTATCCAGAGAGCCCCAGTCAGCTCCATGGATACTCTAAGTCTTGAGGATATTGACCTTTTTTTGTCTCATTTATGAGAGCTGAAAATGCAACTGAAGGGACAGCAAAAGCAAAAGCTGGCTCCTCAAACTAGGTTAATCTGCCTGGCCCACCCCTGCAAGAAAGATTCATGATGGATCTGGCAATTGGCACTAATTTAGGAGGCAATATTTTGAGAGGAAGGTGAAACAGAAAATGCTGCATACTTATATATTATTTAAAACGGAAGAATTGTCTTGCTTTTGAAAACAATTATTCCCACCCCAAATTTACATTAGCTGATACAAAGGAATGAATAAAAGATTGCTGCCAGTAAGGCTAGAATTCCCAGTTCAGGCTGGATTTTTCCTGCAGTAGCCTCCTCTACTGGAAAAAGTAGTCTCTACCAGTTTTGTTTGTCATTGAGATAAATGTCTATAAAAAACCTTCTAACAGTGTAAAACATTTCTAATGGAAATAAACACTACTTTTTTTCTCCATTCAGACAAGCTTTTCACCTGTCCTTAGATCATCCCGTCTGTTGGAGGTGAGCAATGAGCTCTGCAGTGTGTCTCCTGTCAGCACATTTGATTTCTTGACATTGACACACTCTGGACACATGGAAACAATATATTCACTGACCATAATGTGAATTCAGTTCTGTGTAAGAAATGTCAACATACATTCAAGAACCATGCTTCATGACATAATTACCAAGATACTAATTAAAATATTGGAAAGAGGGCATATGGCCTTGAGAAGGAGAATTTAATGGTTCCCATTGGAGTTCTCAGGGAAAGTAGCTTGCAAAAGGGATGTCCCTGCAAAACTATAAATACATATATGCTTTCATTTTTTAAGATAATCAAATATCCAGAAGAAGACAGCACTGCACAGAACATTAAGAAATTATCTACATCAGCTGTCTGCCTTGAATGGGGATCAATTGTTATTTACCAGACCTCATGGGCCATTTCTTTCTCCCTGCTAAAGAGGCCTTCAGCTTCAAGCATACCTCCTGGAAGAGCTGGGCTGCTACTCTAATCCCTGATATCCCACCTTCCCCCAAAATGAAAAACATGAACAGGCAGTTTCAATTATAAATGCTACAGCTGTGTTAATGCTGTAGTTTCTCCAGACACTGTGGTCTCTATATTTTGTCCTACTACATTATTCCAAATACCCACAAGTCTTGCCTGTGAAGAGTTGGCTCTGCTGAGCTCTCAAAGACCAGGAGAGCATAACACATTCTCATTTTTCTGATACACACTTGAAAGAGCCAGTATTCCTTGAACTGGTTTAATTCTTCATCTTGTTTTGCATGTTAGAGAAAAAGAAGTTAAATATATAATGAGGTTGCCCAGCAGCCCTCTAAGAGGGGCAGAAAGGGCAGAGGAGAAAAGGTAGGGGAATTATCTAAGTGAGGCAGAGGGTTCATAAAATAAACCCCACTTATAAAAACACAGCACAAATGTTAATTGAGCATTCCTTCAACATGCTTTACAAATATTGTTAGGCTACAATAGAAAAACAAACTGGACCACATTAAATAGAAATTTCCATTTACAAGCCTTTCTCAGAGCATTTTGTTTAGACTTGGGACTGGCTGGTGAGGAAAACCAATAGAATTAAATATAATTTGGGTGAAGGCTGTAGTTGAATGGAACTGCAGAGGTTGTGACACAATAACTGGCATGTTCTAACAGGTAACACAGTCTTCTAAGAGATGTAAGCTTTAAAGTGCTAAAGTGAACATTTTGAGTGCAGATAGGGCCTCATGTCAGATATTGCTCTGTCCCATCACTGAGTTGAAGGGATAGTGTTCAGTCTTCTTAGGAATAGAAAAAGTAAAAATGCTGAATGAAGACCATAAACACCAGTAAAGGAGGCTTCACCAGCTCAGGGGTCTGTAGGAAGGCTTTGCAGAGAAAGAAATCCGGAGGATAAGGCAGTGAAATTTCACTATAATAAAGCACAAAAAATTACCTTAATGAAGAAAAGAGGTAAAAGGTATAGTAAAGAGTTATGATTGCATCAGGAAGCAAAATTTTAAAGATTACCAAATTAAGTGTCATTGCCTTCTGGCAGTTTGCTGTTTTGTTTTCTTTGGGGTTTTGTTTTGTTTTTTAATAAGGCTTGGGATGAGTAAATAGGAAAAAGTCCTGTGTTCATTTTATAAAGACCAATTTTTTTCCCCTTTCCCCCGAAGACTGAGTTCGTGAAATACTCAAATTGAATTTCAGTGTTTCTGTCACCTGGCAGTTTTCTGATGCAATGTGGGTATCAATGGTATTCAAAAGTGAGCCGAATTTGGGTCATCATTAGCCATGTAATTTTGCTTACCAGTGAGGCAAAGCTAATGAAGACATCTTTCAGAGCAATGTAATATGTATTTAATGTGTCAGCACTTGTGAAATCGACTTCCCTTCTTTAAAAAATGCAACGAAATTTTAAATGCAAGGAGGTAACATAATGAATGAAATGTGAACATTGCCACATTGAACTTTGTTTTGAACCATTGAAACATTCACATCACATTTCAAACATTCCAGCATGTTACCTTACAGTCAAAGGGTATCACAAGAAAATTCATCTTGCCTCTGATCTCTGTTCGAACATTGCTGAAGTGAAGCTGATAAAGAAACTTCAAAAAGAGTGTAAATTATTTACAGGCTCTGGGACTTCCATATTAGAAAATACAATTGGGAAAAAATAATGATATTTCAGTTCTCTCCAAACACTGAAATCTAAAAATGCTACATCAAAGACTCTTTTACCTTTAAATGGCATAATGCAAACAAGAATTAAAAATACAGTGAGAAGAAGACACCTAGGGAGCCAAATTAACTCCTGATGTCTTTCATGAGGTGTCTTAAAATAATTTTTCTTTACATTTTGTGAAGCATTATTTTCACCTCTATGGCATCTACATAGGTTTTTTCTTCTACATATCCTGAAACATTTCACAAAGACAGTGACACTGAAAGCTGGAAGACGGAATCATCTCAGCAATCACTCTGTCGGACAATGCGCAGCATCATATTATGGATATCACACTTACTCCTTTGAGACACTATTCTGTAAGCTAACAGTTTTCAATAAGCTTTTCTTCAATTCGAACCTGTGAAAACATGTAAGAATGCTTTTTTTTCCCTACAGATTATTTGCCCTTTTTCCACAACTTCAAATAGTTTCCACCCTTCCGAAATGTAAGACAGCCCCGCATGCCCTTGATCAAACAGAAAACCTCGGAGCTTTACAAGTTTAGGGACCCCCATCCAGTCCTCATCAGGGACATTCCACATCATGGAGAACATCAGGACATCTGGCACTGAGTGGAAAATGAAGTAGAAAGGTGCAGCTCTGATTAACCCACCTGAAAAACATCTGCAGATAGAGACAGGTTGAAATGTTTTCCTATCTGAAGGCAAAATCTGTCTGGTTAAGGAGCAGTAATTGTTCTGGGCTGTATAGCAGCTATTTTCAGATGCTGCTCCTCTCCTGATTTATCATGATTAAGGTGTTGTTCAGCCTTCCTACCTCAGACATTCCACATGAAGGAAAATAACAACCAGGCACCTCTGTGCAGAGGCTTCCATTGGCAGACAGAAGGGGCTTGGCACCAGTAAGAGGCAGGAAGAGGAATGTTCTCTGTCACTGACAGTGCTACATCTGTGGAGAGGATGTGTCATGGTCTGTGCATTGTGAAGATTTTAGAAACAACCAGAAATGGTTGTAACTTCTTGTTTGTTGGTTTAAAAATTAAATTATGCAAACAGAAAAAGTGAGACAACATCGTGCAAATGTAACTATGACAAATGCCTTGGTTTATTGGAGAACCAATTACAATTCCTGACACATCAATACCTCCCACTGCATTTTACAAGTGAGACACTTCAGTGGTGTTATGTGTAAATATTACAAAATAACTTGCTTACAGGAGCAGACATCAGTTTTTTCCTTCCTCCCACTTGCCAAAGCTTTTCATGCCCAACTTCATTCACTTTAATTAAAACACCATGAACTCATTAAAGGGAGTTGATAAAGAAGTGAAGGATTCCATGGTGGAATTCTCAATGGATGTAAGCAAAGCTAATAATCTCTTTCTTGATGAAAAGGAAAGCTACTAATATAATCAGCAAGGATTACACTTTGTTTGCTGTCCCCAGTATTTTAGGTCAAAAAGCATATTGCTCCTTGAATGCCAAAGCTGACCCTAGGGCTAAAAACAGGGAGAAATGAATGGAAGAAATTGGTTTGATATTTCCTCCCTTCTCTTGAAAGTAAAGTAATGAATGCTGAACAGACAGCAAAACAAATAATACTTTCCTGGAGTGGAGCAACAAGAATCCCCCTGAAAAATAGGACAGAGATGAATTTTGAAAAGTCAGATCTTTCTAAAGACATGACAAAATAAAACTGACCAAATTCACAGTTTTCCAGTTGCTGCCAGCTGCAGAATCCAAGGAAGTGTCCCATGTCACTTCTCTCTCCATCTGGTCTGTACACCCTCTCTGGTTTGCACCTTCTTCATAAACTGACTTTGCAAGATTGGTAGAAAAAAGTCTGCCTTCTTTCAGATAGATTAGGAGGTAATTTTTTGTCTTCCCAGGAAGAATTCATTGTGGCCAGTTGAAGAAAGTGGAAATAATGTGAGAGGAAACACAGATATGGAGATTATATCCTGATGTGTAATTTTGGGAACATGAAAGGAAAGGTTCTGAAATAGGAAAAAGGCAAACATCATCCCTCCAAATGTCCTCCCCTTCTTTCTTCTCCTCCCCAGTTTATATACTGAGCATGATGCCATATGGTCTGGAATATCTCTGTGGTCAGTTTGGGTCACCTGTCCTGGCTCTGCCTCCTCCCAGCTTCGCATGCACTCCAACTTCCTTGCCAGCTTGGCAGCATGGAAAGCAGAAAAGGCCTTGGCTCTTCCTAGTTCCCATGCTGCTGCCAAGAGCAGCAGTAGTTAAGAAGTCCAGTGATAATCCCAGTAGTTATCCACCAGTAGTTAAGAAGTCCAGTGATAATCCCAGTCTAGATAAATAGCCTCAAATAATGCTAGCTGTCTAGTTGCAACAGGAATAACACAGAACTGCCACCATGATTAATGTCAATCATTGTTAAAGCAGGTAACACTTGAGGTACACAGAGAAAGTGAGTTTACTCAGCAAGGAGTCAGCTCCAGAGAAAGTAATCCAGTGTCATCTTACCATAACCAGTGTCAGAGCTCTTGTATTCAAAAGGGAGCTGCTCTTTGATGTTCCTAAGGTGTCCCAGGTTCTTCTGCTTTCTGGGAGAAGGAGAGGCTCTATCTTAGAATTACACAGCTTGGACCCAAAATGAAGCTTACAGTGAAGAAGAAACAAAACACAATGGATCTAATAGATAGAGGGCTGGCCTGTAGGATGCAGTTCTCCCCAGGCTTTTGTCTGTTTCCCCATCCTATTTTTGACAATCTACAGTCAGCTTAGTCTACCTCTCAGTCTCTTAGTCATACAATATAACAGAATACTTGAAAAGAGTGTCCTTCAAATCTTTCCTTTGTTTGAGACGCAAAACATTCACAAGTACCACTAAACAGGTTTTCACACTTCACAAGGAAAGGAGCTCTAACTCCTAGCAAGCATTTGAGCCAGCTCCATCTGCAGTGGCAGCAAAAGCTGCAGTGCACAAAGTGTCCCAGAAACATATTTTGTGGGGAACAAAAGTTGTACCTGTAGCGGGACAATGATGGAGCTATTAGAGGAACACAAGATTATTATGACCTGCAGAGACTATTCTGTTAATTTTCCCACACTGGGACAGAATTCAGTGTCTTCCTGAGATGGATTTCAAAAATATCCAGTGATGAAGTTGTGGTGGAGATTAGCAAACTCCCCAGAAACCCATTTCAGTGTTAACTGCAATATTTGTTAGAAAGCCTTTCCTAATACCTAACTTTAAGCTTTTCTTTTTGCTCTTTAAAGTGATTGCTCTCCTCTCATCCTCAGTTGAAATGAAATATACTTTATTGCCTTCCTTTTCATAACACACATTCAGAGATATAAAGACTTCTATAATTTTTCCTTTATTTTTCCTCTTTCCTGTAGCTCAACAAATTTTTAAGCCTTTCTACACACCTCACACTCTCGAGACCTCATGGGCTTTTCTTGGCCTCTTGTAATTTTCCTGCATCACTTTTGAAAACAAAGTCCAGAATGGGATATTATACATCAAGTATGGACTTACAAGTGATAGCCCAAAATTGTTTGCTTCAGCTCTATAAATAATGGGGGAAAAAAGTTTGTATTGAAAAAGAGAATAGATTATCTGAGCCTGTATAGCACTGAGTAAGTGAAAGCTTCTCCTAAAGAGCTCATAAACAGGGCACAGTGAGGCATGGGCA
Organism: Grantiella picta; assembly: GCA_013397955.1. Taxonomy (NCBI): domain Eukaryota; kingdom Metazoa; phylum Chordata; class Aves; order Passeriformes; family Meliphagidae; genus Grantiella; species Grantiella picta. Next base: position 146,934 of record VZRM01006058.1, read on the forward strand.
AGAAACAGCATCAAACAAATTCTAATAACCAAAAATACAAACAGTGCAATAATTCTTAACAGATGTTACATACTCTACTTGTCAGTAAACCTAAACCATAATAATGAAGAAGACACTCTCCATAGTTCGGAATTTGAGAAAAAGCATGTTTGGTTACATAGTGTAAAACAGCCTATATTTATTAAAGCATGCAGCCCCTTGGTGAGGGGAATGGTACATCCTGTGCAAAGTGAACATCTCACAGAACATCTCACAGAAGTATCACTGGTTTTGCCTGAGCTCCAAGCCTTGTCACCTGTCCAAACTGATCCATCTTTTGAATACCAATACGTAATACCCATCAAGTCAAATAAACTATGATCTAATCAAACCAGATACAATGACTATATAATGAAAAAATCAGCTATGAAATCAGACACTGAATGAGCATAAAGATACCTTCAAGAGGGACAGATTATTTTGCTGTGGCAAGTGTCCTACTCTAAGGTTTAGTATTTTGTTCAGATCTTAAGGAAAGCTTCCCTTGTTTTATTGAAAATTTAGCAAGACTAGGCTCAAGTTGGTGAAAAAATGTCCTTTTTGTAATCTCTTGTACAATGAAAAATGCTTTTCATTCCATTAGAAAAAGCATTACATAAAGCCAGATGGTGAGGTTTATACTAGACAGACATTGTTTTTCCATGAGTAATTGTAGACAGCAGTAAGATCCCCTCACCTTCTCCTCTCCAGGCTGAGCAACTCCAGGTCTCACAGTCTATTCTCATCTATATTCCCTCAACTATCCTACAAACCCTCAGCTGGTCTTGATCTGCTCCATTATGTTCACACCTGTCTTGCACTGGGGAGCCCCAAACTAGGTGCATAATTCAGAGGTTGTCTCACAAGTGCAGAACTTGTGCACAGACCATTTTCTCCAACATTTTCACACACTTCAAATACAGCTCAGGATGTAGTTTGCCAGAGCCCTAGGTCTCACACACACAGAGGACTACTCTGAGCTTTGCCTCCCAAAAAAGGTCCCAGTTTTCTTTTCCAGACTTACACACCATTTCCTTGAAGATTTAAGGAATAAGATTCCATCACTGGATAGCTGATTTAATTAGCTGCTGTTAGATTCAGTCTTGAGTGGTTTCTCCTAATGGATTTAAAATAAACTGTTAATAAACTCACAATTTCCATAAAGAGATCAATAAGGGACAAATCTCCTTGTTATAGGAAGAACTGAGATGGAGAAGAGCAGTTGTGACAGTCTTTACTCATAAACCACAGCAGAGATACAATAAATTTCTTCATGCTGTGTGCTTTTGATATTTTATGTTTGTTTGACAATACTTATTCATGAACCACAAAACTCTGGCTTGCCTTCCAGTAAATCAGGTCCAGCCCTGGTTATCATCTCAGGAACAGAAGCAGAGGGGTTCTGTGTCATTTCGAACACAATTTATTCATTCAAGAGCATAACTGTATATATATATGGAGCATTATTTTTTAACTTGTCAGATAACCCATTCACAGGAAACATCTACTACCATCTAAAAACTGATTACAGAAAGACACCAAAACTCACACTTTCTGTTTACCTGTGCACCCAGCTTATTCTACAATAAACACTACACGTGTATTTTTACAAACGCGGGTCATTCAGTGTTATTTAGCTCTAATCCACCCCAATGGATCTATGGACAAGAACCCGGTTTACCCTCACCTTCTAGGGTGGGTTGTAACAGTGAGCCTGTCCTAATTTTGCAAATTTTGCAACACTTGCTAAGATCTCACATATTTAGGTATGTTCATTTATATAAAAGTCTTTGACACTCAGAGCCTGTTCATTCACACTACCCATGCTATTTGCTTTAAACATGGGAAATATTTTTGCAGATCAGAGTGTGCTTGCAGATTATTTCTAAAAAAGTAAAGGTATAGATAATTTCTTCCACTTGCTGTAACTTTGCACACCTCTCCCAGAGTCTGGCAGGTATTTATTGTGACATTTTAGGGGCCATGATGTGGAATGGTTAAATATTTATATTTAAGTATTTACTGATGTAGAAACTGGAGAATATATCTCTGCCCTCCCCAGCTGGTGTTATAGCCACTAAATATTAAGTTTACTCTTCATGATTTGGTCTCTCAGGGGCAGTGCAGGGACTCCATGAGAAACAGAAGGAATAGTCAGGTCACCAATAAACCAGTCATAGTGGTCAGGAAACTCTCCAAGAAGAGGCATAGTATGTGCTTACTTGGACAGCAGAGGAAGGATGAGTGCTTTAGGTGGCTTTCAGGGAGAAGAAGGCAGTTCTGCTGTTTCACACAGCATTGTATCTGGCAAGCATGGGCTGAGACAATTATGAGTTTGAGCTGTGTCACTGAAAGAGGTGGCCACAGAAATGTCTAGCTGGTGAGCCTGTATAGCAACTGCACAGACATGCACATGATGCCAAAATGTAGGTGGATCTTCACCTGTCCAGAACGAGATACTCAGGGAACCTGCTTACAGCAAAGGCAGACATTGAAGCATTTGTAGAAACTAAGCAGGGTTTTAAAGATATAAGTTTTGACATGGGATAGCATCAGATAATTATTTATCTAAGTCTAACTCTTCATGTATTTCTTTTAGTGTCTCATAAATACTAAAGTGGGTTATTTTGGATAGTTATTCTCTGCTTTTCCTCCTAAACGTGCTTTATGAAATAGGGTAGATTTAGGTTAGCTGTAAAAAATTCTTTACTGTGAGGGTGGTGAGGCACCGGAACAGGTTGCACAGAGAAGTTGTGGATGCCCCATCCCTGGGAGTGTTCAAGGCCAGGCTGGATGGGGCTTTGAGGAATCTATTCTAGTGAAAGGTGTCCCTGCCCATGGAAGAGGTGCTGGAACAAGATGACTTTTAAGGTCCCTTCTAAGCCAAACCATTCCATGATTCTATGTAAAAAGAACTCAGCACAGAGAGATGGAGAGAGCACAGTAAGGTGCTCGACCATGGTCAGATAGCAGGAGCACGGTCTTGCAGGCCATGATCTGTTGCCACACTAAGGAATGCTGCTACATTTTATGGGACAGTCCCTCAAATCTGCTGAGCTGGTCACATCTGAAATCCTCAAAACAACACACCAGGGTCTCAAGCATTCCTTGAATGATGGGACCAAGTATTACTGAAGATGAACACCCACACATATTTCAGGTGGAAATTGGGTTATTCTTGTTCTTAGAGTGTTTGAAGGAATGGATTATCGTAAATAATTGGGGTTTTCTTAGGTGACTGGGATATTGGAAGCTAGGAGGGGGCAGTCATTCATTCAATGGACATTTTATGCACTTCATATTCTCACTCATATAAAAATTACAGTTTTGTAATATTGAACCCAAATCAGCTACACTGGCAAATTCAAGTTAAATTTAATTCAGGGTTTTCAAAATGTAAGGACATGACCATATATGTATACATATCATATAAAATATAACACTAATATGATACAGTACACATATATATATATATTATATTATTTACTTTATGTACATCTTGGGAAGCTGATAAATGATATTGTGCAACCACCTTCCTAGAATTCAGGTCTGGTTTTGGATGCCTCAGGCAGATATCTTTAAATCCTTGATTTCTTCCAGAAAACAGGGCATGATAAACAAGGGAACTTGTTTAATGTGCCAGTGCAATTTTTAAAGTGCTTCTTTTCGAGAAGACCCAAAGCTGAGAGCCTTTTCACGAAAAGTGTCCTTAAGATACAGACTTGAGATACTGTCAGATTTAACAATCCAGCTTTCATCACTTGTCAGATACTGTTGTAGGGAAGCCCATTTAGAAATGTCATGTGCTAGAGCAGCTGTGTAGGTGTACACTGGATGTCAGAGCCTGTTCCATTTGCTGTCTTTCCTCAAAGTGCTCATTAAGGGACCACAGTCACCATCTCCTAACGTTGTAATTCTGGGTATTAAAGGCATTTATGCATCCAAATGGAATATTTTTATGCTGTGACAGATGACAATACATCTTGTACAGATTACAAACTGCAATTTAAAGTGATGTGTACTGTAACTTCATTACTGAATCCTAAGTGCAGTCACTTCATCCTGAAAAAAACGAGTGGACATAAGAAAACTAGGATGAGTGTATATTTTTGTCGTATATGACTTGACTAAATATTCACTGTGTCATCAGTATATGATCTAATTAAGTTTCTTGTTTTACTGTGAGACTTGTAGAGAAATTGTTGCTTTCTGCATTGACAAAAGCTCAGTCTCAGAACAGCATGCACTGTTCTTGCCCTCGTTGGTGGTGTTTGCTCTCGGTGTTTCCAGTGACGCAACAATAGCCTAGCAACCTGCAATCTGAACTCTCCTACTTCCTGCAGTGGTTTTAATTCGATTGGGGAGGCTGCTCAGTATGCCCTAGCAGGTTGTTAGTAGCAGGATTTAAGGCAGCTGTCTCTCAGATGGCTGTAAATTCTCGTGTCTAGACAGCCTTTTCAATAGCATTTCTAAAAGTCAGCGTTGGATACTGCCAATATGCTAAAAAGTTTTAATGGTGATATTATCATATTTCTGCACACACCAATCTTAGTAAACTACATTTGGGATTCGGACTATCAGGAGTGCCTAAAGACTAGGCATAACTCACTTTTTATAGGCCAAATTCTGTTATATTCCACTTCCTCTAAGAGAAAAAGCAATAGCAGATGCCTTTAGCTTTTCGAACACCAGAAGTTTGATAATTATTAAAACTGAGATATGAAATATTTTCTCAATCTGCCTAAAGCCATAGAGCCATGACAATTTTCCAGAATAAATTCCTCCATCCCCTCCCAGTAATGTGGTTTCATTCCCTAATATTAACACAAATAGAAAGTGCGCTATTTTCTCTTCATGGCTTGAGGGGGGTCATTAGTTTATTACAGATGTTCCAAACTAACCTTCTACTCCAATATAGCCAGCTGTGGTTTTACAATGTGCAACTTCAGCATGATAATATTTGCTTTCTAAAACCCAGGATGTTTTCCAAAGTAAATTATCATCTTGATTGCATCATCATATATTGGGAAACCTTTATGAGTGTTTATAAAAAGGACAGGAAATGAGAGGTAAAATTGTCTGTGTTTCAGAAAAGTTTATAGTTCATCTAAATTTCCTGGCCTTGAGGAATTTAACGTCTCTAATTCAGCACTGCAACAGAGTTAATTGCCTTGGATATTATTTTTAGTGTGAATGTAATGCTCAGACAAATACAGCTACTGAGAGACCATGTATTATTGGATTCACATGAATAACCACAGTGCCTGTAAATCCTAGGCATGGGCTGGGGCTCTGCTGCACCCACCAAGGCTCACACAGGCTGTGCACAGCATGCCAGGCTGGCACTTCCCACATCTCATTCAGCCATCTTGGAGGTTTCTGTGGGATCCCACAGAGGGACACCAGGACATGGGCAGCAGTAATGCTCCCTCCTCTGACATCACAAAATTGCACAGAGAGCAAAAAACCTTCCCTGCTTCACGGAGCTGACAGGCTGAGTGTCTTGGGAACAGACTTAAATATTTACTTGCTATTACTCCATCCACAGATTACTCTTCTCTGGCGAGTTGTCATCAAGCCTTTAATGCAATATTCAAGCTCATTAACAGCCTGTGTAGACAGCCTAAAAGAAAGAGGTCAGAATCCAATATTTGAATGCATGATGTCTGCACCTGAGGAAAAATGCAATAACCAGAAAATATCCACTCTCAGAAACAGCCTGTTTGTTAACAAGAGCCATGCTGATGGCACAAAAAAACCATAAATGAATATATTCTACATATTAAAGGCCAAACTCCAAAGCACAATTTTTTTAGCCAGAAAGCAAAAGAAGGCCAAACAGTTTATGAAGTCTGATAGAAGCAGCTATTGCCATCTATTACATGCAGTAAAAACTAAACTAGAATGCTAATAGACATGGACAGCACTATAAAACTTCCAGAGAGCCAAATAGATAATAACTTACAGGTAAGAGACTACACAAGGGCAAAAGCCTAGATTAAAGTCAGAAAGAAGGGGCAAAAAAACCCCAGAGAAATCATAACAAAACACTTAATAAGTGACATATATTAGTCAACTAAAGTCACAGATCATGGCTTTGGCCCTAGAGCAAAGTCACCTTATGTGGCATCAATTAACTAATTCTTTCAACCTGACAAGGTCCCAAAATTAGAAGGAGTAGGGTAGGGATCCTTTGAGATCCTCCCTTCTACCCCTACTCTACAATACAATCATTTTGATAGGAAGCTTTTCACTCCTTTTAAAACTTGTCCTGTAATCAAAATTCCGTATCACTCTGTTTCCTGGGCCTCACCACATGGATGGGTGGTGCTTATCTTCCTTATGGCAATGTAATCACATATTCCTCATGCTGTTCAAAGCCCACACTGGAGCAGTCTGTTCCTGAGGAGCTTCACCCCATGCAAGGCACTCAGCCAGGGCTGTCCTTGGAGGGTTGGACTTGTGTGAACAGCCCTGAAATGGAGCAGGGAAACAAAGTGAGGATTAAGGAGCAGCTGGGATGAAAGGTTATGAACTGACCACATGCCCAATTCCCAGCCATGTTCAGCTCAGGGCAGAGCCAGCAGAGCTGGTACTGAAGTTGAGCCTGGGAAGAACAAGTGTGAAGAAGCAGAGGAAGGTGATTTTAGTTTTGTCTTTTCTTCTCACTATCCTAATCTATTTTTAATTGGCGATAAACTGATATAATCGTCCTCAGTCAAGACTCTTTTGCCCATGACAGTAATTGTTAAGCAATCTCTCTGTCTTTATCTCAACTCACAAGCTCTTTAATCACATTCTCTCCCCCATCCCACCGAGAGAATGAGAGAAAGTGTTGGTAAACATCTGGCAGCAAGCCAAGGTCAAACCACCACTTCTCCTTGCAGCCACCTCTGGAGCATTTGGAGAACATTATGATGTCATTTTATGGAGCACATGTACAATATCTATCCTTTTCAATCTTAAGTGAAGTAAATTTTAACTAAATGTAGCTCTAGAAATACAGAAAACAATGAGCAATAAGAATTATAGATGACCTAAGCCTTTCCTTGGCTTTATGTAGCATAAGTAAAGCTTCTCAGAAGAAGAGCAAGATAAAACTATTTGGAAATAAGAGATGAGCTGGAATTTTCTAGAAGCATAGTTCATAAAATGAGCTTAACTGCAAATAACAATGTTATTAAACTCACTTGTCATACATAAGCTATAACAGTTTTATGTGACTGGTTAGTAGGAAGAGTTTTGCTCTGAAACAGTGCTCCTTTGGGGCTGAATTAATAATCAGATGGCTGGCCACAGAAATTATTAGGGCTTCTCAGAAGCTTTAGTTTTGAATATCAGGGAGGCTAGCAAAATTTTCGTCCTTAATATACTAACCATCATTTGGTGATTTCTAAAGTACATATAAATGCCTGCTTTTCATTACTTTCTATCATCCTAATGTGTACACATTCATTTATTAGTTTATTGTATCATATTGTTCTTCCCTTTTTTGTATTGGAGGTTCTTATCAGAACATTAAGATGAGGTTGGTGGGGTTTTTACAATTCACAGTCTTTTTTTTACATTTCACAGTCACAAAAGCCTGGCTTTGAAGGTGGGTCTCCTTGAATTCTCCTGCTTCCCACCTCATAGCAAGGAGTCAATAATCTTTTTTATCCTCAGTTTTTTAAACTAAGTAGATTCCTTTGGTCTATTTCTTGTTTGACTGTACTCAAAAGCGAATAATGCATCTGAGCTGAAACTTTATCAATAAAGAGTAGACTGGAAGAAATTATTTCACATATTTTACAAGTTTTACTCTTGGCAATGCAACCTAGGATGACATTTCCCATTTTTGTAGTATTACATTGTTGACCAGAGGCCATACATGACCAGAGTATTTTCCTCAAAACTGTTGAAGAAAGTTGCTCTACATCCTGTATTAACAGAGATGAGTCATTCCTCTCATATAACATCTCATTGGATAATTTTAATTCTAGCTTCCTTTTAATTTCATCCTATTTTTAATTCCATTTTCTAATTTGCCAGGAACACTTTCAAACTCTATTTTTGTCATTAAAAGAATTTCTGTCTTTAGTGACATTTGCAATTTTAATTTAAGAATTAATTACTAGAAATTAGAAACCACCATCATTAGTGCATTGCAAGATGAATCAGTTTGAAAACCCTGAAAAGAATTAAGATTTCGTGTCGTGCCCCCTCTAAATTGCAATGAAGCTCACACAGATGAAAACTCAAAATCACTTTAAACTGATGCCATAGTAAATTACTTACTTATCTCCAGATTTTTTGGTGTCTCAAGCTACCCAAGGGTCTAGCCTGTACAAAGGTCTCTCTCTCAACGTGAGGTAAATATGCAATTGACACCAGAAGAGATTTATTCCTGATTCTGTTCATTCTTCATTCCATTGTCTGTGGGTCTTTAAAAACTTTATTATATTACTATATTACTAGTATTCATATTAGTGAATTCCCCATTAAATTAATTTCTCTGTTAAAAGATGGATTTGATTCAGTGGGAATGCATTACATTAAGCAAGGAATTTAGCTAAATTCTGTAGGGGTTCTGTCTGTCATTTTCATTATGCAACACATGGAATTGTTTCTAAAAATTGTTATTACAAGTTTTGTTCATAACTCATATTACAGCTTAGTTATTCAGCATTATGGAAAAAAAATCAGTTACCATTCAGACCTCTAAAACAAAGGCCTATTTTCTCATTAAAATATTCTGGATCTGTTTGGAGTGGCTCAGATTCTGTGCCCAGGCCAGCAGGGCTTCTGCTTGCCCATGTGGGTTCCTCCATGCTGCTGGAGCACATCTGCCAGCAGAGCAGGGCTCATGAGAGCATCTCTATGCACAGGGGGAATGTGTGCCTGTCACATCCAGAGCTGTTGGCAGGAATGAGCAGACTCAGATCTGGATTTAAGCTTTAAAACCAGAGATTTATATAATTTGATGGAAAGAGAACAGCTTTACCATGCTTCTTTGAAGTAATTAGTAATAATTTTTGAGCTAATTTCTGTGCATAGAGAGATTTGCAGGACTGGTGTGTATCTGTGCATTAAAAAGATTATGCCACAGGGCCATAATCCCAAAAAGTCTTGTATCTTTGCTTTACTGTTATGGCCTCAGTGGAATTAACAAAGATGCTTACATAACTGAAGTCAAATACATAAAAACAACCTCTTGGTATCAGAATCAAAAGATGAATAAAGAGTGGCAAGGGGAAATAATATTTTAAAGACTATTGTACCTGGAGAAATTAGCATAATTTCTGCATTTTCTCTTTTCATGAGTGACAGATGTTGACTTGCAATTGGGTTTTAACAGAAATGTGAGAGAGGAAGCAAGGATGCTATTAAGACGCTGGTGTCCCTGAAGCCTCTCGTTCTCAAGAAAACTGATATTTCCATCAGACTATAAACAAAAGTCATCTCAGACTTGTTTGTTGGTTTTTTTTTTTTTTTTGTTTGCTTAGGACTGAGCTAATAATACAGCTAGTCATAATTGCATTAAATCTGGTGCTCACATTTTTGTTCAAAGAATATTTAATGAATTTGAATATAAAAGAAATCCAGGGAAGGGAAAACCACCTAGGAGCTGCAGATCTAATCTTGGGATGCTTCTGCCCTCTTGTGACCATTGTGAAACGCTTTCTGCGGCTCTTTACTGTGTAAATGTATCACATTTATTCTTGTTCACAGCCTTGACCCTTCTCAAAAGAGGCTCTCTGTGTGCCAGCAGGTGGCTGTGCCTTCACAAGCTGAGATCCCATCCATGCCTGCGCTCTCTGCCCGGAGGAGGGCAGAACTCTTTGGCCCTACAATTTTACTTACAGAGGAAAGAGGAGGGGAGACCCAACCAAAAAAAACTCAACCAAAAACTGAAACATCCGCCACATACAACAGGTTTCTGATAAACTTGTTTTTCTCCAGCTGCAAAATGGAGGTTTTGCATTATAATATAATAATGAAACTACAGGATCTGCTAACTGCCTTGGTCCTGCCCAAAAAGCCCCAACACACTTGGGAGGAGATAAGGTCCCATTATTACACATCGGGAAGGGGCTGGGGAAGTTGGTGTGGATTTCTCCTGCCATGGGAGAAAGCAAACCCATTAATGGGATTGTCTTTGCCCATGGACCAAGGTGTACTTGGTGGGTAATGCAGCAGTTGTATGCTGCAGGAATGACCTGAACTGGTGAAGAATGAATTTTGTGAGGAGCAAAGGAGAGTGTGATGACAACCCAAGCTGGGCTGGTGACTAACAATAATGTGTGCTGTTTCTCCTGTCCTGACCACCCATCCTGATGTAATGGAGCCCAAGTCACAGATCTGGATGGAGAGAGAAAGGCCATTAAAGGGAAAATGTTATCTCTCTGTGAAACAACATGGGATAGTAGGTAATGAAAATGTATGTTTGGTACAGAGATGGTTTAAGGATGTTGTTTAAGTTGTATGTGTGGGAATGCAATGCAACACAGTTTCACCCATATGGGGCTCCTAACATGTGAACAGATCCTGCTGATCACTCCTTGCCTCTCCAGTCGATGAATCAGCTCATGGATGGGACTTTGAGAATCTCGGTTGGTGTGACACTACTTCCTGAGGTAGTCGATGCCAAGGGACCTCTGGGCAGCCACAATGGGGTCCTTTTCTCACTTATGCCCTGTTAAACACACCTTGGTCTGTAATACAGACAATTCCTGGCAACTCCCTGTCTCTCCCGAGATCCAGATGGGTTCTGCACTCCTGTCTTGATGACATCAGTGTGCACTGTGCACCAGTATCCACCAAAACTTTATACTTCTGTGGATCTGATGTGCCAGGCCATCGAATCCACACAGTCCAGTGTGTCTGGTCATGCCTTTCCTCCTCCTGGCTGAAGGCAGGGATTCTCTATTCCTGTTCCTGGTTGGGGGATCTTTGTAATGCCAGATCTAAAATCCTGTCACCAGGGTTAAACATGTGTCAAACAGTCATCCTTTTGCAACTTCTACAGGTATCTGAACCACAACCTTGTTACATGCTTTCTCCTCATGTGTGAAATTGTCACAAACAATACGAAGAATTTTGATGTGATGTGGAAATACCAGCATTATTATCCTGGCTGATCACGGAGGAATTGTGTACTAATTGTGTTATTCGTATAGCATAACTCACTGTAGCTGGGGAAAATTAGAGTCTATATTTTGTCTGTACATTAAATGAGTACAATTAATAACTTACAAGTTTTCTTAATGATTAAAATTATAAAAAATTAAATTTGAAAATAATTTCCATAACAAGTTGTACTCCCAAGTTGTGTTATCACGCCTCTTTGCAAACACAGAGTAGCAGAGGAGCTGATGACTGCTTCTGGCCATTCTGACCCCTTTCCTCCTGCCCTGCATCACCAGCTCCGTCATCTCCACTGCACCCGGAGGGCACTCTGGGATCAGCCGGATGCTCTGCAGGATTCCTTAGCACCACCAGGTGTCTCTGCCATTTCAGAAATCACCATCCGAAGCCTACCTTAAAGGACAAAACGCTTTTCTTTTTTTTTTTTCCCCCCCCCATCAACCGGAATAGTGTATTTAGAATGGGCAAAAATACGAGGAGCATCCATCCTCCCTGCCTCCCTCGCTCTCTTCCTCCCTCCCCGAGCACATCCCGTGACAGAACCCTCAGCCTGTCACAGCATTCCAGCGATACTGTAGTACATTTTACCGCCTCTGCTCTTGTCATGGGTCTTCGAACAGAAATGAATATGGGAAAATATTCTGACATGACCATGAGACATTTTGCAAAGAAAAGTAACCTGGTACTCATCTGTCTGCCCCCGGTGGAGGCTCTGGGAGTGTGTGTTGCTGCTCCTGGGAATTTCCACGGGTCCTGCACATCTTCCTTTGGTCCTTGACCCTGGCAATAAGCATTCAAGCCCAGACGAATGGGGTCAGTGCAGAGGTCCTTCCAGCCTTGCACACTGTTCCAGAGTCTCCAGTAGTGAATGTCTGAGGAAGCAATATAATAATAGAGAAATACAAAATAATCTTTCCTCCTTCCTATCCTCCCAGACTCTAATTCTCAGTTAAGTCCTTCCCATGCCTTCAGAGATGCCCTTTCTGTACCTCATGTTTTTATATTACAAAACAAATATTTGAAACTGCTATCTTTGACTGACCTGTAGAGTGCCACACCATAGGCACCAATGGATTTTGTGAAATAACATATATTCAGTACTGATTGGATCTATTAAGTTTCCTGTTCTCAGCTCTGCTCCTCTTTCCTCTTCCCTGTGGTTGGACAGAGGTATGCATACAGGTCTTATGAAAACCTCCAGACGATGATGAAAACAAAACAGCAGAATCAACCAAGAGTTTCCTCAGCTGGGTCAGCTGCTGCAAACAGCAACTCTCTGGCAGAGGTGGATTTTTCCTTCCAGCCCAGACCCCTCTTGCTCACCTCCCTCTCCGTGCTGGAGCTCTGGGGCTCACAGTCGAAATAACCACATTCCAATTAATAGGGCAGAAACATCAGCATTTTCTATAATGAAGAAAAACTCCTGAATCACTAAGATGTCTCAAGTATAACATATTGTCCCAGTTCTTTCAACTGTTTACTTCTGTATTCCTGATTTTCATATTAATTTATTTCCATATGCCTATCTCCAACCCTTTCTTTCAAAAGCTTTGATAAAACTAATTGCTGACACACACCCTACAAATCCAGTGAGGTGCATTAAAAATTTTGGACATAATTTAGCACATCATGTGGCAAATATAAATCTTACGACTGTGAAATTATTATTTTAAGAGCTTTCTGCAATGTGTATACCAAAATATTTACAGTCAAAAAACCCTGGTCCAGAGTTGCTATTAATAGACCCTGTTTCATTATTTTTAGATGTGAAAGATTATATCACTGAATCTGTCAGTCAAAAACTAAATTTACTCACGTGAGGACTTGAAAGTAATTTTTTTTTATTTAAGACCACACAAATGAGGCAGAGACATTTAGAAATAAATAATAACAAAAAGTTCTCTTCTCTGAAATGATCATTTGAATTTCTTTATTATTTTCTGCCTGATAATTTCATAGTAAAGGGTAGCTGTAGTTCTGTGGAGACTATGCAGTGCCAACTGGAGGCATCACTTGGTGTTACATAGCTTCTTGTCTTTGACAAACAAGTTAGCAAGCAAACAGATATTCACAGCCTATTGATGCATCTACTGCAACTTGACCATCTAAATTTCTGCCAGACAACCCCTCCACTGCTTATGCAGACAATATTCCCCTGAGTAAATCAGATACCTCATGGTAAGCACACCACGGCTTCCATGGACTAAGCCAGAGGTGCTCTGTTTGCAGCCCTTCACACTGCTCCAAGAGAAGAATGAGTTTAAAAATCAGTTGGAATTCATGTCCCAGTGGTAAAGGGCTCAAAAACAAGATAGAGAAAAAAGGAAGACGTGGGATGCTTTCATTAATTCCTACTTTAGGAAATTTAGCATATTCCTTCTGTCGTTAGGCTTTTAGAAGTGCTTCCAGACCACAACATTCCCTTGGGTACTGTAATGGCATTTATGGAGGCCAGAAGGAAGCACTGATGTATAAAACTTTCAGCAAGAGTGTTTTAAAACACAGAGCAATTTTGTGCAATTTGAAAAGAGTATAATAGGAAAGATCAAGGCATTTTTCTAAAGAGGACTACATTTGTAAATCGAAATATGTCATCTTTAGTTCTTTACATTGATGTATTGCACAAACATTGCCAGAATCAAAGCATCTGCAAACAGGCTAACTCCAAGATACCACTGCAGTTTAGTTTTAGTTTTTATACGTAGCAAACCCCCAGACAGAGAAAGGGTTAGCAAGGAGACACTTGGAAACAACACCCCTTAAACATTTTAGGCTTGTCCTCAATACTCACTTCATAAAAGAATCAGACAGCAAAATTAAAAATCATTATAAAAGGAAAATTGGCAAATCAATTTTAGCTGAAGTCATTCTAGAGAAAATTTTCAGTGTGGAATTCCCCGTCAGACACACAGATAGCAAAATGCTCACAATTGAAGGTTAACCACAGCAGCACCATGAAGATTTATCAAACAGCAGAAAAAGCCCTCTTCCATGTCAAAAGGAACATAGATATTGCAGAGTCCTGCTGAGCAAGCAGCAGCCCTTTATGTAGTCTTTCAATTTTAGTTAAATTTTGAGTCACAATGATTTCGACATGCAGGAACAAAACTTTCTCTTGATCACAGTTAAGGATCTCAGTGAAACTCAAAGATCTATAAAAGACAAATGCAAAAATAAATTAGGAACTGGGTTTACAATAGATGTGTGTTATTATATCATATAGATAAATTTTGCAAGAGTAGTCTGCCAAATGAAGATCCCCACTGTAGTAAGAGCTCAGCAACAACAGAAGCCAAGAGAATCCACAGGAGAGACACATTATTAATGGCACAGCTGCAGTAAAGATTTCTGATGGAGCTGGCATCTTATTAGTTGCTCCTAGTCCCATCAAGAAACAGGAAACTGTAATGTTCATGCAACTACTTGTTTTGTTGCTGTGGCTAAGGGAAGAGATTATGCGTGGGTGGATTGTCTGGTGGATGCATAGCAAGTGAGATAAAAATTCTGATTAAATATTTAGACTCAGGGAAAACAAAGGTGATTTGGGACATGAACTGAGCTGTGTTCTTGATTAATAAGGCAATGGTAATGCTTCCTTGAACGAGTAGATGGCAGCAGTACCATTTGCTGCATAAATACTTTCCTGTAGAATATGCTTTTGTAATAGGTGGACAGAGAAGAATGGGAGTCCCTGTTCTGGAACAGGCGGCTGGAGGCAAAGGAAAGAAAGTAAGCAAATAAGTGTGGTTCCTCTAGCAAATTCAGTTCAAGGAGCTCATAATGTTGCATTTGGTATATAAACAAATATCCATGAAAAGAAAACCCACTTTTTTCCTTCCAAATAGGACTTAATGATTTTCTGTGCATGAACAGAAGGAATTCTGCCTCAGGTCTGTCAAAAATATTCTGACCATTATGAATCTATATGGAGCCAAGAACAACACGTACAGTGCATAATAGAGGCAATTATTAGGCTGCATGCACATGCTCTTTCATTTCCATTGCTGTGCATACTCTGCCTAGACCAGGGGCAAGAACATGGCTGGCAATCATGAGTCTGTGCATAGCATAGCAACAGCTCTGTGTGTTTATGTGGCAGAATGATAGTTAGTTACTTGACATTCAACCAGATTTGAGAATTTGCCCTGTGTTTCTCTCTCCAGAGGCTGTCCCTGCTATCTACATGTGAATGCTTTTTCTGTTTTAGCAGCCAGGAGATGAGAAGCCTTCAGGGGTTGGAAGCCTGATTGCTGTCTTCCTCTGAATTTGGAGAAGGGAATCTGTGGCTCCTGTCCCCAGCTGTCAGCCCTGCTACACACAGCAGAGAGAAACAGATGATAGCCAAGCACTCAGAACAGCCAAATAACAACTGGAAGGATTTGCCTGTATTAATCTGGCACAAAGCAGCCACACTTTTGGTTGTTTAACACGTTTGAATATCATGGTTTACAACATGGATGCACATGGCTGTAGTAACAGAAAGGCTCAATATTGGAGCTGACAACCTTTTCTAGTGCCTACAGAGTGGCAAAGACTGGGAGCTGTATGCCAAAGAGTGGCTTTCCATTGGAAAACTGTACTGCTGGAGTCATCACCACACAGAAGCTCAGTTTTAACTTTTCCTGCTGTGGGCAACAGTAGCACTTTGCAGGCACAGGATGATGTAATACAACTTCCAAATCTTTCATGGGAGGTTCCAAATCATGGAGTCCAAGACCACCACTTAGGTTTCTCCTCTATCATATTTACATGCAAACACAACCATGTCCTTTCTTTAATTTAGATTATGAGAAAGTGCCCAGAACCCAGACAAAATAGCTTTTGGGGAAGCATTATTGGACAGAATGACCTCTGGAGGAGTAGGGGCCAAAAAGACACAAAGAGACCGTCATGCACTGGGA
Source organism: Grantiella picta (assembly GCA_013397955.1). NCBI lineage: Eukaryota > Metazoa > Chordata > Aves > Passeriformes > Meliphagidae > Grantiella > Grantiella picta. Next base: position 162,980 of record VZRM01006058.1, read on the forward strand.
GTCTGAGGAAGAAGCAGCTATTCAACAACCACCTAGTCTAGGACACAGAACAAATATATGCACATTTCACAAGGGAAGGGGTGTGGATACCACTGAGGGATAGGAAAGGACAGGGCTTTTCAGGAAACCTGCAAGGGGTTACTGGAGGGATGGCAGTATTAAGAATCATTACAAAAAGAATGCAGTTGTGTGCCAGTCTTAAACCAGTTCTTAAAAGTGTAAGCATTTTGCTTGCAAGAGCATGCATTTCATACTAAGATGAATCAGTGTTGTTTTAGGTGACTCAGTTCTGCCTGAGCTGGTCTGGGTTTGACACGAGACATTTTCAGCAAGTTCTTCAATATGAAGTTTTGTTCTGCATTCTTTCTGTAGGAAGAGAATGCAAGAAGGGACACTTCTGTATAAAACAATTTGAACTGGTGAGCATGCCTGTTTTCTTTACCTAGACCAGCTGAAACAAACCAAATTGTCCTTTGGACAGTGTAATGGTCAGGAAAAGGTTTCTGTGTTTGTTTCACTTGAGGTTATTATATCCCAGACCACGTTTTACACTCTTAAATAGAAAACATGGGAACCATTGAACTGTATTATCTAAATGTAGACAAGAAAATATCTGTGATACTGAAATGTTGCTGACATCTTTAATATTTCGCTAAAGGAAGAAGTGATCCAAGATGTCTCCTTTGAAAAAATTAGAATAAATGGAAAGGCAGAAATCCAAGATAAAGCATGAGAGTCATTAAAAAGATTGATTTGAACAGACCAATGTGGAATATGAGAGAAAAGCAGGAAGGGGAGATGCTGACTGCCTGGATTCCTTTTCATTTTTTTTAATAAATGTATTTACTGTTGCCTCTCATTCATATGGACATCAAAATCTTACACAGGTTAATATACTGCCAGAGGTCTACAGGTATAGACCAGATATGTCTACACTTACAGGTACAGAGTTAGTCCATATGAGTTCATGGATAGCCTGTGGGTTGTCTGGGTGCAGAACAATATCACTACATCCAGTGGAAATGGGAAACACTTGTTACATGGACAGGGGCATGAGACAATGCAAGGCCCAATGTCCACCACACTTGTTTTCTTTTATTTTTTATCTAGCAAAGAATGACTAATGTATTTAATCAGGATTGCTCTGAGGTCTGGAAATGGTATTTTTCTACTTCATCCCTATGAAATTTTTTATACTTAAAAAAAAAATTATAGAAGTTTCTGCAGAATGAAACTAAATTTACCAAAGGTTTAGCATATGGACAGCCCAGACATGTTAAAGGACAGAAGCAGACATTTGTTCATAAATATGTAAGAGGATTCCCATCACTTCTTTCATAATACTTTGCTTGATTTTTTCTTCCTATGTTTACAATGGAAATGGGGAAATACTGACCATTGCTTAAATTAAGTCTAATAAAAAGGTTCTATCACAACCATTCAGCGTCCACTGATACTGGGCTGCTGTTTAAGGCTGACCTCATCTGACCTTAGTAGTGGGATCTTCTAAGGATATAAGGATATTAATCATTAGAAGGCTACATTGTCACACAGAAGGAGGGCAAGCTGGTCAGTACTTTGTGGAAATCTGTGTTTTCAGCCATTGTTTTACCACAAATCAGCACAATCAATTTTATCAGTCTCTTATATGCTTGCCCTGGCTCATACACAAGAAAAGTCGTTGCCTCAGGACTAACACAGAATACCCTGTCTGAGCTGATCAGAGTTCTTTCCTAATACTAAAGTTTCTGTTGTTGATGAGGCATTACTAAAGTTTCTGTTGTTGATGAGGCATAACAGTGACAACTGCAGCCATCTAAGACTGACCAATGCCTTCTGGTAATTATTGATTAATTGACTTCTGGACTGTACAACGACTCCATGGCCATCGAAGTTTCAGTGATCTAAGAAAGATAATGACATTCAGAAAGCTGAGAGACTCACAGCTTCCCTTTTGCTCACAAAATCAGATCACTCTGAATTCAGATCAGAAATTACAAAAGACAGAACTTTTCATTACCTCTTTCCCAGAATGTCAATTTCTTCTTAAAAAAAATTACTGCATCATTTATTTTATTTCATCTCCATAGAAAATACAGCAGTAATGCATGACATGCTTACAAACTGTAGCCATGCATTTGGTAGGGCATGACGAGGTGAAATATATTCTGAAAGGATATCTACCTTATTTACAAAACAGCCTGAACACCACAGGCATCATTATAACCTAAAAGAAATTAGTGGAATGCATCGAAAGGTGCCCAGTGAGTTTCAGATCAGGGATTCTGAGAAGCAGTGGATGCAGCAAAAGAGGTTTCAGGCAGAGAGGGGTAAAGAGTTTGGGTTCTGGAGGGACCTAATTTGGTGTGCTACTTGGTACTCAGAAATACAAACAGTTGGAAAATTTGCTACAGTCTTCAGTTCCTAACAGTCCACTTAACATCCAGATAATGAAAACAGACCCTGTGTGTCTGCCTGAAACATTACAGCACTTCGGTACCAGCCACTTGCAAATGATCACGTCAAATTTGGGTGAGGAAGACACTCATGTTCTTTTTAAGGTCAACTTTTAAAGCCCAGGTGTACTCACTCCTTCCTCCATTCTTCCACACTTTCTCAACACATTTGTATTTATTTCCCTCTGCATTAAACCATGCTATTTAAGTAGTATTTGCAGTACTCAGAGATTTGAAACACAATGATGGTAAATTATTTAACAAACAATTAGAGGAAGGAGTGCAAACAAAACCACTAATTTCCAAAAGTATCTTTAATCGCTTGGTGCAGGCTCAGAACCCCAAGCAAATATTAAGATAATTAATAGCTGTCAACTTGTCAGTCACATGAAAAGCACCTTCAGTCAATTATGCAAACATGTCCCTCTTACTTCAGAAGGTGTGGGCACAGCTACTTGTTTCTGTCAAGGTCACACTGACTTCAAAACACTCTTCCCATGGTGTAGAAGTCCAAATCTATTCTGATAGTTCCTTTAGGATTTCCAAGGCTTTGTTCAGCAATCACTATGAATGAATGAAACGCTTGCTTTATATCTCCAATGAGTCCTTCAAACATAACCTTTGAATAACCTCCAATAATTGGATGACAGATGATGAACATATGAGTCTGGATGTAAAAATTGCTCTAACAAAATCCAGACAAGCACAGAGATGTAGAATTCATGATCAAAAAGGCAAAACAAGGCACCTTTCCAGAAGACAGCTGTTCCCATGCTTTGTTTTGCAGGAAAGATTTTGGCTTATAGAATTTACAAGTACCTTTTTACTGGATAGCAACATATTCATGCCTTCAATACCTACTTAAAATATTAAATATAACTGCAAATTGCTAGTGTTGTGAATCTTTGGGATTCTTAATATGCTGTGAGGTGTGTTTTCCCCCACCTTGTTGAAGCAATAACCACGAGTGGAGGATGTGATGGCTGCATCCACCTTACTTGGGACTTTGTGGAGGGATGGCAACATGGCAGCCAAGGGCTGTCTGGAATGGTGACCCAGACGTCTTGCTGGTATGCAAATATGGCCATAAGTCACTCATCTCACTCTATAAATAGCTGGAAGCCCAGGGCCCAGGGAGCTCTCCCGTACGGCAGGCTGCATGCCAGGATCTCTCCTTGAGCAGGGACATCTCTGAAGGTTACTGCTCCAGGTTGAGAGATCCCCTCCCACAACAGGTCCTACTGAGTGATTAATAGCATGATGAACTTTGACTTCTTAGATAAGTGGTATAAAGGATTGGTTGTGCACATCTAATCATTTCAGCCTAAACTGTTGACCAAGTCTGGGTCTAGGAGCTTATCCTGCTGCACTTGGACTTATTTCTGAGAAGGTGTTTAGAAAGTAAGAGGGTCATGAACTTCATGATTCAGTGGGAAGGCCTCCCTGACGGTTTTGTCTGACCCTGTCCTCTATGCAGTAACTAATCAAGTGTACTTTGGCATCAAATCTTGTTAAATGACTGTCACATTTACCACTGAACATTAACTCACAACTTTATATCGATAGAGGATGTGGTGGCTTCTCTCTTATGAGTGAAGCCCATCTCTCCAAGACACAAAGCATATCAGAACCAGAAGGAATGCTTCTGGAGGTACACCAACACTTCCACCAAGAGAGCACTCTGTGGGAGGAGTGCAATCCCACAGACCTTCATTTTGGTCTTTGTTCTACCTTCATTTTGATACATCTTTATAAACCTCCCAGGAGGCAAAAAGGACCTGTAATTTCTTTTCCTTTACTATCAGTTTTGCTAACTTAAAGCTATAAATCCTCTTCAGTTCTTTTGCTGAGCATTGTTGAGCATTACATATCACAGAGTGACAATCGGTGCTTTTAAATACAGTATAAGTGTGGCTTTGTGCATTTCTGTGAGATTTCATTGTTCTGACTTCTTAGTGAAGGAAAGCAGCATTATCACGATGAAGCTGGACAGTTTGTCTTCTGGCACAGGACTGTACACAAATCCTGGCATAGTTATTTGCATTTGGAGTGCTTCATGTATTAGTGTTAAATATAAAGCACAGAGTGCTTCACTACCTTTCTGAAGGATCTGCGTAGATGCTGCATTAATCCTGTGACCTGCGAAGGCAGAGAGCAAGGATTAGGTTTCCAAAGAAATTAGGCACCCAAAACCTATTTTAGCGTAACTTCAGCTGCTTTTATAGCATGAACTCTTCAACCTCCAATGCTCAGGCACTGCCTAGCATCCCAATGGCCAACTCTGTAAATTGAGACTCCTTGTCTCTGAGCATCTCATTTCTACCTCTGACAGAAGAAATTTAAAAAAAAAATTAAAAAAAAAAGGGGAACAGCTTAAAGCATCTAAGTTTAAGTAGCTCAGAGCTGGTTCACAGAGCTCTGAAATGATCCTGTATTTGCCAGCCCTGGAGGAAGAACCACTGGGAAGCAGAGCATGGCCTCCCCTCACTGCCAGCCCATCAGACTGGGAAGAGCCAGCAGCACATCTGTGGGCTCCTGTGGCTCAGCTGCCCGTTCCTCTGGAAATGTTTTGGCTAAAGCTTCTGTTTGCTCAGGACTTCTGTATTGCACTGCATGGAAGCCCAGCCCTGGGAGTGCAGTTTTGGAGGCTCGCTTGTGGTCTGTTTACATATTCTTGTGACTCTTGCTAGAATGCTTTGCAGTTGCATCCTCAGAGCCTGGAGGCCACCCAAAGGAAACCAGCATTGAACCTAAACTCATTTTGGACTCTGGAGCTGATGCCGCATTTTGGGAGTTATCTCATGCCATATGCAATGAATGGTGATTTTATGCCCCAGAGCAGATTTACTGCAGGATCCCTTTCTCAGGGTGAGAAAGTGCCTTGGCTTTAAACAAGGGGACACAGCTTTTCAGCATCTGGATGCTTCTAACATCAAGTATGGTGAGGGCTCTCTAGAGACAGTTTTCACTGTCCATTAACTTTTGCAGTGTGTCAGCTTTCTAGTGCAGTTGGAGAAGTCACTATGGAGCTCAGGGTGTTAGGACAAAGCACACCAGTAAGACAATAAAAAATTCTCTGGACTAGGTAATGTGAGCCAGAAATCTTACTCTTCGCTGGTAAAGTCATCTTGCTTGTGTACAGCTCACAACAACTTAAAAACAACTCACACAGCCAGCAAGAAGTGCATTTTGCCTAGAGACAAGTTGGAGCTCCCTGTCGCTGGACAGCAGCAGAGGCAGCAGCTGGGACAGATGGAAAGTCATGCTATGAGCGTAATGCTGATCCATGAGAAATGGTTTTGCACATTCTGCAGCATAGTCAACTACTTTTGCAACCTTCTAAGAGATTGGAGAAAAGACCAAGAGCAAAACTTGAGTTGGTTTGAGGTTGCCTATGACTGGTGCAGTAAATTGATCTTTTTATTTTCATTTCTTAGCCTTTGAAGAAGCAAGAAGGCTGTTATCACTGTAGGACCAGGCTGCAGGCATGGGGCCTCATCACAGTCCTCTAATAAAGTGGGGTATTACTAGGGTAGACAAATCCAAAATATTTGTCTTGGTTTAGGACAATTTTAGGGGGTGTGCACTCCAAAATGAACTCCCCTTTTAGTTTTAACCACTCCCTTCTCACCAATAAGGAATGGTGAATGTGAGTAGATAAAAGTGTAAAAATAACTGCTCTGCAAAACTGCACATGCATTTTTGTGCACTGTCAAGTGACTACTTCCCACTCTTGCGTGTAGAATTCAACGCTCATTTGTGTTTAGATCTTTTACTAAAATTACATTTACATTATCATTTGAAGAGAAAGGATTTTGTAAGGGCATTGAAATCTGCTGCACCTGCTCTTTCTTCCTTGAAGAAGCCAGAATGGTATAAGGAACATCAATGTACACTAAGTTTAATCTGTGTTAAGATGTCCATCTTTCTCAGAGGAGAAGATAGATTGCTCTAATATGCAAGGTTTTGTAATAACAAAATGTCTCACCTAAAATTGTAGCTTAGTTGGTAGATTAGGTTGAAAGAATTATTCCCATGTAGATTCCAACGCTGTATTTTAATAAATGTTTTAAATAAAGGGAAGGCTACTTCCCATGCAGTTTTGCTTTGTTCTAATGAAATATTTACCATGCTGTAATTGCAGTCCATCCCTCAGGCAGAAGGATACTGCCAGCCATGTAATAAATATTCTACTATGCCTCAGCTAGGCTTTTTGAAAAAGAAATTTCTCTTAGTAGGTAAGAATTGTTTGATAATGGTTTGTTCTGAGATGACCACTAAGGAATTTGTTCATTAAATAGATTTCAGAAACAGCAGGGGTGTAAGATTCTTCACACATCATCACATTTGGCTAATCGTTTATACATTCAAAAAACTTTACTAACTATGCCTCACAGAGGAGAAACAAACCACATGAGTCAAATCACCAAGTTACTTCTCAATTGCAAAAGCACTTAATAAAATCACTTCCAAAAATACAAGAAGCTCTTTTGAAAGAACAGGAAAGCTAGAGGGGGCAATGTGCAGAACCAGATACTCCCTCACTGCCATAACTCTGCTGCTCAGCTTAAATCAGATGAGACCCTAGATCTCCCTTCAGTCAATGCCAGAGCACTTTTTTTCCTTCCAAAACTCTTCTAAAGGCAAAAAATGTAATTTAACCATAACAAAGGGCATCAAAACAGGCTTGGATTTATTTCCACACTACACAAAGTCTGTGGTCAATGTCCAAGGACAATGATAGTGCACTCATTTTTGAGTCACATCCACAGGTCTTTCTCACCTCTCGAGCCACTGCTGCCCTCTTCCACCAGTCTGATATGGGCTCAGCATCTTCAGGCCTATGCTAATACTCAATTTCAGTTTACAAAAACTAAGTATTCCTGTAAAACCAAATTACTTTGAATAGTGGAAGTTCATGTGATGCTGTAGAGAAGACAGAATACCTCACAGGAACTCCCTACACGTTGCTTCCTATCTCTATTACAATTCACAGCTTCTCTGTCAGGGAAAAAAACCAGGGTGGGGACAGGCAGAGAGAGGGAAGGCAGCAGGAGAAAGAGTGAAGCTGTTAATTTCTCTCAGTTCCCTCTCTCACTCTTTGCCTTTCCTTTCTGGGCTTTGATCTAATACTTTGATCTGACAAATGGAAAAGAACAGAGGATGGCCAGGAGGTAGCAATAAATATGCAGCAGTACTTTTCTGCCTTTAGTTTTCACCTTCATTCATAGCAGAAAAATTGCCTCAACATATTCTTCCTTACAGAATGGGGAGGAGGACATTTTGTGCCAAACAGAGATATATTTTTTTCCATTTTAAAGAAAAGATCAGCCTCTTACTTCTGTATTCAGAATCATGTATTTACAGAGTTGTTACATTGCCTACAACCAGACTTTAAATATTTATTGCTTGTGTGGTTGAAAAATAATGCAATCAGATGACAAGCAATCCTCCTCAGATTCTCCCTCTGACAATATTTCAAGCCGTGGGGGAACACACACTACAGCTAGCTGGCAGCTTACTCCACAAGCAGCTCTGCAGGGAAGATCCTGCTCGGATGCTGGGTTCCTGCACAACTGAGAGGGCAACACAAGCCCAAAGAGCCCAGTGCTTCATATCTCACAGAAAATATTCAAAGACTCCCAAACCAAAAAAGAGGGAAATGATCACCAGAATGGTTTTGAATTTTCAGGTTTGAATACTCCTGATGCACCACACAGTGAATTACCGTGGGTAGGGCTTTCGGACTGCAGAGTCTGTACCGCCAGCTGGCAGCCTCCATATCTCCCCACATCTCCATGGAGGAGACACCCTGACCAGCAATGAGGACAGAAGTCACAAAAAATGGGAAACATTCAGCTGGTCAGGCTAATCCTACAATTTTACAAATATTTTCCTGTTCAGGAACAGCCGCCAGTGTCACTGCAATGGGGAGCAACATCCCAGGAAACTGCAGCACGTCTCAAAGGACCATCCAAGATTTTCTAACAGCTTATGTGTCACCAGTGCTCAACATTCACCTCCAGGACACCACTGATGTAGTCATCTGAATCAGAAGAACCACTGCTAAAACAGGCTAAGTCTTAAGGACCAATCAAACCTTTCCTCAAGCTGTACAGTGTGGGCTTCCTCCATAGTCAAGTGGGATCTGGGAACTGTGGAATACTTTCTGCACATTCTGTTAGCTTTATGGAAGATGGACTCAAATGCAAAATGCTCTTCAAAGCTTTAAATTAAAAATATTGAGCTTTTAGAGCAAGACTTCTAGCTTTTAGTTATCTTTGTGGGAAATGGCAGTGCTTTAATTTTTCCCTGTTTATCGTGTTTAAGCTACACTTCAAACGTAGCTCTGTAAGGGTGTCCAGTCTCTACTTAATTGTCCACAGTGCATGCTGCATTGTACAATGTTTTTCTGAAGTTGAAGCTCTGAACCACACTGTTAAACACAGGAAATTTATCTTTTTTTTTCCTAAAAAGGTAAGAAGTCCCTGCAGAAATGTGCAGATGCATAAATAACATCTTAATACATATGACAAGTCAGGGAGCTTTCCTACTACTAAATTTGGTAATTTCTCTTTTGACTATAGACACGAGAAATTTATTTTTGTTTCGCAGTTTCCAATTTTTCTTGTCTAGGCCCTGCAGGTATGAAACTCCTGATTTACTTTCATGTAGAGTGAGAGTATAGGGATCTTTTTGTGCAGCACTTGGGTTGCCAGAGGTGTCTTGGTTTATTCTGGGAAAGGTGAAGTCATTACCTGTGATAGTCTGTAAATACAAAGAGATGAAATGAAAGCACACCATTCTTCTCACCCATGGGTGGAGAAGGACCAGCTGAAGTTACTGTGAAAGGAGCATAAACAACTCTGTTAGCACTGATGCAGCACCCACGACTCACATCCCTGGTTGTAGGTATAGGGATACTGAAATAAATTACAGAATTTCTCCATGCCTCTTCTGCCCTAATAGAGGACAGAAGAAATATATTTTCCAATGCATTTTCACTCTTAGAAAACATGCAAGAATGTAGAAGTGTTATTTATGGCTTTCAAAAGGCTAGAACAAGCAAATTGTTGGCAAGGATTTTGCACAGAAAGGGTCAAACCCATGTTATGAGGTAGCCATAAAGAATGAAAATAAAAGCATTATGCCTTTCGTTAAATGCACAATATCAAAATTTCATTTCCAAATACTGCAGAAGAAGAAACTATATAAGAAAAAAATTATGCTTCAAAGCACATGGGCTAAACACACACCAAAATTAAAAATACTCAACAGGATGGAAAAATTTCACATCTCTTATAAATGAAGAGCTAAACCAGCCAGGAAACAAGCACTGGAAAAAGCAATGCAAACTTTGAAATAACGCCAGCAAGACGGTAGAGAGATGGTAGAGAGACGGTAGAGAAACAGCCAGCAGTGAGCATCCTGTGCTCAGAAAACATGCTGGGAAAATGCCAGAAACAAGTGGCAGACAGGATTTTCATTCTGCTTAAGCTAGTCTCATTCCTTGAGAGACTCTACTGTGCTGAACAGGGTTATTTCAGTTTAATTCCTGAGGGCAGGAGAACTCTCCGAAATTTTTTGTGCCTCTGACAGAAGGCTGGTACTCCTCAATTTGCCCAGTTTTGTCAGATGTTGAACTGGTTTTATGGCACTGGGCTGACCTATATTATCCAGGTGGGATAAGGGGATTTCCAGCCTTGGCCACAGATACCCTCATGCCTTTGCTTCAGTGGTGTTCCAGGCTGAGCAGAGCAGACCCCCTCCCATTTGCTACCCACCAGATTCCCTGAGGGCAGCTGTCACAGAAGACTCTAATGGCACTTGGTTATTTAAATCAGGAAAAGCCAAAGATTTTCACGAGTTATATGTAACAGCAACAAGTATGTCAATACCTAAAAGTAACGCTGATGTTTGCTGCAGGAAGATTTCCTCTCTCCTTCATGTTCCCAGACTCTATTACACAGGAGAGCCATTGGCTGTTTTCATCTTGCCTGAGCAAGCCATATTTTCAGGGAACAGCTTTAACAACTTCCTTATCCAGAAAAGCCAGAGCCCTCTTTCCGTGGATAATGGGATGAAAACAGAACAAAAAAAAAAAAAAATCAACAAAAGTCCAGTGCCCTTGGAGACAGCCTTTCTCCTGATGGCAAGGGTAAACCTACTGTCTTTCCCTTCTCTTTGGACAAAACACTTTTCTTTCTTCCTAGCCTAAACCTTTGCCTCAGGTTTGTCCCTGTGGAGATGAAGGAACAGGGAGGAGCAGGGAAATTGCCCTTGCCCCTTCCTCAGCTGCCTCCACAGACCTCCAGCTACCACATCCCACTCCCAGCTCTCCTCCTCTGAGACCACTTCCCTGTGCTTGCACTTGGTAGAAGCTGGCTTTATACATCTTGTTTTCCCAAGCACTCCTGGCTACCTCAGCACTGGGGCTTCAGCTGCATCTCAGCTCTGCCCCAAATGTGACTGCCCTTCTCCAGCCACCCTGCCAGGCAGGATGCTCATGGGCACTTCCGTCTCTGCAGCCAGGGGAGGGCAGGACCAGCACAGCAGGTCCCAAAGCTGAAGGATCTCTGACTCTGCCCTGACCATGAGCTTTGGCCTCACACATGGGCTAGGACAGAGTTGTGCAACAGAACATATAATTTTCATCACAGAATACCTTCAGGCTGTTGTCTCCATCTTGGAGTGCTTTTGGGGGCAGCCACACCACTGCAGTGTTCTTCAAGGGTTTCCCACAGCCAAAGCAGTCATTGACAGTGTAACAGTGTGCCGATATACTCAGCAAGGAGAATGACAAACAAATGTAGTCCCAGATGAAACACAAAGAAAAATTAATTAAACATGTCTATAAAAATAATTAAATGCTACTTAGAGACACATGCAATCTGACATTCCACACATGACTCATACTTCCCTGCTTTGTTGCAGTGTTTCCTTGAAGGCTGCTCATAGTCATCTTGAGGAGCTGGTTGCTCACAGAAGCAGGCTGCCTTCATCGAGAGCACTCACCTGATCCCAAATCCTCTTTACCACCACCATGGCTGCACCTGCTGTATTGGAGCATATAAGGTCTCAAGACCAACCACAGATCTGCCTGTGTCTTCTAGGGCTTTCCAAATCCCCTGAGACAAAAAACAGCTCAAACCCCATACAGAATCACAAATTGACAGATTTTTAGAACATCAGCTTCTTTACAGACTGTTGCAAGGGTTCAGTTAGATTAGCTGTGGCCTCCTGAGCATGAAATCAGCTTGATCACCATCACTAATTCTGTAAGATTAGCACTGCAGGAAGATTGGGACTGTAGCAGACAAGTCCAAGTGATTTCTTTTTTCTAAGCAGTTTTATAAAAAACCTCAAAGGCCTCATTTTAAGAGACTCTAACATCTCAACTCCTCAGTTCTTTCTCTGTTAACCAAAGTGTGTAAGAAAGGAATTTCAGACCATCCATGCAATGCAGCACTGATTGTATCATTCAGCCACAGACTCATGTATGCTGATCTTCCTTTAGGGTTCAAAGTGTTTCACCACTGGCTCTGATGGCTGCACTTCAGTCCCAGAAGATCTGATAGCTTATAGCTTATATCACCCTGCTACTATGATAGCTTATGCCACCCTGCAGAGTCCTCTCTCTAGCTGCCCTGGTACTGGGTCTTGCACACCAGCCTTTTTTGCTCCCAGCAAGAAAAGCTCTGCTGAGGGCTGCTGTATTATTACTACATGGTGTGGTTGTATTTCTGGCAAGCTTAAAACAAAGGGAGGAGCAGAGCTGGTAGAAAGGGTAAAGCGTGCCAGGTAGACAATAGGAACACCCCACAGCTGTTCTGGCTGTGGGAAATGATGATGCTCAGCACAGCTGGTGGTTGAAATGGGATCAGAAGATGAAACAGAGCCTTGGGCAAGGAAGAGGTTTTCAATTTAAATTTGAGGCACATAAAGCAGAGAGAGCTAGCCATTTAAGGAAGACTGTTTAGCTGTGATGTTTTGTAAGGAATGGGCAAGGCTGACGTTATGAGCCAGGAAACAAGAAGGGAGTTGCAGAAAGGAGAAAAGGGACTGAGAGGGAAATGAATGACTGCTCTGGGACATTTGTTCCCTTCTATTTCAGAGAAATACTTCTTTCAAGCAGTAATAACCTCCCTAAAAAGTAAATTGGCCTGAGTGTTTCAGTGCGGCTGCAGGACACAACCCTGCTCCACTGAAGCACTTAAGCACATACTTACTTTCAAGCTTATGGGCAGCCCAGAAATCCAACAGCACCATGGACTTTCTTGGAAAGAATTATGAAAATAAATGCTCTGCTGGATTCAGACCTGGGAGCTAGATTCTGCCTTCAGCTCCAGTCATGCCACTTCAATAGAGGCTGGACTGATAGCTGGGAAACACCACCCTGCATGTACGTGAATGTAATGAAAAAGATCTTACCAAAGGAAGGCCACTGAACTGAACTAATATATTTAACTTTTACATAATAAAGTTATAATTTTCAAGGTAGTTTTCAAAAAGCCCTGGATATATGCTGTATATCCTTCTGCTTCTACCACTCCCGAAGAAATCATGGCTTCTAAAAAGTGCTTATTTCTTACAGGATTCTGATATTCATTTTGGTCTGTGGCACTTGAATTGATTGATACAAACAGATATATTTTATTTTTACAACTGTATTATTTAATTTATTTCTTAAAGCTACTTCTCAGCAATGACGTATCAACAATGATATCATTTAGGACTTGAGTAAAAAGACACACAGAAGGAGGAAACCATCTGGTTGAAAGGAGGGCTATCCATCCTCTGTACAGGGAACAAGACTATGAATTAAAATGTATTGATCCGAAAGAATATTGGAAAGTACCAGTCAGATTCTGTTTCACTGCTAGCCACACTTCAATACATTCTTCTGGGAACTGAGCATGGGCTGATGGAGAAATGCTCTGGATGCCTATTGATTTTTTTATTTAGTTTCCAGGCAGTGGAACTGCAGCACAAGGATCACTGTTTTAAGACCTTTTGCTTTATTCTGCAAAATGACAAAAAGATATACAAAATTTTTGAGCTCAATTGACAATTGCAGAGGTGTCTCAGAACTAAAAGTGGGTTTGAGCTGGCATTAATGATGGTCTTTTAATAACACGAGATTTTTATCCTCTTCAGGTTTCATGACATGAAACACAGCATCCTACTTTCACCATTAGTTTTGTGAGGACCTTTTTTTCAGGCAAGCAACAATGTTTGAATCAATTCAAATTACTAACCTCTACAAATGAAGGTTAAAAAAAGTAGGTGACATCCCCCTGATAAACCATGCTGGAAAACTGGTAACAACAGATGAGGAGAAGGCTGAGATACTCAACAACTTTTTTCCCTCAGTCTTCAATGGCAACCTCTCTTCCCACACCTCTCAAGTGGATGGAGAGCAGGATGGGGACTGGGGAGGTAAATACCTCTGCTGAAAACAGAAAAGGGGGAAGTTTTAGATCAGATAGGAAAGAATTCTTTACTGTGAGGCTGGGTGAAGTACTGGCACAGGTTGCCCAGAGAAGCTGTGGATGTTCCATCCCTGGAAGTGTTCAAGGGCAGGTTGGATAGGGCTCTGAGCAAACTGGTCTAGTGACCAGTTCTGTCCTCTGACAGGGAGTGTTGGGTCTCTTGCAACCCAAACCATTCTCTGATTCTATTCTGATTCTTAGTTTTGTACCTCATTTAGTGTGTGAGGTGATGGGAATATCCCAGCAATTCTATGAAGAATTTGTGAGCACTCCAGGCTCTGTGGATGAAATATGCCACTACTGCAATTCTTACAACACCTTGTCATGGAAGTGCTCACAAGTCAAATAAGGCTCATGTAAGTGACTCTTAAAAGGTGAGCTGCACTTAAAAATTATCCTTAAACAATCTGAGAATTTTAGACCAAACAGAGTCAAAATTTAGGGAAGAAGAGTATCAGCTGGATACCCAGAACTTCATTTGTGGTCTTCCCATCCATCCTGTCACATGAAGGTGGCAGGAGTCTGAGGAATACAGATTCAGAAAACTGGTGCCTTTTCAAACTCTACCAAGAGGGGAGGCAGATCCTGTGAGGACTGGCTAAGGACGTTGGGTTTGTCTAGTTTGCAGAAAAGGAAACTGAGGGAGGATCTCATTGCTTTCTACAGCTTCCTGGGGAGGGAAAGTAGAGAGGAAGGTACTGAGCATTTCTCCCTGGGATCCAGTGATATATGGCCTGGGAATGGTGTCCAAAGCTGCATCAGGGGAGGTCCAGAGATGGCATTAGGAAACATTTCTTTACCAAGAGGGTGGTCTGGAATAGGCCTGCAACAGGCTTCCTAGAGAGGTGGTTGATGTCCCAAACCTGTCAGTATTTAAGAGGCATTTGGACAAGTACCCTTAGTAACGTGCTCTAGCTTTTGGACAGTCCAGACGGTTCTTGTAGGTCCCTCCCAATTAAATTATTCCATTGTATTCCATTCTATTCTATTCTATTCTATTGGAAAGTACACATACAGGAAAATATAGAGAGTAGGTGATTGCAGCGTCACACAACATCCTCTTGGGACTTGGCATGGACACATTTAAGAAGACGCCTTTTGGGGCCACTTGAATCAAAGCAGTGGTCACTTCTGAGAATGAGGATGGCACCAGGTACTGCCAAGAGACCTTCAAATGTCCTGAGAGCCACTCTTCTGAAAAGATATATTTTGAAGAGAGAGATTCAGGAGCACCTTAAGAAATCTCTGGCTGCTTTTCTGTTTTATATTAGGCATTGCTTTATTTTTACTTCTTCAGTATAGCATTAAAAAAAACAAAAAACCAACAACAAAAAAACCCCACTGACAAACAAAGATGTGACAAATTTTTCCTGTGGGCAGCATGAAACGGGGATCTCTGGTACCAGTGGGTGGTAGATAAACTCCATGGAAGCACGAGGCAGCCACTGACTGCAGCAGGACTTCAGTGCTGAACAGAAGCCTTTCGGAGCCCACAGACACCCCAGCCATGGTTCCCTGATGCCCTGGCCTTTGCAGTGGCTGCTCTCACCACAGCAAGGCCATCAGAGTATGTAACTCAGTTAGGATGGGAAAAATGTGGATGGTCCCCTCACTGGCCCCAAGAGCACAAGGGACAATGTGGCCAACAGCTTAGTATGGGGAAGAGCAAGTTGTATGCTCACAGGCTGAATTTTGTACCTCTGAAGATTTGCTGCAGGGCTGTCAACAACCTCTTGCTTTCCACTTCACTTTAATCCTCCCAAACTCATGGGAGAAGCAGTCTGATGCACGAGAGCTGTGTGGCGAGGGGTGGTCTCAGTTTATGAAAAATTATGAATGAGAAAAAACCCACAAGATAATATTAAAAAAAACCCAAAATTCAAAAAACAACAACAAAAAAAAAAACCCCGAACACCAAGCAAAAAACCCCAAACCAAACCCCCCAAATCCTAAACCATTCATTGCTGCATACTCTTGAATACTCTGCTGATCGACATGATTGACATAGCAAGTTTTATAAGCCAAGTCTCCTCCTGCAGCCAGCACAGCTCTTGCTGAGCAGCTCTGTCTGTCCGTGGGAAGCATCCCCAGGCTGGATCAGTGCTGGAGAGGAGGCAGGGCTGGGAGGGCTCCAGCTGCTTGCACACAGGCTCTGCTTTGGGCTCCACATGTAGGGAATGGCCATCTCAGGGAGGAAATCTGGGACTTAAAGTAAAGCAGAAGAGCTGTGGGGTTGACTGCTGGACCAGAGAGGTATCATCTGTGTTTGTGGAAGTAAGTGGAGGATTGGGAAAACATAACTGAAGAAACTAAAGGGAGTTAGGAATTTTAATTCTATACCTTCTACTACATACACAAGGACTACTGATGGTTCAGAGAGTGGGCCTGAACATTGTAATCCAAGTAGTTTTCAATGAGAAGGTGATAATTCAACAAAATGTTGGGGGGGTTTCTTCACAGAATTTCTTTGGTGCCAATGAAAATTAATTCAGGAAAAAGGAGCGTGAAGCATTACAGCTCTTTAGAACTGAGCCTTGATTTTATTCTGAAACAACTTTTCAGTCTGAAATTAATTTTTGTATTAAGAAAAATTAAAATGCCGAAGTGTTTATATGTCTAAAACATATAAACCAAATTGCAACAAAAAAATTTTTGTAAATGCCATTCTGTGGCACTTTTTGGACTGCTAAGGTTTTGCTTCATCTCAGGTCAAGAAACATAGCAAAGAATAATAAATAATCAATGGGTAAAAAAAGTATTTTCTCAGCATCTCTGATGATAGGGAGTCACAGCACCGGGAGAAAAGTTCCAAGTTTGGGTGTTTTGACACCCAAATACAACAGCAACAATTTTGTATTGAGTGGTGCTAATATTTGGCTACTGCCTGGTGGTAATTTTTGTCTATGGACCAATGAAACCAGACATGTTAGTAATGGTGACATTTCAGATTTAGGGACATTAATTAGCTGACTACTATTGCCTTTCATCAAATGTAGAGAGTTCTGAACACTTGGTCTGTCAGGGTACTCCAAGGGCTGCTGCCCCATGGGAGAAGGTCAGCCAGGAGCTGAGCACTGTCTGTGGTCATCAAATTTTTTGCCTTGCTCTGTAAATTGCAAATATGGTGCAATGCTCTGCTTCAAGGAGTTTCACAGCTGGAGTCTTTTTTCTAAAAACAAAAGAGTGCAATATTGTACTCAGCACCATATCAGGGTCACTTGGGCCATATGAACAGTCTCAAGAAATAACACCCCTGTTTTGTGTAAATTGTCATATACTTCCAACCTAAGCTTGTAGTGAGGTTTGCATAATTGTATAGTGCTTTAGGATGTGCTATATTTGTCTTCTTGATCCTTCAAACAGGAGATGGGTATGCACTAGAGAGAGGCTTATAAAACTTAAAAAGCAACAAAGTATGCAAAATCCATTTGCTGGTGTTTTCACAGCTCAGTGAAACTGTACATAAATATTATTATACAATCAAATAGAAATAGTGTGTTGGCTGATGGTGAAACATAAAGGAAAACGTAAAACATTCAGCATGGAGATCTTTTTAAAGCCATTTAGGGAAATGCTTGGTTTCTGATAGAAAGTGTAGATTTAATACTCCTCCATAATGTTTATTCTTTCATCAGTAAGGCAGGCTTTAGCATCATTCTCATCAATCTCGCAGTCTGAGACAAACCAGCTGAAAATAAGGTCAATGAGACAAAGAAAAATATCTAATTGTACAGGAAATTTCATATTTTTCCCTGTCTGATTAGCTGCATTTTCGTACAGCTGAATTGTCAGCTAACTGTCAACTAATTCCCTAAACCTGCAAATACATATTCATATGCATATTAACTGTAAAGGAACTTGGCCCCTAGTCTGAGTTATGTACATGAATAGTCTTAGCAGAGTGAGCTTCTAAATTATGTCCTGGTGTATAGTATACAATGTCAGCAGGGTGTAAGAATGATACTTGTACCATCTCACTTTTCAGTTTGAATCAGCTCAAAATGTATATGTCTGACATGGTTTCCTTTTAGCTAATGCAAATATTCCATATACTTCTCAGTTTGCTGATAATTTTTTGAATATGCACAGCTCTAAATGGTGAAACTTGGTCCCACAGAATTCCAGAAATAATGGTATCAAATTATAAAAGTACTGCTAACTGTGCATGGATGCAAAGAGAAACACTATATTCTCCTGCTCACAAGAACAGATTAATGCCACATTGAAAATATAATCTTCATTCCTTCCTTTTGCAGTACCAATGCTTTTGCATTAGTCATCATTATTACAGAAACAAGAATAGCATCTGCAAAACTAAAATTGAATTGTTTGATAAGGAGGGAATAAAAAGCAGCACATTAAAATTTGAAAACATATATAGTAAATTTTAATCCATATTTTAAGTTGACAAAGCCAGAATTATTTATAAAGTCTTTCCCATTAAGTTTGCAGGAAGTAAAGGTGAGAAATCACACCCTGCTACACAAACATTTTATTACATTTACCCACCACCAATATCAATCCACCATAATACCACTGCTCCTCAAGAAGGTAAATTTTGGGGAAAGCAGCCACAGTGCACTACCTCAGGCTGCCCATGGCTCCCATGTAGTGTCCCTTGCTAATGCTTGTCCCTTGACACCTTCTTGGCAGAGACTGACAATGCCTGAGGCTTGCTGTGGTGTCACCTCCATGGTATCAAGGCCAGATGAAGGTGTCAGGACATTTAATGTGCTCCTGAAGACCTGGCTCCAGGAGCCATTTGAGTTTAACAAAGTCTCAGCATCATAAAAGAAGCCTGCCAGAGTCTAAATGCTGACTGAGCCTGTGAAGAAGAACCTGGAATTCAGGTAATTGACTTGCATTTCCAGGATTATGAGGAATGATGGGTAGGAAAAGGTTCCCATCAGACCTCTAGGCAAATGGCCTTGTCATTGTTTGCCAGAAATGGATGCTCCTGCTGCTATTTCTGCCATGCAAGAGCGACTTTGTTCCCTGTTCTAGGAGATTAGGGAAGTCCAGAGCTGCTTATTTGCCTCAAGTGGAAGGAAATTCTGCAGCTGCCCAAGAGGGTCAGGGTGGTGCATGGATCACCTGCAGCTGAACGGGGACTGGTTGCAGAAGAAAGGATCTCAGTGGACATAGCTAAGTGCCTTTCTATGAACAAGGCAGGATGTCCTTTCTCTCTGCAGAGCTTGACTGGGGATCCAGGTTTTGCACAAAACACTTGCACACCTTTTTGGCGGTATGGTTAGAGTTACAGCCCAGCCCCACCCCCCGGGTGTCAGGGGGGCTGTGTCAGTGTGAGAACACACACGGAGGATGGTGTGTGGTGTGCCATGCATGGGAACAGGCACTCTCCAGGTGACAGCTCCATTATGCAAAGCTGGATCATTGGAAACAGTTGGGTGCTTTCAGCTCTGCAAATTGCCTTTCACCATCTGAGTCCCCAGGTGAAATGCAGATAAGCAAACATAACGCCTAAGTCAAGGAAAGCCTTATTGGATACCAGATGGTTCATATGTAGATAAATGCATATGGATGCATGTGGGATTTCAGGCTGGTGTGGAGGTTTCCACATGGAACAGGTTTTGTTTTTCTTGGATCAGTGGTGGAGAAGAAAAGCTACACTGAATTTATAAGACCTTTTGGGATGAGCCTCCAAAACACACAGCCAGGCATGGAAGCAGTGCAGGTCCTGCAGGATATCTGCAGGAAATAGGTAAACAGAATTTTTTGTTGTTGTTGTTGATTGCATAATGTACTATTTCATTTATTTGTAAATCTTTGCAAATCTGTGCATTCTGTTCCAAAGAAGACAAACCCTCTAAGTAAACAAGAGGTGCTTACACGTATGTGCACTGTGTTCCTGGGCTGCCAAACAGTACTCCTGGGAAGCAAGCCACTGAGAGTCCTGGTCAGTGTTTTCTTTGGAAGATTGCTGCTGAAATATCTTAATGAGGTTATTTCTTTCACTTAGACGTATTTCTTCAAGAAACTTTCCAAGGAACAATAACATTTTTTTTTTCTCCAAAATATTGGCTATCCAGAAACAAAGTACTCCAGTTAAACCTCAAACTAATTAGTAAATTCTGCAGTGCTGCCTCCCTGGAGTTTTAGTCCAAATAATTTTTATCCTTTCCCTCTCTGGGCCAAGTTCTCTGCACATGCCAGAATTCACATGGAAATGTTAATTCTGACTCAGAAGAGATGAGACCTCTTGACACAGATAATATTTTGGGGCATTTGGGATGAGCTCCAGTGTACAGATTAAATGGAAATATAAGATACGTGGGTTTGAGCAATGCTTAATACTGAAGTTTTGTCATGATGTAAATGAAGCTTTTGTACTTTGATGCTTACTGAATCAAAATTTTACCTGTGGGTAAAAGGTGGGCGTTGTCTGGGAATTCAACAAGTGAGGTATCCCCTAGACTATCAGACAGTAAGATGATGATGATTACTGACTATCCTTAAAATAATAAAACTCAGGCCCATAGTAGACCATTACACTGCCGTAAAGCAAATCAACTGCTTCCAGAAGCTGCCAGGCTGGGTTTGTGTTCAGACTCTGCTCAGGCACAATGAGCCCCACAGTGCTGCAGAGGGGCAGGTGGAAGGAGCAGAAGGTCCATAACTGAAAGGGCTGCCCTGACAGCCAACATGCAGGATGATACATTCCTGTATAAAGATGTGGTTCCTGAGATGATGAGTTTTCTATGTCGGTAGTAGGAACCAGAGAGGAGGGCAGTAGCCTGCCTGTCTTCTTTCTCTTCACCTTGTTTTGTGAATAATAAATAGTTTTGTCTTCTCCCTTCTTGAAAATCTTCTGTAGCCACCAGATACTAGTGGGGACAGTGTCACCTTTCTGTTACCTCATGAAAATATTTTTAATTCCCATGATACAAACCATCAAACTACATGGAATATGTAATAGTATTCTTAGTTGACTGAAGCAAAAGGTGATGCTTTATTATCTTATTATGGTATTGGATATTAATTTCCTTGTACTCAAATGCAAAGATGAAAGTTCCTGTTACTAATGGACTAATATTTCATTTTTTAAAATTTACTTTGGAAACTGTTTGCATTACCTACAAGTCAAGCCAAAAATTAGACTGTAGGATTTTTCCTTGCCAAAGCAGATTTACCATTGAACTCTTGTAATGAGAAGTTTTATTCAACTGTTTATAGAGCAGTTACTGACTATAAGGTATCCATGACATATATGTTACCTAGTCGAATATTTTTTATAGGTGCATGCTGAAAACTGCTCACATAAAAAAAGCATG
The DNA here is from genome assembly GCA_013397955.1 of Grantiella picta. Lineage (NCBI taxonomy): Eukaryota > Metazoa > Chordata > Aves > Passeriformes > Meliphagidae > Grantiella > Grantiella picta. The sequence goes on from VZRM01006058.1 coordinate 184,220, forward strand.
AAGGTAATTTGGCTCCAGATGTCACTGAGCCAAGAGCAGGCCTGCCCACAGCTTCCTGGGTAGGCACACCTTCAGATCTTTGTATAAAATATTCCTTTTCCACTGTAATTCTCGAAAACATACTTGTCCCCTATCAGTGTTCATGAATACCAAATAAAAGGTAAAGAAATTGCCCTCGAAGGAAACCCTTCATTTTTATTTAAATGAATATTTAATGAATCTACTTAAGAAGAACTTGCCCTGGGATATTTCTAGAACTATCTGTGAACAGAAACCTGTAAAATTAAAATATTAAGTGTTGAACTTTTTATGGAATGGGATAAACCTTTCTTCCTCTTTCAGAGGAATAAAAAGTCCTGTGGCAAAGCACAGTGCACACGGCTGCTGCTGGTGTGGGGCAATAGATACCTGGACACATTGCCTACATCAAGACTATCAGGCAAAGTACAGCACAGAAAATATGGGATCCTTAGGCCCTTGATCCACCATTTCAGCTTATTTGGGCTATTTGCAATGCCTGTCTTGTTGAAGGTGCTAGCCTACGTCTGAATGAGTGCAACTGTGATGAGTAGCAAAAGTTCCTACTTTAGTGGGTGAGGTGTCCTATGTTGTTTTACAATGCAGAGCTTTAATTTGTAACATTAGTAGAAGCCCTTAATGAAATTTGATTTATTGAGCATCTTCATGCCCACAAGAAGATGACAGGTATTACCATTTGATGCAGAGGGAGGCACAGAAGTATCTGGCATGAGAGATCATCTTTTGACTCAGAGGCTGCCCCTCTAGAAGATGAACATGAGCCTCAGGCAGATTGCTGCAGTGTTTGCTGGAAAAGAAGGAGCAGAGGTTCAAGAAAAATATCTGCAGAGAAGATTCTGCCAGGCAAGGGGCAGGCTGAAGTTAGACAGTTGCCTGGAGCATGTGCAGGTGCTCAGAGCCACAGACTGTCTGCAGCAATAGTTTAAACAGAAGAAAAAATGCCTAGTGGAGTAAAATATATTTTAGCCATCAGGATGATCAAAAAGTAGAGTTTGCGGGTTCCTTAGAATTATCAAAAAATAACTATAAATTATAAAACAAGATCACTTTCACTGAGCTTTGCTGACCTGTGCCACCACTCTTTCTTGTCCCCTCTGAGACCAGCAGCTCTACCAGCACTGTGCAAACAGAAATGTTTCAGCCATGAAACATCATGCTGGCATGCATGGCACTGGCTTTCTGTTCTGCTTTCTGCTTCAAATCTCTGCTCATTTTCCCACCTCTCTCACCCTGTCATGTTTTCATTAACGAGATTGTTTTTTGCTCTTTCCTTCAGTCTTCATATTAGATTTCATTGTAATTTATTTACTGACCTTTTTTCTGCTCCTAATGGCTTTGTTATTGACTGTATGATACCACAAGAGACTGAACACCTCTGTTTCTAATAGGTGCCCCTCCAGATTTTCCAGCTTATATCCTATAATGAAATTCTGTACTTTTGAGACCATTCCTAGCACCTGGAAAATGGTGAAAAACTCATAATGATTCCAGAGGGACAGGTCTGATCACTAAATTTTGACCCTAGAGTCTAATTAATTTTTCACAGCACTGGCTGACTTCAATACCAATACTCATTGTCCATCTGAGGATGCAATCCAAACCACAAGTCAGTAAACAATTAATTGACCTATTTTTTAAGAGTATATGTCAGAGTTAGTGGGCAATGTACTTAGGCAGCTTGAGGCAGAATTAAGGTCTCATATTTTTAATGTTTTGTATATTTATAGGTACTGGACTCTAAAGAAAAATGGTCATCATCATCATTGTACATTCCTGTCAAAAACACAAGTCAGAGAATTTCACTGCACCAACTCAGTTAAAGCACATGTCAGAGAAGCGTAAAGAGTTAATGATCCTCACATTTAAAATACACTCTGTATTTACAATCTGGGTTTCACTTAAGCCCCTCACTATAGGCTCGATAAATTTCTCTTTTCAACTGTATAAACCTCTGCTCACTCCTCTCAGCACAAGTACTTAGAGAGCGTGACCAGATTTTGAAAGCCATAAATTCTATGAATTTTGCAATATTTTGTGAGGTACCTCAATATTCCTTTCATTTGCTTTTTCTTTTTTTAACTATAAATAGAGCCTTCTTTCTGCAACCAGTCTCCAAAGGTCACCTTACAATGTTTTGCTATTTCCCGTATTAAGCAGCAATGCTTTTCAGCTGACATTCCAACTTCAAGTCATGCATATGAGCATGATGTGAGCTTGCTTCAGACCACAGTGAGAGGGCTGCAAACAAGACTGCTGTATAATTGCCGAGGAAAATAACATCCATTGTCAAAAGGGGCACTTCATCAAACAAAATTTAGCTGCATGAATACAAGTGTCTCCAAATATTTGGTTCATGCTAAAAATATAGCACATTTATTAAAAATATATATTTATAAACATTGGTATGAACAGACACAGATGTTAAGCAAATGAAAAAGGAAAAATAACCATGTAATGTATTTCTCCCAACATTTTATCAGGTCTAGGCAGACCTTGCTCAATGGAATTGTTTTTTTCATGATTGCACCATATGTTCATTCTAAATAAAAAGCTTGTCAGATTCAATGTAAGTAAAAGCAAAAACCAAGAGAAAAAAAAAACCATTTGACTTAACAGACACATGATCTGTGCTATGAAGCTATCTTTGAGTTCAATCTTTGCGGGTATACAGCATACATTTCTAATTATATATAGTGTACAGTTTCTTTCTTTTCCTTTTTCCCCCCTTTTTTATTTTTTAAATTTTTTTATTGTGTTAAAACAACATATCCCTGGTGGATTTCTTCAAAGCTACAACTTATATAACTGCAGTCATTCTCCCCCAAATCGAAAACCAAACCGAAAGGGAGAGGGCAGGAGAGAAGAGTTAAGCTTATTACTGTGTGAAAAAGTCTTGTTAAATTAATTGTGCTTCAGTCTTCGCTGCCTGCAGGCAGTGCTTTTATGATGTGTTAATATAATACAGAGTCAATTCTGATTAAAGAACTTGTCAATAGTCAGCAATGTTTGTTGTCACTCTTAATGGCCATTTTATCTGGTCTATTTGCATGCCTTCTAGTTTACAACGTTGTGTAAATATACACAAAAATGATCACGATGAGGTTCAGAATTGTCCCAATAATTCCAAGCATTGCCAAGATGGTTTCTTCTTTGCTTTCCTTTTCTTGACTGCCTTTATCTTCCTCATTTCCACTAGTGATTACCATCTTGGTGGCCAGTTTCTTTATCCTCCCCTTCAGGATAACCTAGATTTAGGAACAAAAGCATCAAAATGGATTGTTAGTTGGAGTATCAAAACTCATATTAATGGCAGAGCCAACTGCAGAATTTTTGACCCATAACACATAATATTAAGAATTCACTTGAAAAGGATTAATATTTTTATTAGCTATTCAGTAAATGCTTAATAAAAATGACAGTTCAACTAGCCTGTGGTTCACTCATACCCCTCTGCTTACATGCCAGCAATCACTCCTAGCACACATAACTCATCTGCAATGTTGTTCTAAAACTGGTCAGAAATGTACCATGAGGTGTGACTCCTCCAGCATTAGTGGGGACTTTGCCTGCACTGGGACTGCAGGAAATCATCTTGTCATGCTATGGAGACCCCAGATTTACACTTCAGTACCAAGAAGCAAGTGAGGGAAATAAAACTCGGAAGACCTTGCTTCTTTTTAATAGGAAAAAATCATTCAAGACAAAGGCATTTTGTCTCCTGATGAGAAGGAAGACAGCAGTGACTTCTTAATAAATAATTCAAAATAAAAGCAAAACCAAAATAACATCCATCTTGGCTTTTATTTTCCTCATCCTTAATGTACGATGAAAAGTTACTTGCAGTGCAGTGAGCTGAAATGTATTGATCTGCCTGCAGGGAGAATACAGCCATTTCCCAAGCAACAGCCCAAGCCTCTGAACTGCCTAAAAAAAGAAGATTCTTCAAATGCGGGACAAGCCCTGACTCCCAGCACAGCTGAAGCCACAAACAAAAAAGCTCCCTTGGTCTTCCTGCCATGGGTAAACATCTGATTGTTCAAATTAGAAATGGATAAATTCTATGTATCTGTGTTTATCTAACACTGCAAATTTTAATCACATGGGCAAACCAGAGTGTCCCAGAAAACTGAGAAAGGTTGGCTGGTTTCCCAATGCCAACTGATCTGCCAACATCTGGGTTCAGGCAATGCCCTGCTGTTGTCTCCCAAGCTACAAACCATATCCCATCATGTTTCTCCTGCAGAAAGCAGTGGTAGATTGTAGAAAAAAAAAAAAAAATCTCCCCAACAGCTCCTGCCTAAAAGAGGGATTTGATTTGGTCTTTTAATGGACCCTCATTCCTCCCTGCACTAACTCACAAAGCAAAAACAGTCCCTCCCAGGCAGGTTATATGTCCAGGGGGTGAGGGCTCCCCAAGAAGTGGCCACCAGCTCAGTGGCACATCCCTCCAGGAGATACCATCAGAGTCCTGATCTGCAGCTCTTTCTCTGCTCCTGCACTGCAGAGCCACAGAGCAGCAACCAGAGTATGGAAAGGACTGGGAGAGGTAAGGAAATCCTGCAAGGGAGAGACTGAGAGGAAAAACTGAGAACCCAGACAAAACAACCGGTATTTTTGTCACATCTGCAAGCTGTTCATATATAGGACGGTGGGTAACTGCTGGCAACTTCCTAGGAAGTGGTTGAATCCCAGCAGGTACAAGTGATTAGTGGAAAGTAAGGAAGAAGTCAGGGTCTGCAGAGGCCTCTGTACTTACACTTGCATTAGCATTTATGTGTTTTGTCTTATTGCAACCAACATATTCAGAGGGAAAAGTAACAAGAGAGTAACTTGGGGGTACCCACAGCAGACAGGAGTCAGCAGGAGCAGGGGGCACCAAGCAGAAGGGCATCAAACATCCAAGCACAATCACCCTGAAGGTTTTTCGAAAAATCTGCTCCAGGAGAGCAAAGCTTCAGAGGCACCAAGTGCATCACAGGGATACGGCTCCTGCTGTCCCTCTCCAGATTCCCCTCAGAAACTCTGTCTCCACAGTTCCTTCACCCACAGCCACCTCCAACTCTTCTTGCAGGACCTACCTCTCCTAGCAGCAGAAGGGTTTTTTCGCATTTGTCCCAGCTAGCGTCCAGAGGAGGGTTTGGCTGCACCTGGTGGGTGGCCTCCCTGTCTTGTTAATTGCCACCAAGCTGTCCATGGTATCTTAACAAGCAGCTTGTCTCTGGGAAGTCACAGGAGAATTCCTCCCAAAGCCATTTACATTAACGTCACAACCTAAGCACATCCACTCCTTGTGGCATCGGACCACAAACCCACATCCCAGGCTATGACACGCAGCCATTGCTTCACCCACAGAGCCATGAGTCATTTGGATATTGTGTTCTTTTCCCCTTCAGTAACTGGAAGGTTTTCCCTCTGGCCAACCGTTTGCATTTCACTATTTATTTGAGAAATCAAGTAGGATTACAAATATAGTCTGATAAAATCCCAGGCCTGGAATGCAAGGACTTGAGGGGAGAGTGAGGTTCTTTCTGGCTGGCTCCCATGAGAGCTGAACACACTCGATTCAGCACTCTGGTTCCCACAGAAATATGATCATACCCAAGCACCTTGTGGTCAAGCCTTTCTGGCTCGAAAAAAGCCAGAGAAGGTACAATTTGACTCTGCATCCCGTGGTTTGGACAGAATTTCCCATTTACATGAAAAACCGACAGAGAGTGGTGCAGAGCCCCAGCTGGTGCTTTGCACTGCAGCCCCTGGTGCTCTTAACTTTGGTATAGGGACCCTGCACCACATGCACTAGGAAATCCTGATTCCAGGATTAATGTGAGCAGAGGCAGCATGGGGGCTCAGACAGCATCTGAACCTGTTATTAACATCCCCAGTTTTTTCTTAATAAACTGTGCAGCATGAAGTTAATATCAAATTCTCTCCTGCAGAACGCTAGATCCTAAAATTAACATAAATCTAAAAAGTAGCTAAATAATTCACTAAATAAAGGAAATATTTTAAAAGCTATTAGATGTAAAGACAACAAAGCCTCCGCCTTAGCAAATCCTTGAGTTGTGATTTTTTTGTAACATAAGAAACCACTCTGGGGAAGTATGAACACAACTTTGCCCTGTTATTAAAGTCTTTTCCAGGCACCTATTACTGGCTGAAGAGAAAGGCAGAGGTCCTTGGGCTGCACAGTCTCTGATCTGAGGTTGTACAATCCCATTTTCCTCTTTGCAAGTTGTTTTTATTAGCAAGGAGATGGTGGGTGGTTTCAAATCTGGTAGCATGAATCAGACTGCCGGGTTATTTCTGTCCCACTAAGGGGCCTTAACTGAGGGAGAAGTCCTCAGAGTGATGCAATGAAATATGCACAGAGAAGCTGGTGGCTGGAACATGAGGAACATGAAGGAACAACAAGGGGGCATCAGCAGTTGAGGGTTTATACGTGGGCTGATGCAGAGTGTGATTTGTCAGAGGTCATCTCTATGTGCCCATGTGCTGTATCTGGCTCATGTTATGGTGCAGCCTGGGACTGCATGAACTGCACCTTTTCTGGATGAAACTACACCCAAAAAAGTGCTGCAGGAGCTCTTCATGTGCCACAAAAACAACAAAAGAGATTTCAGTCCATGGCAGTAAGGTTCCAGGCAAAAGCTGGTGTGAAGTAAAACCCCCAAGGCACACGAGGTACCTGCAGGGCTGCAGGCTTTGGCAGCTCTGGTTTCCCTGCAGGGATTGCTCCGGTGTGTCCACACTGCTCACTATTTTATACATCACCTAAGCTCCGAGAGGGAGTACACAATGGCTCGGCATTAAGAGGAGTTTAACTTTCAAACAGGACATGACTGGGACCAAATACAATTATATTAGTACTTTGCCAAATATAGCACTGTTGAAATCAAGGTAAGCGTTGACTTTGGACTGTGAGGAGACCAGAATCAAAATTACTTCTCCATATGTCAGGACTGACCTTGGGAGGAGTAGCACTCTCCTAATGGCAGACTCAAGACTTTAACCTTCACAGATCTTATGCTCAGAGCAGTATTTTTGCTGGCTGGGGTTTGTGGGTGTTTTTTGCTACCGGGGAAATACTTGCTGTCACTTTTAGTATAATTACCCCAATTAAGAAAATAGAAAAGTCATCTGGCTTTCTGGGTACCTTTTGGCAGTCTTTGTTATTCTCTTCTGGAAAGTGAATTCATTTATTTGACATTATTTAATATTTTTATGATTCTTATGACACATTTTCCCTTCTATATTTTTCTGGTGGTACTTCATGCTTGACAGAAACATTCCTTTTCCTTACGCAGAACTGTTGCTAGAACTGCTGAGGTAGGAGGGCTAGAGAACACTAAATCTACCATTTTTAAAAATAACTATCTTTCTTATTTAATTACTACTTCATTAGGAAAGCACTTTCATGACACATCAAAATTAATGTCTTTCTTACTTCATTTTGTAAGATTCATCATTAACCTAACATCAGTCTTTTGAAAAGATATGTATTCCAAAAAGCTATCCATTAAAAGATAAATATTCTGTATATTCTGCACTGCACATGGGAGACAAGGACAGTTCAGTGGTTAGGACACTTCTTGCACTATCCATCTCCTTGCACTTCTGCTGACTTCTAATCTATCTGCAGGAAATCCACTTAGTCTCTCTCTGCCTTGGTTCCTCATCTGTGGGATTCTTTGAAGAATTGGTTATTCAGCTTACAGCAGAAAATGGCCCACAACAACAGTGAGACCTCGCAAGTATTTCCAAAACAGGGACACACTAACATGAAAAGTTTCAAATCCAGCTGTGCTATGAAATACACCCTCGACCATCTCCCCAAATCTGTGGGACATGCTGCACATCAGTGCCATTGCAAACAGTCCAATGAACCAGGAAAAGCATTTCTAGCAAAAGATCCTTTTGCATCTCTTCACTCAGTGTGACTGATCTAAAGGTGATGGCTTGATGGCAGGGCTTTGGAAAGGAGGCAGCAAGTGCATGTCTGTGAATTTACTGCAGAATGTTTGTCACATCACAGATACAAAGCACATCCCTCACAAAGCACCTGCCCTGACGTATCTGACAGCTTTTGAATATGCTGGCACCTTGACTTGATCTTGAAAAAGTTTTGTAATCTTAAATCATTTCTCCTCTAAGTCATTATCTATGAGCTCCCCGAAGAGGCTGCAAGTGGAGGGCTCAGCCAGCAGAATCTGAGGTCCTGGGAACTCAGAGAAGGGGGAGTTCTAGGCTCTCCCGGGGGTCCTCAGTGCTCCTCTTGATCTGCCCTGTACTGTCATGTATTATCTGGCACCTTGAAAAACAAGAATGGAAACGTCCGTAAACCTCCCAGGGACAGATGTTCAGCTGGTACAAAGCAGCCTTCCTCCCCCAGTTCAGCTCAGCCACCTCCATTTACACCGTTTGAGGATTTGGCTCCTTGTTTCCAATCTACCTTGAATATCAGTGAGCACAAATTTTGTATTCTTAATCCATAATCACAGACAATCACCAGCCAAATTGTTTTGATATTTAAACTTGTTTACAGTCCCCAGGCTATTAGTTGTGATGACACATTAAGAGATAAGAGAGCTTTAATTTTCTGAGGATAGTTCCACCCTCTGGGGATAAGAAACACAGAGTGGAAACTTCTTTTGATTAGCAAACTGAAGAGGGCACAGAAATCATACAAAGCGGAGTGTGAGTTCAGATGCTGCTGGAGCTGACACCTTCCCTTATCTCACAAACAAGTGCTCGAATTACCAAACAAGGGAGGAGAGTCTCCTCGAGGTTTTAACCCCACTTGAACATCACAGCCAAGTGCAGTTTTGTTCCTTTCCTCCTAATAAGTACTTCTAACCTCTTTTTCCTCCAAGGGCAAACATGGGAAGTTGGGTGCTTGGCTCAAATCCTAGACAGTCCCCAAGCAAGCTGCTGAGCAGAGCATTAAGTGCTGCTGCTCGTGATGTGCGGGAGAAGGCACACTTGGCACACACATTTGTGCGCGTTTGCTGTTCTTTTTCTAGGGATTACATTGTCACATTCTCATTTCTGTGATGACTTTATACCCACTCTTGATACTTGTGCTGTTTTTACTGGACAGTCCTCTCCTAAATTCCACTAACACAGGCTGTTGTCAGCTATCAGTCAAGATCCTTCTCAGAGAAGCACTGGTAGGTACAGGGAAAGACATTTGCATTTGTTCTTAGAGTTGGATTTCAGGGAACTGAAAGGCACCAATGTAAATGCAAGATAAGCCCAAGAGAAGCTCTGAGGCCATAGAAAGTTTGACTAAAAGCTCAGTCAGACACAGCAGTGTGCACAGGCAGTGCACAGCGTGTATGAATAGCAGGGGAATTGAAACTGAATGAGCAGAAATCAATAAACAGTAGAAATCAGTATACCCAAGAGACCTGTCAGTACTTGTCAGTATACACATGGACCTGTCATAAGAGAAGGGAGAGGGGAAACTAGGAAAGATGGCCATGAGGAGGTCTTTAGTTAAAGAAAAAAAGATGAGAAAGAGTAGGAATGTGAGCCAGGTTCAATAACACTCCCCAGCAGTGAGCAGAGAGACCAGCGCCTAAAGCGAAGGGATGTTTCAGTGGAGAGAGGACACAAGGACTTATGTACTCCTCAAGCAGGAAAATAAACCCACATCTCACTGCTGCTATGCTGCAGGTTTTAGTCAGTGGGAAATACTTGCTATTTATAGCACTACAGTCAGGATATTTCCAAAGGTCTCAGCAATGTGAGACCCCCCTGGAATAAAGGGAACCACTCAGCAGCAAAGAGGTTACTCTGAGAGGGCAGAATTTAAATAAGTAATGTACTACAGGGCTCATCCTGCTCTCCACCTTGGGTCTGATCCAGTTTGTTCTGGCAGCTGTTTTTGTCCCCCAGGCAGCTCAGAACTCAGGGGAGGAAAAGGACTTGCAGCCAGTTTTACAGTTTTACCTTCCTACTCTTCATTTATGTCCCTGGGGACCACTCATAGTGCTGATATGCTCAGGATACCTAAGCTCCATTGTAATGAAACCAAATATTTTCAATGCAAATATCGTTATCTCAGAAGGAAAGCAATGATCTGTAGCAGAATAGCGATCCTCAAGCACCAGGCTGTTACTACTGTGCAGGCAGTGCCATCCCCAGACTCACTGACAGCCTTGGGTTCCTCCACCTACAGCAAGGCTTCCCACGTCAGGATTCATAAGGCTTCACGAGTCCCAGTTTCCTAGATTGTGAAAGAAACAAACCTGGCTAAAGGGAAAGCAAGTTACCCTTTAACCCACAGTCCTTTCCCCTTTGGTATGAGATGCACTACGAAGAATGAATTGTTACAGATCAGAATTAACAGTCTATATAAAAATCAACTGGAAGCATTTATGATTAGAAGTCCAAATTTAACAAGTCCAGAGGTTATTAATTTTCTGTTTCAGCCTGAAGAGTGGTGAAATTTCAGTGTGATTCTGTTTGGTTTAGGCTGGCCTATTTTGTGTTCACAACCCATTTTCCTGATACACAGCACTTTGCTTGGTTGTTTGGTGTTAATGCTCAGAAGCAGAAGTGTTTGACTCTCAATGGTACTGTAGCACACACTTGCCATTTTCCTCTTTTTAAATACTCATTATTTCTTTTCAGGCCTTTAGATCTCAACAGTAATACTTGTGCAAGTATTGTTCAGTTTTGTTAGTAAAAGTCAGATGGTCCAACTTCTGCTCCTATTTGTTGCTCATATAGAGGAAAACTGAATCCTGACTTGTTGGAAGTTAATGACAATATTCTCTCTCATTTGCTGAAATCAGAGTTCATGGGCTGTCTTTCACTTTAGGAGGAAAAAAGAAAGTCTTCAAGCTGAATAAATACAAAAAATGGTTGAATAAATAAAAAGCAAGGAACAGCGTTGTCCCAGGAGTAACCAGTGCATGAATGCAGCTATTTTTAGTAGCATCTTATTCTTTGACTTTGGTACCAGATATCATTTTATTTCTGTTTTGGTATTTTACAAGCCAGACCCTTCAATGAACCTGTCACCACAGCGTCCGCTAGCAATGAGGTCAAAAGATAATTAAGGGACTTCTGAAACAGTATCCACTTGTTATTTGAACTTGTTTTTCATTCCTCATTAGGCAATTTGGAACAGAATGAGTAATTGGCTTTTACTCTTCAGGCCACCTAGAAAGCTGTAAGTTTTATACCATATCCCTGCAGACATCCATTTTCAAGAATGACAGATCTCAGTCATACCACCTGCCTAGTGGTATCCTTTTACAGAAGCTATTCCATGCTTTTGGTTGTTTTTCTTTCCTCTCCCTCTGGCTTTTCTATTAATATTGAGGGATTTTAGCAGCAGATGGCAAAACCTTTCTGGGCTTCAGGTATTAATGTCGAGCTGGTGTGCTGAAGACGTGCTGTCCTTACTCCAAAGATTTTGTCATTTATACATATCAGGTTTTGCAGAAAGGACATTTTTCATTCAAAGATAAAGAAAAAGGGAAAAGGGAAAAAGGAAAGGAAAAGGGAAAGGGAAAGGAAAAGGAAAAGGGCTAACATTTCTCCCTTCCACACGCTAGAAATTATTATAAAGATTGAAAGTTTGAAGCCAGAGCTCTCTCCCTCCCCTAGTCTTTTGCCCATCTTTCCTGAGGTTAATAAAGCAGAACAATTAAAAAACTGTTCTGAGCACACCTGGATCCTGAAAAATTCAGATTCCAAACATGATAAATAAATAAATAAACAAATAACTAAAATATGTAGAAGTCCTAATATTTGCAATTTTTTCCAGATAAAAATAGTATTAGCTGAAAAAGCTCTGTTAAAGAATGAGATACTAAAGCATCTTTCTAATTTCAGAACTGAAACACCTATTTTTCTATTTCAAGGGCATCTCCAGGCTTCTCTTTTAAAAGCAAAAATACATTGAAGCCCTGTACAAGGAAAAATTGCAATATCCCAGTCTCAGAGAAAGACAGGTCTCCGTTATCTGCCAGAAGGCACATAACCTCTGTCACAAGCAATTTGAAGATCTGCCCTCACCAATGCCTGTTGGAATGGAAACTGGGCTGCTTCAAAGACAGTTAAGAAATATTAAGAAAAGGGAAAGTGACATAAATTTATATTAATTTGTTGCTATATAATATCTCCAAGTTCAGCCAAAGCCAGAAGATAATTTGGCCTGTAATGGATCAAACTACCTTTAGCTCATATGTGACCCCTCCTTCCAAAAAAAAATCTGCACCACAGGAGCATTCAGAAGCCTGAGGGATACAGAGGTAGAGATTCTCCAGGAAAGAGCTGTTAGTGTGTAGGTAAAACAACAATCTATAAAGTCTAAAATCTCCACTTTTACTTCCATCCAAGAATTAATTATTAGTTATGGCTACATTAAGGGACACTATACATAAATCTAACCAGCAGACACTTTCTAATTAGGAAAGCGGTGTTCAGGGTTTTTTTATCATTTTGAAATTATAACTGTTTGGTTTGAAATTATATTCTCCAGCCATTTGTCTCAGGAAAAGTATTTTTGGGGAAAAATTCACCCAGTTTTGCTGTTTATAGGAATGATACTTAGAAACCATTTGTTTTACCCATATGAAAATCTGACAACCCTTACTGTGAAATATTCAATTATCTTTACTTTGATGCAAGGACTGCATTCTCAATTTTATTGTGGCTGAGATGGCTTGGTATAAGTGCTTAAGAAGGTTTTCCGTGTCTGAAAATATGTTTATTTTCAAGTGGTAAGTTTTGTGAAAGAAATTACCTCTCTTGTAATTTCTTTTCCTGTTTAATTACTCTCCTACCTCAATACATCCTTGCAGCACTCCAGTAGGTTGAAATGACATTGATAGTTTTGAGTTTGAACAGCAAAAGGTTTTCATTTTGGTTTTAAAAATAAATTCTTTGTGATTTTTTGTAATTAATTTACAAAAACAACCCAAAAATGCCACAAGTAAAGGTGATACTGAATGAATTCAGCCTTCATCTGCTCATGGGTTATCAGGTAGGCTTTAGCAAAGCACAAAATTTCAGCTTCAGTCAGAGCACCATACATTTGTCATAGAAGAGGAGAAAAAAAAAAAGCAGTTTCTTGTAGAATGCTTCATTTTTTTTTTTCGTAATTTCAAGGTGTCAGGAGAATCTGAGAAGAGGAACAGCAGTCTTTTGTATGAAAGTGTAAAATGCTGGGGATCAGGACAAGTTGCTCAGTCTCTGCTTTTCAAACCTGTTCCCCTAGTCTCTGTTTCTGGAGCCTGCCTTGGGCCTGGGGGTTTGGAATATCTGAAAGTGGCAACTACTGGCCAGTAGTGTAGGGGGAGGGAATAGGAACTGCAGTATGTTCTGCCAGGTGCTCAAAAAAATTTACATTAGACACCCACAATTATGGATTCTTGTAATCTTGCTCTTTTCTTTGCCTGTGGTTACCAGCTGTACTAGGTAGTAATGATACTCAGAATTGCTATTAAGATGCTATAAATGGAAATTAGCCAGTGTTTGCACGCGGCAAGGACCTGCACGGTGGAACACCCCGGAATGCCCCAGCGGGAAACAGTTTTGCCTTCACAGCAGAGTCTGAACTGTGCATTGAAAAGAAGATCAAGTATTGAACTCACAAACTGTGTCATCTATTATGCTCACCAAGTGAGACTCGGATCCTGCACAAAAATAGTCTGTGACTGATGCACCTGTGCAAGGTGGCAAATTAATGGAGTAGAGACAATTTTGCTTACAGCATTTCTTAGCTTCAAGTGCTGAGCTGTGCAACCTTGATAATGTTCTTTTCACACACTGTTTTGTGTGTAATTATTACCTGTATCAGCCCAAATTTAAAAATAGAGCATTTCTCTATTGAATGCCTCTTTTAGGACACAGTTGCAGCTGACTTTTAAAAGTTCCAATACCCTGCAACTCACGCTGAAGGCTACTGGCACTGTCACAGCAACACCATCCAAACCCTGAACATTTCAAAGCCTATTTTGAAGTCCTGTGATGAGCATTCCAAAATGGAGGCAGCTGAAAATCCCTTGCCACTTTTAAAATACTAGATGTAATAAGATAAAATAGCAGGTAATTTGAGGAAGAAGCTAGTTTCTAGAACAAAGTTATCAAAGTAGGGTAACACTCCAGGCAACCAACTCCCACACCTTTTATCATCATCATTAGTCATTTATATTGCAGTAGCATGCGGCAACCCCTGCTGACGTCTGGGCTAGAAACCAGACACAGATAGCAGGAATGACACCTAGCCCAAGCAGCTTGCTAAATTACAGCAGGGAGAAGTATAAGAAAGGGAGGGAGGAAGAACAGAAGGTTGAAGTGGGTTGCTGAAGGTCAGTTTGCACAAACCCGGCACAGCTGGGAGAGTCAGGGCCTCGATCCATGGGAGCAGCTGTCCCTCTGGCTTGTGCTCTGAGTGAGCATGGCATGGAGAGACATGTTAGGTCCACTTGTGCAGGTCCCCTGCTCCTGGGGAAACAAGCTGCTTGTGCCAGGAGTAACACATTCACAAAAACACAAGGGCAAGGTGACACATCTCCCCTTCAGGTCTTGGGGTAGAGCTCTGTGACACAGCAGAGAACTGGGATTTGGGAGTGAGAAGGTCACAATTAACTCACAAAATGCACTGTCAAGGCCATTGGGATGGGCAGTGAAGAAAACAGCATGGGAAGAGCTGTTTTTCCTAACCGCTGTGCACTGGTTCATTGCTATAGCAAGTGTTTGCTGTTGGAAGTTGTGGATATCCCAGAGTCACGGAATGGCTGAGGTTGGAAGAGACCTCTGCAGGTCACCTGGCCCAACCCCCTGGTCAGGCAAGATCACCTACAGCCAGTCAGTTGCTCAGGACCATGTCCAGGCAGTTTTTCAATATCTCAGAGGATAGAGGCTCCACAAGCTCTCTGTACAACCTGTTCCCCTGCTTGGTCACCCTCACGGTTACCTGCTTCCTGAGGTGCATAGGTTTCCACTTTTTAGCAAAAGATGTAACCTTGTATATGGAAAAAGCTACTTGGATTCTTTTTTTTTTTCTTATATCTTATTCTCTTTAAAACGATACAACTGATGTGGCCACAGATCTGGAGAGATTATTTGCATATGTCTTCCAACTCTGTACAGTATTCCTAACAACCCAAATCTCTGTCTGCAGTGGGTACTGTACTATATAAGGAACATAGTTTGATAGCTAATGTAATGCAACATACATATCATGTTGCCTCAAGGTCATGGTAAATAGTATCTTTTTATATGATGCATCTTGACATACTTTAACGTAGTGCTAGTAATTTAAAACAGTGACCATATAAATGTGAATAAGACCAAGAACACAGCCACAAATTTCACAGACTTTTTGTATTAGGAGTATTCTCTAGCATTAAATAATTCTTCATAAGGATTTAGAGAAAAGAATGTATATTTTGCCACATTTTTCTTCAATGGATACCAAGACAAGTTCCATTCACAAAACCTTGAGTAAAATTACTGCTAAAAAGGAAGCTAATCTGGATTTATGACCCCAGAACAGAGAGCCAAGTTTAATCCTGATTTTTTAAACATATAATGGATTCATTAAAAATATTGCTTGCAATAAAGAGGCTGCTCACAATAAATAAAATATTCATTGTCTCTGAATTATGCAAAACTGGTCATTGGAAATGATTGTGTGTAAATCCCAGAATCCTTATAACACAGAGGGAAAGCACTGAGACCCACTGAACCAGTGTGATGAGTAAATAAACAGCAACTTGCCTGGAAACAGTAGATTGGATAATTTTTCTTTAAACTTTAGTTTTAAAACAAAGTGTTATGCATTATGAATTGTTGCCCAAGATGTTCTGCCTGTTCACACAGACCTGGGTTTATTTTAGCAGCTGTCATACCATCCCTATAGGATTGATGCTTTCTCCATTAAGATACTTTGCTCACATTTGTAAAGTATCCATTTGGCGCTACTTGTATTTTTAAAGGCAGATTATCCTCTAGGGAGATTTTGATCAATTCCTTTCCCTTTCATGCTCTAAGGCAGCATCAAGGAGTGCTGGCATGAGCTGACTTGGAGAACTGAGTATACCAGTGGAAAAAAAGCTTATGGTCATGGACCATCTAAAACCCATGGAAAATGGTAGCCCTGTTCAGGCTCTGGTGAGAAAAAGGACTTTCCTCAGGAAACAAAGATGGGAAGTGAACACTAATCATAGCAGAGATATTCAGGTGTCTTCAGTTCATGATATATGAAGAAATTCTAGCAAATAGAAAAAGAAATCAAAGGTTAAAAAAAAAAAAACTAAACCAACCACTTAGGCCAAACTCGTCCAAAGGCTATTTGAAGGCTGAACTAAATCTTAGTTCAGGTTAACCTGAAAATGCTGATCAGAATCAACCATACTCAAAGAGAATATCTGGATTTTCTTCACTGTGTAGGAAAGAAATGGAAGGCTGCTTGATGGACAAAAGTCAGTGCTGCTCCAAATCTGGATTGAGAAATGGCACCTTCTAGTAAATACTCGCAGACATTGGTAAATGTAATTAACCTATTCGAGGATACCACAGCATTTCAAGATATTATGATTTTAAAACCTATCTGTAATATAGATTAAACAGGCAGTCATACTGATAAATGTTAGATGCGAAAGGAAAAAGACCACGTCACTGAAAAACTGAATGTGCGAAGTGCTTCAAAATACAGTGTCACTCTACCACCCATCCAGAAAACCTGAGGCAAAGGAAGATGAAAAATTTTATCTAAATTCATGAAGCTGCCCACTGAAGCTCCAGAGACCCAAACCCTTTTTCTCGGTTTCCAGAGCAGCACCCTGTTCTTTGGACCACATTTTGTCTCTGCACCATCTGTTTTAAACTGATGCAGCTCAGCTTCAGTTTATGCTGGTTGAAGAGTTGCAGCCTAAGCTTTTTAAGAAGTAACTTTGCAGCACCAACAATTTAATTCAGCTTAACAGAAACACAGAAATATAAACAGCAAAATGTCTTTTGACCTTTGCTGTTGGCTACAATCAAACCCATGCAACAAAGAAAGCAGAGAGGAAATGTTAGACATACACTTAAAATGAAAAAAAAAAATGTTTGGGCATGTAAGACAGTACACTGGAGAAAACATCCAGGAACAATTCAGCGTGCTGAGAATATTATTCTTATAAGGCTGGAAGGGTCAGTGTCATCCTAGATTATGCACTGTACAAGTGCCAGCCATAGAAAAGCCACCCACAGGCCCTACACTCTTGGGCAGACGGTCACTAAACACTAGCAATTGATCTGTGGTTCTAGAGTCTCCAAGGAGGGGCACAAAAAACCACCAAATAAAATATGCAGGTTTCCTTTTGCTATTGGATAGACTACTTTGCTAAAGATGATGAATAAAGCCTTGTCAATCCACTGTTAATCAATGCCAATGATGAATGAAAATAAATTAACACAACTCAGAAAAACATCCTTAAGCAAGATTTCTCTCTATTTCCTCCTGATACAAAAACAACTTTCCAAAGATTTCTCTTTGTTTGAAGTAATTTTTCTCTAAAGAATTCCCTGCTGATTAATTGCTTCCACACAAACCTGTCTAACTTCAGAACTCAAGCTAAGTCCTACTTTGCTTGCTCTATCAGTCCTTTTCTCCACCCAAACTTCACTGACACAGGCGGAATGTCCAACTCTTGTGATCCTCGCAGGGATTTTGGGTCATCCTCTGAACCACTCTTTTTTAAGCTGATGCCAAAAGCCATGTTGTGCATGCCATGGGTCCAAAGGGAGGCAGCTTTTGTCACCCAGGGACATTTTTTGTTGAGTTTGGCATGGGCATTGGCTCAGCCAGACCACAGACCTGGCTCTGCATCTCCATAAGCCTTTCAAGCTCCTGTCTGAGATTTGAACCATACTTCTCATTTCCTTAGAACTCCAGATGTCAAGCACCCTCCAATAATTCACAAAGAAACTTTGCACAGTGACTGGTGACTGAAGAGCAGCCAGCTCTGGAGTGAAGCACAGGCAGTTACAAACCAGAGAGCCATGCCAAATGGTCCAGAGGAGAGGAAGGGATGCAGATTTTTTTCTGAAGAGAAAGAGTATGGCAAATATATACTGGAAAATATCTTATTCTATGAATCAAAAGACGAAACTCTTCTTTGTCAAAAACTGGGGAGCCTAAAAGCTCATAACTCCACATTAGTGCAGCAATTATACTATCTTTCCTGTATTTTAAAAACCTGAGACAAAAGTTTAATGCTTCTGGCTTTGCTTTTTAAATAGAAAGTGAGAGTTACACTAGACAAACTCCAATTTAAAATCTCAGCGGGGCTGACAGTTGTGTTGAAGAAGAAAGCTTTTCACAGTACTAGCTGGTGGATTGATTTTAATAATGGACAATTTCTTTCCACAGATCCAATATTTATTCCCTTGTTGTCCCTGCCTGGGGATACACAAATCTGACTGCATCATGATTACACTTACCTACATTCCATGCCTGTAACCAGACTAGGACCTATGGCAGAAGCCATAGGAAAACTGGGCAATCTATTCTACATGAATAAGAGAGACTCCAGGTATTTTTCCAAAAGGATAATCTATTTTATGGAGAATAAATCAACTTTGTCAATATTTCAGCGAGTTAAGGTTTTGTCAGGAGAAGTTTTTGGCTTATTTCTGAAAGTAAACATTCAGAGGACTCCTGAGTCTTTTTTCTTGAGTTCACATGTCTCTTCCATTTGCTTCCAAATTCTTCTTCCTTTCTCCAGTCCTTACTTCCCTTGAGCTTTCAGCACTGATGCAGCTCACTCTGTTTGGCAGGGGCAGAAAGGAAGACAGATACAGGCTGGTCGAGTCCTTCCAAGAGAAGGTTTAGGGTTGTACATAGCTACACTGAAACCCCCAGAAATAATCTAAGAATCAGGCTTTTTATGGAAACCCACTGGCAGTGTTTTACTTTTAATACTGCTACTTCTTGAACTACAAATGTCAGAAGTGTATCTGTAGTGATGTGCTGCTGCAGGCTGGCTTTGGGAAACCCTTCACAAAAATCTGTCAGTAAGGCTGGGTAACTTCCCTCTTCTTATGAAGTCATCCATTCTGGTCACAGCTACACTCTGCACTGTCCCTGGGGCTACAGTAAACATTACTGAGGAGAAAATGTGCATGACTTACAAATCCACAGCACTTCACCACATGCAGGTATTTGCAAATATTTAAGAACAGAATAACTTTGTTGTGGGTACCTGCAAGTACACTGTGCTCAAACAGCACGTGCCACCCTCTGTACACTGCATAGTTAAGAACAAACTCTTCCACACTGCACTTGCAATTACAATTTTGCTGGATGCTGTTGCCTAGCACAGGAAGGATGGTTGAGCGGCCAGAGCACCAGGTGGGGACTGGGGTCTCAGGGCCTCTGGGGTCCC
Source organism: Grantiella picta (assembly GCA_013397955.1). Taxonomy (NCBI): domain Eukaryota; kingdom Metazoa; phylum Chordata; class Aves; order Passeriformes; family Meliphagidae; genus Grantiella; species Grantiella picta. Next base: position 203,653 of record VZRM01006058.1, read on the forward strand.
AAGGGCACCTTCATGAGAATAGGGACACCCTTTGCAGTTGGGAAGTTGGTCAGCATGAGCAATCCTGGCTCTGAGAAATTGCGTCTTTGTCCTCCCTTTGTGTTAGCACTCTCTCCCCAATCATATGCTGCTGGGATGATGCTGTGCAGAGCTACTAAATATTTTATTAAAGCACATGATTGCCATCTTGTCAAAGCAGTGTATGGGCTGCCTCTTCCTCACTGTTGCCAGGTGGTAATTGCCAACCAGGAAAACAGGGATTTGCAAAAATGACTGTGCTTTATAGATGGCACATTGCCCTTTCTCAAAAGCCATAATCCCTCTGTTAGCACAAATCTCTGTTGCCTTCCTTCTGTTTTCTCGTTCCTTATTTCTTGTAAATGCTAATTTTGATTTTTTTCCCTGTGTCATTTTGCTGTCAAAACTGTAAACACTAGAATATTACTAGGCATCACATCAAAGGAAGATTTACAGATGATTGGTGTTAATTGCTTCTTTTTTTAGTTTTACCTTTTTTTAAATCAGCACAGCAAACAAGATGTTTAAAACTTCCCAAACAAGGTTTATAAATTCATCCTGTTCCAACTTTTCCAAGTTGCAGTCACTTATCATTGACATCAGCTGTTTCTCTGCTACGGTTACAGGACTGCTGTACACATTAGTGTGCCCGAGGTAGCTCCCACTCAGCCAGGCGGGAGCAGAAATCTCCTATAAAATAAAAGTCCCGCACCCCCGTGAGGAATAGCTACCTGAAACCGCAGCAACAGTCCTGCTACACCTTTCAGATGCACTCTGAAGCCCATGCCCTACCATCTTTCCCCTGCCCCTTGCTTACTCCAGCTAGGTCACTGCCAGCTGGGTACATTTATATACATTGTTTAGTGCAAGTGTAAACAAAGACCTAAAATGGAGATGTGCTGTCATTTTACAAGGAGAAAGAAGAAATCAGCTCCTTTCATTATCAATCATTTTCATGGAGTTTTGTGGCTGACAACAGGCTGCTTGAGAGAAACAAAACAAGAGGTGTGCTAAATCTTGGAGATACAGAGCTGTGGAGCAGCAATTCTCATACCAGTGGAGATGTGTGTGCAAAGGTATTGTGCAGAGACACAGATATGCCCCGAGCATTTGCTGGAGCCCCAAATATGTGGCAGATAAATATGTGAAACCAGAAAAGAATTGAAAGCAATTTTCAGGTAAAGAAACAAAGAGCAAAGCCTAGGTATACACATGTTTTCTACCACAGCAACTTGTACCAGTGGTGAAGATGAAACCAGCCAGTGACATAATCCAGCTGTGGAAGAAAAGGGTGGCACAATTGTCACTGACCACCAGGTACTGGATTAGGTTTTAAAAGCAAAAGTTACCCAGATGAACAACAGTGAGAGAAACAAAATACACTTTGAAGTAACCCAGTCACCCAAATAGTTAGCATATGTATTGACCCACTATAGCCCTGCATTAGTCCCTGAAAACGACCCACCTAGTAAATTACCAGCTCCAGTAACCTCAAAGAAGACCATGTAACAAGGAAGATTCACAGAAAGCCCCATTTTTTTGCTGGTCCTATTCTTGTTTAGCAACAGCTTACATAGAGACCAGCCCCTGCATCAGGCTGCAGCATTGCTTTCTAGCTTAGGTAGTTAAAGGAAAAGTACAGTAACACCCAGAGAGACATCAGTAAAGATCAGTGGCAAGTGATCTGCTCTGCAAAAGGCTTTAAAGATAATGAAAGTATTAATCATTAATACCAATAATCAACATAAAAATCCACATGTAATTCTGATAACTGGGACCAAGTATATGGTAAAGCAGCCAGTGAAATGAGTTACTATCTTTTTGGCATTCTGTGTTCTTGCAGTTAGTTATGGGAGTTGCATTCACTCAGAATTTAATTCTCTAGAAGAGGCTGTTTCTCTTATAATTTCTTCAATATCTACCCCTGTCAGACCCTGACCTCAATAACTGATATTAGCTGCAATCTATGTGACAGGACAAAAAGGTTCCCAAATTTCAAGCACACCCTCTTCTTGGTAGGGTTCACATTCTCTGGTGAGCTAGCTCTGAGCCTCGCAGCCATTCCGAGCTCCTGCAGCTCCTGCAGGTGCAGCAGGGCCAAATCCTGCCAGTGGCTCGCGAAAGCAGCTCCTGCTGCTGCCTTCTGCCCACAGCCAAGGACAGAACTGAGCTCTGCTCACCCTCACTGCTTCCCTATGTCCTTCAGGACCTGAAGTGAACATGTACTATAATAGATCCAAGAGGTTTTCTCTGAGTCCATGGTCCTGTACAAGCATAAATCAATGTCAGTATAGTATTCTAGGTTATGTGAAAAGCACCAGCTTTGCATGTTTGTGCTCTATCACCCACTCAGTAGGCTAGAAGTAGTAAGGCCAAATCCTGAGAGGGTTAAGCCAGTCAGACTACATCAGCGAACACGGTCTGAAAGCACAGGCATTGTTTGGCATGTATCTGGAGCTGTCAGGAAGAGCAGCCAGTGAGCAATGCAGTACTTGACCTGTCAGCATGATACAGATCATTTACATAGCTTTTTACAAACATTAACAGATTAATCCTCACCTTGGGACACACAAGCAAGGTTCAGTAGCCCTGACAAACAGATCTGGAAGCTGACTCCCACAGTGATTGTAACCTGATTTCCAGGAGGATCAGCATCTTTACATCTTGTAAAAGCAGAAAAGAGGATGGGACATAATACCTCCAGACCAGGACAAAAAGAAGTGTGAAGCAGATAGCAGATTTGGCCCAATCTCTTGTGTCTGTGGGGAACTGATGCTGTGGGGACTTTCCCAAGTGCTCTATCCTGGCTCCTGTTCAATTCACACCAGCTGTGACAATCACAAGTAGGATGGTAGCTCTCACCCCTGCACTGAGGACATGGTCATGTGCAAAGTGCTGCATTTCACGCCCAAAGCATAAAGCAAACCAAGCAGCTGAAGTGGCAAACCAAGCAGCTGAAGTGGAAAAGTCTTACCTGGTTGCGATTTCCCTACCCAAACAGCTACCCAAGGCACCTCAGCTCATCTCAATGGGATCATTTTATAAAAGCAGGAGCAGTCGTCATATGAGTGAAAACTGAATTCTGAGCACAGAGGTTGGGCTCTGCATTGAGGAGTGGGGAGGATCTGTGATGGATCCAGCCCACAGGATCATACTGACCGAGCTCATAGACCTTGAGACAAAGTGGCACATGGCCACTGCCCATAAGGCCATGCTGGCTGGTTTTTTAATTACCTGAGAGATATGATTTGCACACACATCATTTATGCAGCTGAGAGGTTTGGTCTTAGCAGTATTACTGAGGGCTGAGGAGCTGTCTGTAAGCCAACAGGGACTGACTGGGAGATTGGATCCCTCATTAGGTAGGACAGGGTGTGATCCCACAGGTGTGGCTCCTCACAGGAGGGGCATGTGGACACTGAAGGAGTGAGAATCTTGGTTTATATGCACATGTAATGCATGGATGTATCCAGATGCACTGTCATGGGGTTTAGCCATGTGTGCCCACATGGACTGGGACAGACATAAAAAGGATCAAGGGCAGATGAATCCATACAGGCATCTGTTAGATACACGGAGAAGAAGGACAGGACACCAGATTCTTTAGATATACAGCAATTCATGTGCTGTAACTTGGTAAAAATTTTTAACTGACTTTAACTGAATGCCACTAATTTATGAAGGAAATTGCCTATTGATCCTGTCTGTTTGCATCATATTCACACTGTACTATTCACATGTCTAACCTGGAGGGACTCAGAAAGGCTGTTTCTCTCTTCACACGCAACTTGACTTCTGCAGGGAGATGTTGCACTTCCATGTGAGGCTGCAGCAAAGGGCTGTGGGTAGGAACAGTTTGTGAGGTAAGGAACACTAGTGTTGCTGATATTAAAATTCCTGTGATGCCCATTTGGTGTGCCTTCTTCATGTACTCATAATGCCAGATGAGAGATCACAAATGGATGTGGAGATAGAGTCAGCATAACCATTGTAGGATTCCCTCTGTAAAATTGCACATGGTCTGCTTATGGTTATGGGGATTATTTTTAGTGATGCTTTTGATCTATCTCCTCTTTGAAATGTTGCAGATGTGATTTGTGGTCTTTTGTTAGTTTACTAAAATTCAGTGAGGAATGGAGCAGATACTCTGGACCCTTCAGCACTAAACATCCATTGCATGGTTTTCTGGGTGGGGACAAAGACTAGACCGAAAGAAACAGCGATCCCTTTAAATTTCCTTTTGAAAGCACTTGAAGAGATGCAGAATTTGAGGGATAGCAAATAGGAACAGATGTAATAGACCAGCCCTTCCTCAATCCCCTCTGAAGTGCTTGTGATATTAAAACCACACAATGAGGTACATCACATTACACAGTCAGGGTGTTCCCAGTGATACAACACACTAAAACATGCTGAGCAATACATGAACTAATGCCAAAGATGCCATTTCCTTTATACTGAGCCAACAATACCTCAGAATGGCTCCAGAGGAGCAGGTACACTGCAGATTGTCATACATTTCCACAGCAGTGTTTTCAGACCTCATCCAGCTGTGCCAGGCTTCAGAGCATTTTGGTGCAACCTTAAGCATTTGCTAGGGAATGAGGCCACAGAAAACCAAACCAAATGGAAATGACATCAGTGAAACTCTACCTTATAGAAGAGGTTTGTTTTCTAGCTTTCATTACTACATATAGGGGACAACTACTGTGCTCAGCAGCACAGAAACAATACTATCCTAAGGCCCATTGTGGTCATCCATTAAGAGCCACTTTCAAGAATGCTTTAAAAGCCCTTCTGGAATCCTACTTTCTCCTGCCAAGTATTTTGAAGTGCTTCTGTATTCAGCGAAAAGTTACATTTACTGTGAAAACCTGAACCAAAAGCCTTTTACCCAGTGTTTTGTTTAGATGCAAGGTAAAAAATGGAATTCCAACACACAACTGTTAGGCAGTCTTTTCATCAGCTTTCCCATTTAAAAAGTTACATGGTTTTGTTTTGAAACATTAGACTTGTATTCCTTAAAGGAAAGTTTCTGGTATTCTTAACATAGTTCAGTAAAATGTCACTTTGCAGACAGTATTGCTAGATTTTGGGATGTGTCAAAAAAAAGAACTAATTTCTCTCATCAAATCTATCACTGTTTCACATGGAGGAGAAAGTGTTGCTTTTCAGTATCTAAAGACGTATGCATAAAGTGATACATCACAAATTTTCAGAAGTCAAAAGTTAAGAATATGGACTGCATTATTATCTTATGGGGCTCTTACAATGAATGAAATTCATTTTTTATTTTTCACTATTAATGTTGATGGAGTTCAGTTATTCTCCAATATTTCTTAGCCAAATAAAAACCACTTTACCTGTCAAAGTTCAGTAATTACTCAACTACAATAATTAGATTTACTTTCCTGACTCTTAATGTTGAAGAAAATATGCATATGTTATAAATCCCATGGTCAGACCCTCAAAGGTATTTGGATCCCTTACTCCCTCTGATTTAAAAAATAAGTAGAGGTCATTTGATATGTTAATTTCTTAAGCACCAGCATGTGTTTGAACTTAAACACCTTTATGTATTCTAATATCCAAGGTTCCACGGAAAAAATTGCCAGCTTAACTAGAAAAGACTTTCAGAATTTATTTTATAACATTTACAGATAACATTAGATCTAGTTTAGTACCCAGGGCTGAGGTAGGCTGAGGACGTCCCTCTCACCATCAGGGTGGATGAAATTAGAGTGCAGGTGATCCTCCTGGCTGTCTGGAGCTCTGTGCACTGGAGAACATTATTTTGAAACAAGCTATGCAATTCCTCACTATAATGGAGTATGTATTGACTAAAGCATTCCTTTCTAACATTGTTCCATTATAAGCCAGTAAAAAGTTAACGTCAGAAAAAATAAAAGCGCATACTTGATTCAGTAGGGTCCATTTTAAGTCCTCAACACTTCTCAGGAACAAATGAGATGAGATTTCCAGTAAAGTACTGTTTTTAATCAGAATTTTATATTCTTCTACATTAATATGTCATTGGGTAATTGGATAAGTACTGCACTTGTCAGCATCCAGAGGCTTGTAACACCTGGAGCTGCACAAATAGACCCAAGTGAGGCAGATAATACTTAAGCTTCTGGGATATTCTGCTGCAGAACTCATTAAAAAACTCTGGCACATTTGAAAAAACTATTTTTCCTTCTTGACGTATATAAAATTTTTCTGAGTTTGTATTAAGATAAGTCAGATTTTTTTCCCCAACTTGAGATGTAATTTTAGCAGCTAAGTACTTCCCATACAAACCATCTTTTCCTTTTTCCTAAAGAGAATACAAAACTGAAAGATTGCCTTGGACAGAGGAGGCATACCAGGGTTAATAAGAATCACTGTTAGGTATCGTAGTCTCTCTTTCACTTCTTTTCCCCACAAGTGCTGGATTCATAATTACTTGTGTGAATTTCAGATACCAAATCATCAGTCTTTCTATGTTTTAACTGGATTTTTTTTTTCTGTGTTGAAATTTGATTTATTTACCAAGAGGTTTCAAAACCATTACATAGCCCCACAGCTGTCTCTAAACCGTGACAGCATAAACAGGTATATATGTACATCCTCCAGAACCTGTATGGCATGTTTAGAATATTTCTATTTAGTAATTTTCTGTTTAATATATGATCTACTTCCCCTGTGTAGTAAAGCAAATTACATAATTAATGGTTACATTCAAACAGAATGGCTCAGGAGAGAAAAAAGAATTTTTAGGACAACTGTGTCAGACTGGAAAGGAAGTATGCATCAGTAATTCCCTTTCACATTTGATACTTCAGCTAGTATTAACTTAAAAGTCCAAATGCAAGTCATTAAGCAAAAAAATGAACAAAATGAAGAGCAACCTTGCAGGGACAGTGATGAACTGAGAATAAGGACATTTGGGTTCAATTCCGAACTCTTCCCTTGCCAGCATAGCTTTGGGCAGTTTCTTTGTTCCTCAGTTCCTTATCTATTTAATAAGGATATTAATACTCGATTAATTCTACTCCTTGCCTGCATGCCTTTTGAAGGCCTCTCTAAGGTTTTTGTAGTAAAAAGTACTACTTCTGGTATCTGTAAAACTCAGAAAAAGAGAGGCCTGCTTTTTGTTGAAGACACAAGAATTAAAGAAGGGAATCGCCATCAGAATTCCACCATAGACCTGATGAGAACTGCTGCTCAGTATCAGTTATATGGGGCTATGCAAGACGTAGTGCTACAGATGAACCTTCAGAAATCTTCTGGTTAAAGAACTGACTAGTGAGAGCCAATAAATACTGGAACAGCTAGAAAAGATCTAGTGAAAAAACTGACAACAAAACACTACCCTAAAAAAAAAAAAAAAAATTGTTGCAAAATTTCACTGAGAAAAACAGATAAAAAGATATTAGTACAGCTTCTTGTAAGAAATGGAAGTCTGATTAAAAATGTCAACATGGAATCTTGTGTCATTTTGAAATCAGTGTTTCCAAACATTGATTTTTAGAACTTTTCATTTTTTAAAAACATTTCAATTTTTTGTCCTGGTTTATGAAAAACACAGATGCTGATCTACAGAGATTACTTGACCAAGAAATATCCTTTCTATGGACATTTACACTTAAACAACAAAACTTTAAGATTCATTTGTGCTTTGTTTTGGGTTTTTTGCAGGCCTTTCAAAAATCAGATTTCTGCTGGATCTGGAATCAAGAGAGCTCAAGGCATTCCAAGTACAGGAACTGCTTATGTGCCACATTTTTCTTGACTAGAAATAGTTGCTGCAGGTGTGGAAAATACGTCCACTGCTCAGTATAACTTCCCTGACAATGCAGATGGCTCAAGCTTTAATTCATATAGTTTATCTAAAGAAACAGTTCAGTGGACTGAAATGAAATACAGGTGTTCTCAGCATCAAATCTTTATTGATTAGTATCTTAAAAGAAAAGGAAATTACTACTTGCTTTAGAATTGACAGAGAAAGCCAAATTCAGCTGTTGTGCAAGTTTTTAAATTATTTAAAATGTCACCAAAAAGTCTTAAGTCACAGCAAATCATTAACAGAAATGTATGCTAAAGACAATGAACACCCTGTATCATCTAAATCCTTCTCTCTCAAAATACCACACTCTTTAGAAAAGAATCCACTATTCTCCCTATGTATATTATAGGGATAAAATAAATAAACAAATTACTTCATTAGTGTACTGGATACATATTAAGCTGTTATGCTTACTTTTTGTAATATTTTTCTTTCTACCATAATGCATGACTTAGTGGAAAAAAAAATTCTATGCACTTTATTCTGAAACAGAACTGGTTTTTTACAAATGAAAATTAATTAAATATTGCTTGTTCAGTAATATATATCCTAATAATATAGACATTTATAAGCATGCAAAACTGCACAGAGAAATAAAATCCAGATGGTGTTATCCTTCCTATTTCAATATATATCTATATTTTGTAGGAAGTTTACTAAAATGATGATTTCATATTATGTTTCTATACCATAAAGATAAACATCCTGGATCAACTAAAGAGCTCAACATCATGTATTAACTAAAAAATGAACATATTTAATGTAGTAAAAAGCTGGGTAAGTATCATTGAACCTAATAATGGTGAGTATTTTGTAAGATAAGTGATGTTTTAAATGAACCCAGGACAGGTTCCTGGAAAAATTGACAATACCTAGCAGCAATGTTAATACTGTCAGAAAAATAATAAGGCAATGAATGATTCCAAAAAGAATACACTTTGCTTCGATTTGGAGGCCACTAACAAAGGTAAATTTTTGCATATGCTGATAATTTTTCACTAACAATGTAACTGTACAGTTGCATGATCTTTAAGAATGTAATTAACCTATTTTTCTTGCTCTAATTACAAGGCAAAAGATTTGCATAGGTAAAGGGAAAAATTATTTTGTTTAGAAGGGAAATCCAAATTATGCCTGAAGCCTAATAAATCTGTTGCCATGGCAATCAAAGAGCCTGGTCTTATAAAACATCTCAGAATTTATTCACATGAGTAGTTCTTACTCACTGTTCTTACTCACTAGTTTTGACCTCTCCTGTTCTGAGTGACCACCATAAAAGATGGAGCCCAAAGTTGTTGACTAAAAATGAACTCAATAGAGATTTTGTGGACATTTCTGGACATTTTACAAGGGTGGTCCGTAGACTAAAGAAATCATATCTGCATGTTACATATAAAGATAGGAAGTGGGGGGTGGTTAATGGGGATGTATTGGATAGTGTGAGACCTGAGCATGATGTAAATGGTGTAGAATAAGGAATAGAGAATGTTCTGGTTTTAGCTGGGATAGAGTTAATTTTCTTTCTAGTATGTAGTGTGAGGCTATGTTTGGTGCTAGAAAAAGTACTTAGAATAGAGAGCTGGTTTAGCTTTTGCTAAGCAGAGCTTCCACAGTGCCAAGGCCGTTGCTGCCTCTCGTCCCACCCCACCAGAGTCTTGGGATTGGAAAGAATCCCAAGGAATTGGGAAAGAAATTGGAAAGGTCCCCAACGGACCCAAGGGATATTCTGTACCAAATGGTGCCATACTCAGCATATAAAATGGGGAAAGACAAAGGAAAAGGGGACTGTTCAGAATTAAGGCATTTGTCTTCCCAAGTAATCATTACACACAATGGAGTACGGCTTTCCCAAAGATAGCTGAACACCTGCCTACCCATGGAAGTGGTGAATAGATTCCTTTTTTTGCTTTGCTTGCATGTGGGTGGCTTTTGCTTTAGCTATTAAATAGGCTTTGTCTCACCCATGAGCTTTCTCACTTTCACTTTTCTGGTTCTCTCTCCCATCCCACCAGGGCAGAGTGAGCTCTGCAGTGCTTAGTTACAAGCTGGGGTTAAAAAGTAACGTTCATGCAAGTTGTCCCACTGATTGACATAGAACTGCTGATGTGAGGAGAGGTTTGCAATGGGCAACTTGAATTTAGGATGCAGTCCTTGTTCACACAGAGTTGACGGGATGACTTCCACAAGCAAGAGATTCTTTCTGACAATGAAGATGGCATTTATGGGTTGTGTTGTCCTTCCTCAGTTTTGTTTATTGGTTCTTACACTAGTCACACATTTTAGATGGTAAAATACACAAAAATTCTGCTTCAATAGACAGGTATACGTGTTTTGAACCTTTACTCCTAAAATCAAGGCTGATTCCTCTGAACCCTACTGAAATATTGTCACACTACAACGTATTTTTTCATCTGTGCTTCCTGCTGCTGCAGTGATTTGAAGAAGTTGCATTACCATTCTCTCTTTAAAAACTGCCTTACCAAGTCCTTCATCATACAAGGAGGAGATTTATTGTGAACTACCATAAAATTACATCTTTTGAGTAGTATTTTAGCTCTGATTCTTGTTCATGAGTCCTGCTGTGGCCTGGCTTTTTTGCTTTGGCTCTTTTCATCCTTCCCACCATGAAAACCTGCTCCCAGGAACCTGTCACCTCCATACCCAGCTGGACAGCCCATGACAGCTGCCAGACAAACCTGCTCCTGATCTTTTTCCAGCTCCATCAAAAGCAGTCAGATGTCCAAGGAGCTGCCCTCAGAGTGGAGGCAGTCCCTTACCACAGTTTACTCAAGAACCACTCAACTTTTCCTCTTCCAAACTCAATGATCAACCAGGATGTGTAAGAAAATACATATGTTTGACATCCCACTGTATCAACTTTTAGTTCTACCCTAATTTCTGAAACAGACATGCAAATAAACCAGTCTTCCTGGAAATGAAACCTGTTCTTCCATCTCAGTACGTTCACTGTGCAATTCCTGACCTGCTTGGCAATTTCTTGACAATGACCCTAAATATTTGTAAGTCAGGTAGTTAATAAAATCTCTTTGCACTCCCCTAGCACCTTTCATCCAGAAAGATGAAACCACATTACAGCTGTTAACAAAAAATATCTTGCAATGCCCACTGAAGCTATTTCTAATAATTCCCAAGACTCCTCTAATAGATAGCAAAAATTACTTGATATGAGACCATCCCATACCAGGTTTGTTTATTTTATGATCTGGGTAATAATTCACAGTGGTCATTTTCGGCTTTCTGATATGTGTAAGAGGATCTGTCTCCCACTGTATCTAAAATACAGCATCCAAGTCTGCATTTGGTAGTTGTTTCCCATGGAAACAAAACAGAATAAATCTCTTGTACCTGCCAGTATTGCAGCCATTCAAAACCATTCTGTAGCTTTCATTTAATAAGATAATATTATTCAGGGCTATTCTTACATTAAAATAGGATTTCTTTTACCTCCCATTTTTGCCTTCTAGTGGTAGGTGCACAACTGAGGTGCAGGGAAGGTATAGAACCATGACCCCAGAGAAACAGAGCAAGAGAAAAAGAAGGCAGGAGGAGGGGAATGGAGGGAGGGAGGGAGGGCAAAAGAGAGAAATGTCAAAGCAAATTCCTAAACAACCTCTTTAGCACAGAAATATGTACAATACAGCTGCAGATGTTCCAGTCCAAGTGCAAATGACAGCACAGGTGTGCACAAACACACTCACTCACACACACACTGTCACAAAGCAAGGGAGAAAGACAGAAATGATCTTACAGAGCTGCTGCAGTAATCAGGACACTTGCTCCTGAAAACAACCATGCACACAAACATTCTTTTTTGTTACCTTTCTGCATTTTTTTAATTTTCGTTTCACTATTGCTAGTATTTTATACCTCTCACCATATCAGAAAGATGGTTATTATTGAAAGGAAGGAAAAAGGCCTTACCATGCAGTGCATCAGGAAGAGAGGAGAAGCACAGAGCATGCTGCAGAGATTAAGCTCAGCATGGCATTCAGATATCCTTTGGAATTGAAGAAAATTGTCCAACCCATTCTTCCTAACAAAGCGGACAAGTTTTCTCTAGGCTTGAATTTTTCACCAGAAGACAGATCCTTACAGTGCATTATATTTTCTTCTTCAGGAGATATATTTCCTCCAGTTAAGTTTCAGCTCCGCAATGCCATTTCCAATCAGCTCTAAGAAGTTCTTCATTCCCACATTCACGGTGTCATCAGAGGGACTCCAAAGAAAATCAAAGAAAGAAGGAAAAAAAGAAAATAATACCTTACCAAAGCCCTGAAATCACTATACCGAAAAGGAGAAGATATAAAAATCCCAAAACATCCCCTCATTTACTCTATTATCTAGGTGTTTCACAACAATTACTACTACCTCTTTGGTCTCATATATGCAGTGTTAATCATTTGTAATAAAGGAAGAGACAAAAACTTTCCCAATTCACACATGATGCATTTTCACTGCTGCTGCTCAACTGTGTACTACCAAGCAACCCTTTTCATCCTGAGGCGTCTTTAAAACCATCTGACAAAAACACCAGCTATCCCTTTCCCTTCCCAAAGAACATGATTAGAATTTCTAGAAAAGTGTTGGAGAAGCTCTGACAAATAACCCAAAAATACAAATCAGATCTAAAAGCGAAACCCTTGAAGCAGGAGGCTACTTGATCAACGAGGTACTCTGCCTGCAGAATCTGGGGACACATGCATTAAGTACCGTAGGGAAGGGAAAAGGGGAAAGAACAGTGGCTAACGGAGTGTTTGGAGAGGATGGGGTGGGACCAAATGGGTGTCAGGCAGGAGTGGGATCCTGAGTCACCCTCAGCCTCCTGCCTGCTCGCTGACAGCAGCTCGGGCTTCCCCTGCACTTTCTGCAAAGCATATTAATTGATTCTGGTTGCTGAGCAACTAACTCTGGGGAGCCACATCGACGGCTCCGGTTCCAGCACAGCTTCAGCAGCAGCAGCAGAGAGAGGGGATTGTCTCTCCCGCCTCTCTCCTCCTCCCGGGATCAGTCACCCTACCCGGATGTCCCTAGCTGCCCCGCAGGGAAGTTTTGCGAGGAAAAGAAAAAAGCCCCCAGTAGTGCAGCAGGGAGAGGAGGAGGGATGCTCCCGCTGCCTGCGCGGCTCTGGCAGGACTCGGGAGAGCAGCTCGGCTTCACATGGCAGCAACGCCTGCTGCCGCCCTGCTTGGGCTGCCTGGGCCAGCAGGGCTGCTAGCCACGGGAAACACAACCAATATGTCGACAGGTAGGTGAATCAGGGTGGTGCAGCTGTGCAGCTGCCTTCTGAAAAGCAAAGACCGTCTGCAAGATGTTAAAATGACAAGGAAGTCCCATGGTTATTACAGAAACATAGAATATCCTGAGCAGGAAGGGACTCACAGGGATCATCAAAGTCCAACTCGTGGCCCTGCACAGGACATCCCCAAGAATCCCACCATGTACCTGAGAACCTTGTCCAAATGCTTCTTGAATTCTGTCAGGCTAGTGCCACTTGTCCAGTGCCCAACTACCCTCTGGGTGAAGAACTTCTTCCTGATATCCAATCTAAACCTCCTCTAACACAGCTTCATGCCATTCACTCCGTTCCTATGTGAGTTTCTAGTTGAGCATGTGGCCACCTAAGTTCTGCCCCTGCAATAACAGTAACCATTGCTTATTCCTGACCTCTTTATCATGTTGAACTTCAGACAGAGCAGACACTTGTCTGGCTGAAAGGGTGCACTCTAAACCAGAACCACCATGCAGAGGAATTGCCTAGGTGTCTTTGACAGAAACTGCCAAATGGAGCTCTTTGACAAAACCTTATAATTGCTTTAACTGTTTCATTCAAGTTCCATGGAAGAGCAAAGCAGCAAAGAGCCCATTTGCTTTTGGTCAACAAAAGACGTGGGATAACTGAGTAACTGGAGCTGGATTATAGGGGTTTCTCCTTGACTTCTGTGGCTCTAGAGTCTGAAAGAACCCCCCAAAACACCACAGTGTCTGAAACAAGGCATTTCTCTTGTGCTGTTATTCTGTATAAACCCTTAGATCATGGCATTTGTTCAGCACTGACTAAGCTGTCTTTCTGTTGCACGGGTAAGATGTAAGAAATCAAAGGACCTCAAGATTTCTCTCCCCGTGACCTGGTAGTAAGTACAACACTAGATCTTGGCCAAACTGCTCAGGCATGATTACTGTCAAAGATCTGAACTAGATCAGCTCTTTATTCTGTTATAGTGATAGGACAAGTTAAAGGGCAAGGCCCTGAGAACTGCCTTAGCTTGCATTCACACAGCAGAATTATCTAATTCTCCCCTTGAAAAACACCAATCTATATCATGTAAGCCCTATCTAAGTGGAAACCACCAGGTCTTTTGTGAAAAGGGGACAGATTATCTCAAGGAAGAGAGTAACTTTTCTGACAGTAGTTTAGCTGCACCACACTCTGCTTTCATGCTTTATAAAAAAAGATCTACAGTTTAGCCTTGTTTTCTTAGCAAAGCCAGATGCTTCACATATATTCAAAGCTCAGGAAGAACCATTAGATCCTGTTAGCAGAGCTGTTGTATGAAACAGATTGCAGAACATATTCAGTTCATCCAATATGTTTATTGATATGAGCATATACTGGGAATTCCTAATCCCCTGAGTACAACATCCTGACAAATATGGGAACATTTAAACTAAGGGAACAAAGAGGTGGAGAGATTTCTCAAATTCTTGCAAAGATATTATTAAGTCTATATGAAAGTATTTCACCATACACATAGCAAAGAAAGATTTGTTTCCACATGATAAGTTGTAGTTGTTTTATCTTTCCACTATTACTCCTTTACATTCATGCTGGTGCCTGTTTTTATCCCCAACAGTACAATCTTTAAAAAGTGTGACAACAAAGTATTAATATTTTAATGTGCTTTGTTTTGTACTTTATTTTTACAAGGCAGAATACCAAACAGTGTTGAAGTTCTTTGTAGTGGAAAAAATATCATTAAAAGTTCTAGGGAAGGGCAGTTGAAGGGCAAAGCAATAAAACAAAACAACCACAGAAAGAAAGCAAGTCAACAGGTGATTTCAAAATGAAAGCAAACTAGCGTGTAAGAAGGAGCTATCAGATTATTAAAAAAAAATTAGGAGAGGTAGGTTTGGAATGTCAACATTTGTGCAAATTTCTACCTTTTTTTTAGAAAATGCAAAGCTGCTTAGATAAAATTCAGTCTCTTACAGAAAGCAAGTACAGTATCTCTCTTTCACTTACACAAGACTTGAATTTAATCTTATATAAATGCTTTTTATTATTCATTGAAAAGGCTGACTAATGCATATGTTCTATTCCTATTCCATTTTCTGTGTATCTTTTCTCTTCCCACGTTTATATCCTTTCAATAGCAGCATTATCCTCTTTGAGAAAATATGTGTCCTGTGAGCCTAAGGACCAGAGCAAGCTAGGACCCAGTCAGCCCTCATTCCCTGGGGGAATGGTACAGCTGCTATCCCATCAAAACCTGGCAGCACCCTCCATGGTAAAGCCCTTGAGTCAGACAGATCTCCTACTAGAGGACCTTGGGCACCAAAATAATGGGGATGTGCAAAAAGCCATGGCAACTGGTTGGGCATAAGCCCATTTCTGATCTTAGACTGGATTGCCAGGACCTGATAGCAAGAGAAAGTCCCCAGGGAGACAAATAGGAAGAAAAAAGACACTTCTGTCAAAGTGTTCTAGTCCAGATTGTAGGTAAGGGCCAAGCAGAAAGATGGCATTTGAAGAAGGCAAGTGAGTGCTGCAGCAAGCATGGAGTGTGGCCAAGGCCAGGGAAACAGTGCTTTCTCTGGAGTGAGTGGATGCCTGTGCTGCAGGGACAGAGGGCAGTCAGGGAGGATGGGCTCCTTCCTGTGCTGGGCGATTACTCTCCTCTAACCTGAAGCAAAGCAGAGGCCCCTGGCCACTTGGAAGATGTGAGCACAAACTGTCAGACATTTAAGAATTTGAAGCAGAAAAATCTCTTGGGAATCTCCCTGAAAGTCAGGAGCAGGGAAGACCAGAGAGCTGGAAGCAGAGGTGCACCAGCCTTGCTCCTTGTGTGCTCAGACTCCTTCTGCAGCCCCTGTCAGCTGCAGGTGCCTTCCCAAACACAGTGCAGAGGCCACCAAGTGACACAAGGAAACCTCCTCCCAGCTGACCCAGCTGCCTGCCACACTATGGCTCAGACACTAAAAGCAGATGAAACAGCTTGCCTCCCAAAGCATCAGCCTTCATCACAATCATAGCTTAATACTACAAAGACCATCACTTTATTCCTTGCAACCACACTTTTTCCAGTACTGTGATTTGACAGTGAATTAGATTTTTGAATGCAGTATTGTATGTAAAGTATACAGTAATTTTAATAGAAATAAAAAGATGTGCCCAGATAATAAAAATTATTTAACATATGAAATTAAAGGTATAATTCGATTATTACCCAATTTTTTAATTAAAAACTTGTGAAAATTATTTGCAAATAAGTGTACTGGCTATGTTTCTCATTTTGACCTTTCAATATCCTGTGTCTTATTTGCTATTTAGTCAATTACAGCACAAACAACTGAATTGATTTCTTGCCTTTTTAGTTTAAATGCCACAATACATGCAGGAGAGTCTGAGCTTCAGTGAGTGTATTTCCGGATCATCAGCAATTAATTGAAAAATCTAACCATAATAATAGACCTTCATTCATAAAAAATTCCAGGGTATGACAGAGTATGTACAAATAATTCCATCTGTCTGCAGGATAGTCAGCATCCCTAAAACTTAATTCTAACATATTTTAAATGTAGTGTTACTGTATTCATTATTTTCAGTATTCTATATTGCAGCTTGTCTCATTCTTTTCTGGTTTCCGTCAGTGCAAATCAGACTAGGATACCATAGTTGTCAAAAACTTGCAACACTAAAAGAATATTACATGGTAAGTAAATTGTAAGTAAAGCAAGTAAAATGGAAACATTTAAGATTTGTTATTATCTTTCTTTTTAGATAAATGCTGCTTTACTGCAATTTAACTGCCAACTCACTAAAGAATGATAAAAGGTTACAGCTTGTATTTGATAATTGTTGGGTTTGTTCATACTTTCATAAGTTAGTCTGAAATAAATATTAGTGGATCTAACTTGAATTTCATCTATGGAAAAATAAACCTCCTACATTCACTGACTTCAGTGAAATCACCTTTAATTTGCATCAGTGTAGCCAGCACAGTCAATTGCAGTACTAACTTTTTGTTCATTGCAGAGTTAGTTTTAGTTGAAATTTGATAGGTACCAGTAATATAGCACTGTTTCCTTACATCACCCTAGCACTAAAAATAGCATTCCAATACAGCTATATCAAAAATGTATTCACAAAAATGTGACTACCTGGCTAGTAGCAGAGCCATTTTCACTGCAGAAATATATGTACTAAACATCTTCTTTTCTTTAGAAAAAGAAAACCTGATTTCAAATTAACTTCTGCGCATACAAATGAAATACAAACGAATTATTTCAGCCAATTTAAAAATTTATATCTCGACCTAAACTTCCCTTTTGTATAAGCAACATGCAGGGGCAGTTGTATTTTTAGGGGGAGTCATTGATACTGAACACTAGTGACATGTCAAACCAGAGAGTTTTATCCTACTCCTCTGACTTAGGCAGCAAAATGGTCCCTGATTTCTATGGGAAGATGACTGAGCTGTGCTCTTAGGAGACTACTCCAGTCTCAGGCAGAAACTGCTTAGCCTGTTGCACCAACTAGAGGCAGACTTGCCCCTCTAGTGCTGCTGAAATGGACTAGCTCTGTGCATACATTGAACCACTCCAGAAGACAAGTACTATTTTCTGAGAGGCAATGATGTGTTTGCAGTGTCTGTGTTCAAAGTGGAATCTCATTAGAAAAACACTAATCTTGCTGTACAGCCGTGTAGTAAGGTAGGACATGCAACGCATGAATTCATTGAATCCCAAGGGTGATAATCTGCCTGAAATTCTTTTCTAGATAAGCATGTTCACACGTGGCAAAAAAAGCTCTCAAGCAGCAACAGTTATTACTGCTGAATAAATATTCACGTTATTTCTCAACAGGCAATATACCCACTGGGCAAAAAAATAATAGTATGCTAATGACGGATTAGACAGACATGGGCTAAATTAGTTCTACTACAGTTCTGTTAAGCTCTTGGGTGTGTATTACATGACATTACTATTTAATAACATAGAACGAAAATTTCTCTCTCTCCCCTCTTATTTTGTTCTTTTTCCCCCCCTTCTTCTCTTTTTATTGTTTGCTTGAGGTTTGGTTTTTTCCCTTTAGTAAGAGAGGTGGAGATTTCCTTTCCTGTGTTAACATCCAAGCATTAAGAAAAGTAACACAACCTAAATATTCATATGATTCACATCTAAACCTCTTAATTACTGCACTCTACACAGGATGCTGCTAGAACTAACAATGATTAGCACCCGAAGTAGTCCTAAGCATTACTCAATACTCCAAAATATACAGTATGGGCGTTGTCATGATACTGCACAGTATTTTAATAAATGCACCTTGAGGAATTTGACAGAAGTCAGATTTAAGTAACTGTTGATCTCCAGAATGCCAGCATTTTGTCTGGTAAAACCTCTTAAATGCCTGTTCATTCTTTGCTTCACAAAAGACTCAGCAGCTGGTTTGGTTTTCTTTTTGCCACTAGCAGAGGCTTCTTTGTAAGCATCTTTCTGGTGAAAGTCACTGGGAACAGCTCAGAAAGTCTCTCAAGTTTAACAGAGAATGCCCCTTAGCTGATGGGGGAAAAACTCCATCAACAATCCTCTGCCAGGCTCTTTTAAATCCTTCTTAAATAGTCACTCCATTGATTGATATTTTGAAAGCTTTACTGATGAATAAGGTACTGGTACCCAGAAGGATTCCACAGAGCTAAATGATATCAGCAAAATACACAAATATAGATCCACAAGATAGTCTGAGCTATCACCTTTCAAAAAAAAAAAAAACCCAGCAAAGCAAGATAAATCAAAACCAGCCTGAACATGTTAACTCTTTATGATATATTCATTTCTTAGATATCCCAATTGCTTTCGGGCTTTTCCTTGGAGCTGGTCTCTGTTTAATTAATTAATCACAGTATTTGCACATCTTGAATGCTTTGTTTTAATGTCTCACTCCCTTCTGTGGATTTCTCTGCTGTGAGATTTTAATGAGAGCCATTTCTCATGTTTTTATGCAGAATTATTATACGGAGGAGGAAGTGATAATAACTCAGTGTTCTGTTAATTACACTTCTAATTATTCTTAGAAGTTTATTTATAATTGTGTCTGCCAGCAGGATTTGTTTCAATTATCATAGCCAGATTGGAAACGAAGCTCAAATTAATTCTTTCTGTAAACAACCATATTTTAAAACAAGCAAACAAGAAGTATTAATGTTTAATTTTAACTCAAAATACTTCCGTCTCTTATAGTCATTCTTGTCGACAAAAATCTTAGAGAGTCATGTAAAATTTTTGCCCTTCAATACTCATAATACATAAGGTAGCAATTGATCTCAGAGGACACAAAAAAAATCTTAATCAAGACAAAACCGATTTATGGTCAAAGAGGTTTTTTTGGTTTTTTTGTTTTTTTTTTCTAAATGGTAATAAGGGCTTTTATGTTAAAAGTCTTCAAACAGGAAGGCTCACCTCTAGAGGCACAGCAGTGCCATTACTCACAGAGAATAAGTGTTCTTTCAAGGGTGAAAGGGAAAGAAATATCTATTTTTGATGCTGTTAGATTCCCACTTGCAAGCAAGGAAACCCCTTGTTTGCCACAGTATTTCTAAAATAATGCAGACCTCATTTGAAAAGTAAGCTGTCCAAAGATCTCAGTTCAGGAAATCCTGTTTTCATGGAAAAACTGTTCAACAAAAATCATCTTTAGAAAGTACAATCCTATACATATTATTTCATTTTTCATATGAAATAACATTATTTTAACCAGAGTAATCAGTCTAGAAGAAATTATAGGACGACTGAAAGAGATGTAGAAATGCTTATTTCAGTATGCACAGATGATTGATACACATATTCTCTTCCAATAGCATTAAATGTATAAAAGTTAGGGATTAATTTGGAATGAGATTCATATCTTGGCTACAGAAAGAAATAATAGCTATTGTAGAGGCAATGGTTTCTAACCTGACAGACAGAAAACGACAGTGCTGCATGTTTAAAACCTAGAGACAAACAGTTTGCCTTCATATCACACACGTTTCCCTTCGACACCAGTCCCCTCCAAGCCCCTGCTCCCTCACCAAAATGAGCACTGGAAGAGAAGCCTGTGAGACTTACCTGTTTGGCTTCAGAAGATGAAGAAGTTTAAAGCATCAAAGTTTTCATGACAATCAGCCACCAGCACTTAGCTTACGTGGAAATAATTGCATTCTTCCATCTTTTAGCTTTCTCAGTAAGTGAAAGCTGGTGATGGATGCCAGTAGCCCTGTTAAAATATCACTGTAATCCGTTCAGGCTCTGGAGATTGCTTAGAAAACCAAGTCATAAACATGCAGTGTCTATAGCTTCACAAGCAGCTCAGCATTTTCCAAGCGTGTACACGTCTCCCTTTTCCAGTACTGTACTTCACAGAGACTCTACCTATCTTCATTTGGGTAGAAAGAGCAGAAAGCAAATCTTACGTGAACAGAAGTGTTCTACATGTTTGTTTTCTCATATCAAATAGTTATGATTTTAGAAAAGGAGACACCCTTTATGCTTTTTGGTTGCTGCTGTTTCCACGTCAAGAAAGAAGAATTTAAAAAGCTCCAAATAGAGAAGCAAGAAGCAAAGAAGAGGATAAAGCAGTTCAAGAAGCAGCAGGCAAGGATGGGTGTCTTGTGATTGCTTTGAGTTAATACTCCTCAGGGGGAGATGAAAAAAGCACAAATACAGCAAAATCTGTCTTACAGAGTAAAAATCTGTTGTATAAGCCAGTCTCTGGCAAAGTAAAACAGCATGTGCATTTACTCCATTAATTTCTAGCATGCCAGAGTGCAAAGGAAATTGGTAGCTTTCTGTTTATTAACAGCAAACAGGTAGGAAGGAAGAAAGAAAATTCAGTATATGTAACTACTGTAATTGTTTCTGTTCTCCTGAGAAATGTATCAGATCTATTGAGGCTATGTATGTGAAAGCAGTATTTATCAGTACCACAGAACATTTTTTCATTATCAATATTTTCTGGAGCATATGTGGAGGATGAACATTTAAGAATGCTACATGCCCTAAATGTGAACAGCACATTCGTGACTGCTCTTTCTATAGCTTAGACATAACAAGTCTTTGGGCTCTCTGGAAAATATAAGTATGAAGGCTCTTACAAGAATCGTAAGTGCTGAACACTTTGGAGTAAGTGACCAAATTACTGGCACCAAGTGATGGGAACTTCAGCCTAAAAACCTTAATTCAAATCCCAGTGAAGCCCATGAAAATTGGTTTTGAGAGGCTGTGGATGAGGACCTTTGCCAGCTGGCTCCTGTGTTCCTGGGCATCACAACACAGCTAGATCACAAAGTCACCAAAAACAACTTGGAAGGAGCTGGTTGAAACCCTGCTCTGACCTGAAGTTGTCCTGGATGTGACAGTGTGATGCTGGGTCTGAATTTGCTCAGATAATATATGCAGCACAAACACATGCCCATTCCCTTCAGGGCCAAAAAGAAAACAGTCCATTTATTTGTATGATGAGTCCAGTCACAGACCAAAATGCCACTGAGCCAAATGCTATTCAAGCATAAAACAAAGAAACTTCTCAGCTGCATGAATTTACTGTTCAGCTGTCACCTTTCATACTTTCCACACATACCACCCACCTGCAGTGCCACCACGTCTTGCAGAACACAGCGTTCTTGACTTTAAAGCTTTCTAGTTATTAATCCTGCCATACTTTGGGCCATTTTTCCCCTTAGCAGAGCTTGATCTAGCCCTTTCCAATCAGTGAAAACATAATATTTTGGAAAAAAAAATTAAACCCCTGCTTCTATTACCCCTGCTGTTAGAGAGGCTGGAGTCAAAGTGCATCTGTGTAATACACTGAAACTATGAAAAATGGGAAAAAGAAACAGAGCCATGTTTCATATTCAAGCTCTGAGGAACTGCACATGCCAGGTACAGCAAATACCAAATCCTTGGCACAGAACGAATCATTAATAGCTCAGGGCTTTGCCTCAAAATGCTGTAGCACTTAGTTAGTATATCCCTTTCTTTTCCATATTCACAATTCTGCATTTTGCTGCAATCTGAGTACCCTGGGCTTACATGTTCATGGAAAACTGCCTTCCCTTTGAGGGAGCTTTGGCTGCTGATCCTGAAGGGGTAGCATTTGCTCCTATGTCCTTAAGCTTTAGATATGCTAACTACTTCCTTTCTGTATCTCATGCCCAGGTGGGAGGCAAATACTCTTTCTAGATGTACAGCAACCCCACTGGCCCTGGAATAGCGACAGATAGGAAGGTGAGAACGGAGTTTTTTCAGCATTGCAGAGAAAATCTCAGCCCACCCCGCAGTCCAGCAACTTTCAGTGACATCTTGAGTTATATCAACTCCATTCAGACCCTACTGGGTCGCTAAGAAAATTTCCCTCTTCCTTGTCAGCTTTGCGATTTGGTTGGGTGTTTGAGCCTTCCCACTGGCACAGGGCTGCTTTCCAGAGCACCACATGCAGCACCCCACGGTGAAAAGGCAGTAAAGCGGCAATTGCATCATCTAACACTGCACATGCAAGCAAAGAGCTCTTCCACCCACAGAGAAACTGCCAGTGGTGCAGCATGGAGTGCTTTCTGCACGCCAACATGCACTGGACTGAAACTACAGATGAAGGGCTTCTCCAGTACTGCCCCTGCAATAAAGCGTCTGGTGTTATATGGCAGAAATCTCAATGCACATCCTCTTTTCAACTCACATTTGACTTCTAAATATGCTTGCAATGCACTGTGTATTTTTAGCATGCCCAGAGTTCCTATTTTGGGTTACCAGCCTGAGAAACCTTTGAAGAGGTCTGATGGTGAACAAACATTTGAAAGACTGGTGCATTTTAACATTGGGCAGTAGGAGAGAAAAAAAAATAGAGAGATATAAGGTATCAGTAGCTTCTTCCAGAAACAGAGGTCAGTGGCCATGAAATTTGTCACTATCTTGTTAAGCATCAAGAATTTCAATGTTTTGACACTACAAAGTGCACCTGCCTCTGGATATTATTTTAAATGTCTGAATTATCCCTCTTCCATCAGATACAATAATCTTTGTGCAAAAATATTTGCCTTATATTCTGTACAAAATATTCCCAGCACTCAAAGATACATTTTGGGAATAGAGGTCAATGTGTGTATGTCCCAAAGGTAGGATATTAATAACACTGGAGGATCTATAGTTTTCCATGAGACATGGTATTTCAGCTACTGACTGTGAAAAATTGAATTTGTTCCAAGGGTTGTTTTTGCATAGAAAGGTGACACTACCCTTGCAGAAGACTTATGGGTATTCCCCTCTCATCCTGGGAGAATCTGACTGTCCCAGGAAGGACTCTGAGCATCTTCAGTGCTTTTTGAAGGTCAGAAGGAACTGAGTAAGGGAATACAAGCTCCTCAAAGAGCCAGGATCCTAGCAAGCACAATATAATGCTGTATTGTGTCATCTGGATTTTCTTATATGCTATTCTAGCATGATAAAAGCCTTTCACAGACTGGGATAAATTAATTTTATGAAATACATGCATCTCCCTAAGCACCAAAGACCTCTAAATATACTTTTTCTTTGTATCCTGCTCAGAGAATCTTCACCAAAGCAATTCCCTCTCTGCATCTTGGCAAGTTGTTTTCACTAAATAATATATTCTGCACAAATTCCTTGGTGAAATATAATCAAATGGTAAAACAGTCCCAAGACCAAAAATAAAATACTAAAAAACATAACTACTGAAAGGTAGCACTGTCCAGGGTGCAAAGTCTTGTGAGAAGGAACAATAAACAAGTAACAGAGAGATAAACAGGGGTGGAAACTGGTGTGTTTAATGATAATATTACTTTTATTTCTAGCCAGACACATAAATCCTGCTGCATTCTGTGCATATCCATATTCATATCTGGAACAAATTTATTTGTGTTTAAAGAAAAAGTCCCAATACATGAGAACGAGGAAGTTGAGTCTGCAGCTTAGGATTCAGTTTTGGCTTAAGTTCAGCCATATTTTAAAATAAAAATTTGTGATCATTTCTACTTGTAGCAGCAGCAGCAAGAAATTAGAGAACTGTGTTTAATTTTGATTATGCTCAAACAGTTCTTTTATGTCAGATATTAAATCAGTTCCAACACTGCAGAGCTGGACAGGCTGCCATTGGGCTATCTGGTGCTCCCTGTAAAAAAGTAGAACCTGTATTTAAACATGTCTGTATCATGCCAACACATGTGTCAACATGAATCTAAACTGCCAAACAACTTTTTATTTATTGTCCTGTGCTCAGTATAAGTGCCCAAATATCTCAGCCAAGCTTGAGAAAGAGGCAGAACTTTTTCATGGTTCAGAGACAGAAACCCTTTATCAAAGGAAAATGATTCTGGTCTTTCAGCTTCTTTAAGAGAAGGTTACAGCACATTCCTTTCAGACATCATGCATGTGATGAATGGGGGAATACTGTAATGAGCTGCCAGGCTATATCGATATAATGCCATTTTTTTTCCTCAGACTTCCATGAACTCTATAGGGTCCAAAAGCACATTAGAGTCTGAAGTGAGCTAGGTCCATTAGCTCTTGAAAAAAGAAGTTCTAAACTGCTTGATCACCCTTCAGAACCCTAAAAACAAAAGCTAAATTACAAAAGAGAGGTGGAACAGAAAGCAAATGATTGAAGGCCAACTCAAGGATAAAAGTAGTGGTGGAAAGGCTAAGGGCAGGGCTAAAAAATAGACATGTCAGGGGGAAAGAAAGATCTATAGGAAGAGAGTTAGAGAGAACAGAAGTATAGGCTGAGGAGGGAAATGTATGACAGCATTGAAACTCATGTAAAAAGGACAAAGATGTGAAGCAAACAGCCTGGAATCCTGAATTCAGGTAAGAAGGCAGAAGATTCCCCAAACTGCAATTTGATCATGTCATGGAATTAACAGCTTAGGTCAAATTCCCTTCAATTAACTCTCTAGGATCCAATCTCTGGCAAGTACTAGGAAAAAAAAAAATTGAGCATTATCGATTTGATTGTTCATCTTTTAAAATAGCTTTAGCCAGTCATTCTGCACTAAGATTTTACTAAGACTTCTTACTGAGGGCAATTCTTTCAGTTCTTCTGTGTTTGCTACATGACATATAGGTGCCTGGGATCTGGATACTTAGAACCAATCCACTTTTTCACCAAGGACTGGGTCAAGTTCTTGAAATCTGAGCTGGAGCAATTTCAGAAAATACTGCCTCACCCTTTCAATGCCATTTGCAAATTGAAAGTCACCACCAACAAGCTGCCAAAGAAGCTGTTTAAGCTATGCAGTTTTGCACTGCGCTGATATGTATTAGCTATGATATCAGCTATGGATGGTTACTCTGTCTCATCTGACCAGAACAGTCATTTCCAGCTCAAAAGTAAGCAAAAGTTGAGAGTGGTAGCTTTTTAACTTCTTTTGACTCCCCAAACCATACCAGTTTTTTTTTTTTTCCTTGCTTCAGTTTTAACATCCTGCATTGTTTTCCACCAAGTTCTACTCATTCAAGGCATTGAGAGTAAAGGTGCTCTCCAACTAGAATCCCAAAGGGATCACAGCCATGGTGCAATGGCAACAAGTATGGTACTATTGTACCTTAAAAATATAAGCTTACAGATTAATTCAGGTGGGAAGGAGCACTAGGAGGTCATCTAGTGAATGTTTGAGACAGCTTTGTCTGCTTGTTGGAAGTACCCAACTTGCTCCCAAGCTTTTAGCTGTAAGAGAAGACTTTTACTTTTGCACATCTTGAACAGATGGGAAGGACTATTTCTTCTCAGTTTTTTCTGACTGCATTCCTCCAGGAAAAGACAGTGCTTAAATATTACTAATGTATTACAATAATTCTCATTGCATGCTAGACTGTAAGGTTCTTAAAACAAAAATAAATGAACCATAGATATCTCGCATCAGTTTCTGTCTTGATTCATGCATTGCATGAGGATGATTTTTGGAGTTGTGAAGAAAAGATCACATATGGAAGATTCAGCCCAGTCATCCATTCATACATTTGCATTATAGAGGACCTGTGACCAGTTCTTTCTCCTTAGCACTTCAAAGAGATCGTGCAGTGACATTTTTTAAACTTTGTTTGAACAAAAAGAATGTTTGCATCTCATGTGACTCATTAACTCGACAGAGCCATAATATATCAACTGAGCTACATATAAAGAGAAATAGCACAATGAGTCTGTAGTCCTATTTCTAATTAACATGGCTCAACTAGACACAATGAGCAATCTCACTGTGTAAGCACACTCCTGTGACTGTCATATAAAAAATAATCTGGAAAGGTTCAAAGGATTTCAGTCCAAAAACCTGGTTATTTTTTCCATCATCACAACTGAATTTCATTTCAACTTGAAGCTTTTGAATGGAGCAGTCAATAGCAATATTGGAAGATGAGGATCATCATTACCCATATGCAAAACAGACATAACATTTACTTCCCACAAAAAGACATTGTGATGTTTTCATGATAATGAATAAAATGCCTTGCAATCTACAGATGGACAGCACTGTCTAAAGTCAAACAGTTCTATTCATAAGAAAGTTTTTGCTTTTCAGTCCACGGATTGCCACTGATTGGTTTTGCTCTTTCTTTTTCCTAGAGAATATTCTGTTGTTTGGTCTTTACTTTGTACTTTTACCTCATCCGTAGAATCAGATAACACTGGGTTCCAGCACAATGCTTTGCACATTTGCCGTACTGTATTTTAAAGAGCCCTACCATTTTATGAAGTCAGGAAGCAAAATTTCAATTTTGGAAATGCTAGTACCATATACATTACAAAATAGGAGTGTTTAGGTCTGCAAACTCACAATCTTCACTGAAAAGTAACACTACCAGGCTCTAGGCTACCAGACCTTTTTATAGTTATTCTATTTTTTTAATATGTCTCGTGTTTATCCAAGAACAACAAAATCAGAGATTTAAGACAGGTAAGGAATAAATAGTACTCTTACCCATAGGTAACTCACAAAGTACTGTACCAGCACTTTGTCAGGAGCAGCTATTCTGAATCGTCTGTCCTGAGGCATTAAAGCAAAGGTCACAGTAACTTGTGCTCATGAAAGATCGTGTGGTTTTTCCCATAAGCTTCAGGTGACAAATGCAGAACCTTGGACAAAATCCAACTCAGGAAATTGCTTTCTAACTATATAAAATAATTCCTACAGTTTCAGTTGAGTAATGTATTTTTGTCCACGCTCCATCTTAAGCTCCTGTTGTTGAGCAGCCTTCAGTAACACGAACATTTAATGCAAGAGTTGTTTCGAATTCTAAATACTCCTAAATAGTTAAATTTAATGAAATATTTTAGCAACTGGTTTCAAAGGACCCATAAATGCCTAAGCTTTTCTATTGCCATTTTATGCTGAAGAATTAACTTCTTGTGCTAACACAGCATTTTCTGAAACTCTGTATTTAACTTCACAGTTGGTAATTTCTTATTATTTTTATTTATTTTTCTCCTACATATGTTGGAAAATAACTTCTTTTAGAAGCTCTCTTGTTAGAGTCTGATTGGGAATTCTTTGCCTACGGAAAGAAAAAGCTTGTTTCTTTGCTTTTAGCATAACAGAGGCAATGGACAATATGTTTCTAGTTGTTTACCATATAGCTGAATTAGTTAGAGAAGGACAATGGTCAAAGGCTAGATACTTTCAGCTGCTTGAAAATGTAAGTGGAGTCCCTGAATTAGCTTGTAATGCCATTACAAGCCTGAAATTAATGGGAAACATTAGCACTAAGGGTCTGTCAATATTATAGCTGAAGGTTCTGGAAAAACTTAACTCAGCAAAGACTCCAGAGAGCATGGTGCAGCCTTGCTGTTCCACAGTAATTTCCCATCTGAACATTATCTGCCTCTCTCCAACAGCAGCCCCTGGGCAGTGACCCTTCTGAGGAGGCTCCACATCTCAGCCTGCTCTGTTCCAGCAGCTTGAACAGGCTGAGGTTTATAGTCAATGAAGGGGGTTTGCTGTCTTGGTGCACAAGGAGTGTCACACTAAATCGCTTTTAATAGATTTTGTTTTGCAGACACATGCCTAGACCTGCTGGAAACTCAAACAGTTCCATAAATGTTGAATGACTTTGTTCTAGAAGATATATGTTTAAAGGATACAACTTTGTAAAAACATAATTTCCACACTTCACTTGTGAGTTTTCCTCTGTATTGTAACACCTAATACTGGATGAAAAATATATTCTGTGAAGAAAAATTATCTCCTGTGAAGACATAGCCTCCAAAGTTCTTCCAGTCTACATGGGCTTATTTCCTTCTGACAGCATATATTTTTTCTGCGGTCACTTTTAGATAATCATATTATTCTCTGCTAAGTTTTTCAAATTCTATCAAACAGCTGCCACCAAATAGACTTAAAATGGAAGATTAAGATCTTCAGAGTCAGTCAGTGACAGCATTATAATTGCATATACAGTCTTAATAAAGCCATAGGTGTAGCAGTTTTGAATACCATTTTCAGATACTACTTCCTCGATATAGGATCTTTTTATGATTTTAAAAATATATGTGAAACCAGCACACAACAAAGACCAGGTAGTGCTTTCACAGATAAATTATAGGAAATGGAAAAATGTTTGTCCATGTGTTTTGAAATCCCATATATTTAATAAATTACAGTTTCCAATATGTGCAAATGAGGTGGGGGGAGGAAGGGAGAACTTGAGGAGTCATAGGATTATAATAATAATATTTTAGAGCATCAATAACCTATGAGAAAGGTGCCATTTACTAGAAAACATCAGCCCTTAATTGTAACCCTAATATAATACACAGTAAGTTGCATGCTCAACAATCCTCTTTGAAGTTATCAGGAAGTGTCATATTCTGGGTGTTTACACATTCTTTCAATAATTTTCTATATCCAAGTTTGGGGTTCTTTTTTTTCTTTACAACTTTAATGGTCTTCTAACACTGTTTTTTGTTGTTTTGTTTTGTTTTTTAATTTAATGTATTTTACACATGCTCATGAAGATGAAGAGAACCAACTGGGAATATTTTCACAAAAATAAATTTTGTTTCCTAGAGTGAGGAATAATTTAATAGGTATGAACATATACCAAGAACAAATATCTAGTTCTGTATTTATTTTACCTTTGACATTGTATTTCTCTTTCTAAACCTCTACTGTACAAACTTTTCCCAACCAATTCTCATAAAGTACAATGCCATTGCATGGATGATCATTATTAAGAGTTATATTTCTGATTTAAGCTGATTTAAGCAGAATAAAATTAAGGAAATTCTTTTCTCATTTATACTGTGTTGCAAAATTTTTTAGTAAGTTATTATTTAGCAGAATCCCACAAAGCTTTTGGGATGAAAACCAGAACAAGGAGAGAACCCTCACTCATAAAATTTACAGAAATGTTTCCTCCAACGTGCCCATTTCTTTGAATTCTGTTCATCTCACAAAACTTACACTTTCAAGTGCATAAATATAATAAACGACAGTGGCATTCATAACTAAACCAAAGAAAATAGATATTTTCTGTATTTGTTTTGTTATCATGTTTTTTTCAGCTTTATCCTTCAGCAAGCTATTTTAATCTTCAACTTTTTCTGCTCTTAGAACTTATTTATTCTTGTCTCTCCTTGGTGAAGTTATAGGGCTAATTTATATGCATCAAACACATAAAAATTCCACAAGAATCTGCATAAATATTTCTCTATGCTTTCATACAATATTTCATTGTTACAGTACTTGATTTCTCTACAGTTTTAACAGAATACATGTTCTATACCTCTTAATAAATCATAAGAGTATACCTATTAGATAAGAAGCAAGAAAAGTTAAAAACGCTGATATGGATTTCCTGAGGAAAAAAAAAAAAAAAGAATAACTCCTAAAAAAATTTCCCTCTATCAATCTAACAATTTTAAAGCCCATATTATGCATAGCCTAAGTCGACACACAACAGAAATTCCTTGCCCATCAAAAACTGGAAAGCTGTATCATTTTCCATCAGAAGGGCATGTTACAAGGAATAAGGCAACAAGCAAATGTCATCCTAGCAGTTTTGTTGGCCTGTGCTGGAGGAAATGATAGCAAATAAATCACTTTTTTCCTCTAGTCTGGTATTTACCATGCTCTCAAAAATGATTATAAAGGATTTTTTAGATTTTTGCAATTAAAAAAGAAGAAATAGTAATTGCTCAATTTAAGGAAATATAAGAACATCTAAATTATTGTAAAGTAGGGCAGATGCACCAAAAGCACTTTTAGAATGGTGACTTTTAGTTTTTCTCTTTCAGCATTAAAATTTAGAGATGAAGTTCTGTTCTATTTCCCTCCAGTGACCAGTTTCATTGAAATAGGATTTCATTCAGATTTATTGTGAAGTAGCAGAATGGGAGATGACCCCTTAAGGCAGCCACTCATTCCTTTCGTAGCAAATTATGTAATTCCTGAATTTGATTTCCAGTGCACATGAGGCATAAGATTTGCATTAGCTAAAAAGAAGAGGGACAAGGATTTAACATAGAGAAGGGCTTTATTCAAGTGCTCTGAAATGGAATTTCTGAGATGTTTTCAGTTTTGGTATCTGCTGCTCTCTGAACATGTTTTTTAAGATCAACTTCTGTGAATTCAAGTGAGACCATTTTTCTCCTCTTATGAGAGGTTTTAAATAGTATGAACCAATTATTTCTACATAAGTAGGGGAATGCCTATTTGAGAGGTACTTCTGCCTGTCTGGGGTGATGCTTTTGCAGGCATTGGAAATTTTGCTCCAGTTTTAATGACCTTTGAGAAAATTCCACTATTTTTTCATTCTTTGGTGTTGGGGATTTATATCTCAGAGTAAAAGAATTAAAAAACCTCCAATTCTAAGAAAAGCATTGCAGAATTTTCTGCCCTTCCCTTTTCCATACTGTTAGAGCCCCAAATTTTATTAAAATAAATAGGAAAAAAAAAAGGGGGAGGGGAGGAAGCTTTTACAAGAAAATAAAGGGGGTTTTTTTTGGTTTTTTTTTTTTTACTTTTTTGACAGCAAGAAGAAACATGTAGCAATTCCCATATGGAGTAATACAAGGGAGAACAAGTGATTTTATGTTCAGGCCTACTGACATTACTAAAGCTAGTATTTTGTATTGTTCGAGAAATATTTTTGGGATCAGCTGATTGAATTTAAAGACAGAATCTTCATCTATAATTCTTTGCACAAACCCATGATGCTGTGCAAAACCCACAAGCTCAGACACCAGCACTGAGTGTGAATACATTTTTCAAAGCCATGGTAAGATGTGGTTGATTCCTAGGTTATCCTTTCATGTGTTTCTGAGACTTCCAGTCAACAGATGACCTCAAGCCATAAAACATTCTCCCTGGCACCATGCTCTCTTTTCCAAAAAATTTGTTTGAAACCGTATAGGTAATAGAGAGCTAAACACACCTTTTCACAACTCAATAGAGCTTTCCTGATCTCATTTGAGACTCACAAGACACAACTGATTGTTTTTTGTAGGTGTTATGCCTCTAATCACTGTGGCCGGATAATCTTTCCCCTTTAGCTAAACAAATTAAATGAGAACTAAAGCATTAGTAAGTCAGTTATGTAGGTTTTACTGTTTCTTTCGGTTTTGTACTAACCAGGAAACAATACTCCAGGTTGAATTTTCCATCCTTCCAACCCTCACTGCTTTCGGTTTGCCTACAGCCCTAATACATCTTCAGCTACCAGTGAACAAAAACATGTCGCATGCACATGCATCTTTGCCCGTGTCTTGTCAGGTGCTCCACTAAAAACAGAATTATAGGAAGTACTTAACAGAAGACCCTCTTGTAGTGAACCCATTATCTTCTGAAATGTCTTTATTTCAGTGCAACTGCCTTTCCATTCACTTGATTTGTATTTCCTGTCACAGTCTAAGGAATTTCTATATTATTTTCATTTCATAAATCCATCATATGAGATAGGTTTAAGAAAGTCAATATTGTATTTTTTTCTCCATTCATCTTGAGAAAGAACATTTTTTTGAACTTCTACATTAATGAAGAAAAACTGACTGCAGTTTTGCAGAAGAACTTAGTTATTAAAATCCAAATTAATCATATAAAAGGGAAATCTTCATTGCCTTGTATCCATAAGATTTGAAAAGTGATTTTCTTTGCACTAGGTTTTGCCTTTGCTCTCATAATCTTGCTTATTTTTTTTCTGCAATAATAATATTTCTGGTCTATGGACTTCCCTGGATATCATATTTAAAGTAAAAATTACATAGGTCAGAAAATATGTCTAAATGCTTTGTGATTTCCTAAATTCAAATCAAAACTTTAGACTTTATTAAAACACATATATTTTATTTTCATTTTCAAGGGGAAGATACAGGTCATCTGCTGCTGAAGAAACCATATTGAAGTCATGGGATTTACACGAGCAGATAATTTGACTCCAAAGGTACCAGACTTCAAATGCTTCGATGCTGCCTAGTTTAATTATTTAGCAGACATAAGTCTATATATTTTGTTCAGCAATCACTGAAAAATAAAACAAAGGACAGGTTCTCTGTGTATCGAGGATAACTGATATTCTGAATCCCAGGTGATGTAGGAATAAAAACCTGCTAAAATGTTGAAGGTAAAAGGAAATGGTCATGTTTTGGGTCTGGTCACAAAGATAAGGTGGGTGATGCATTTTCCAGGCAACAAGAAAAATATGAAGAATAGAGGACAGGTTTGAGGTGGATTCTTTCATCATCCAGACCACTTGGAAAGGAGGGGAGCAGGAACATACTGGTAACAAAGTCCTATGGTGGCATATCTGTATCTACAAAAGCTAAAGAAACCAAGTAAATGAAAAGGCCTCTCACTGTGTTTCTGGCCAGCCTGGATGAACAAGTTGAGATTGTGCAGATGCAAAGTAACCTGTCAGAGTGACCATGAAATAGATGACAGAACTAACAAGCCTCAGACGGTTAGAATGGAGAACACAAACATCATAAATCATGGAGCTTTGGACAGCAGCAATAAACACTTGGAGGTGGAGGTGCTCAATTTTTACATAATGTCAGTAAAAAGGGGAATAGGAATTGAGAGAGCTGGTAGTGTTGTTAAAACAAATAAAAACAAAAGGAACAAAAAAAGGACAATTCACAGACACAAAGTATCCTGAACTAGAGTGTCAACAGTCTAGGAATAAAATGAAAAAAGCAAAACATAACTTGTGAGAAAGTAAAACATAGGAGAAAATACTGCATATTTATGATATTAGCTTCTGAATATTAAGAAAAATGCTGGTCTGTTCCTCAACAGGAATCTTGAGAAGGTCACAGTGTTAATGTCATCTTTGCTTCTGTCTTCACTAAAAATGCCAACTGTGATCTTACAGCTATGAAAATGAGTTTCAGAGATAGAAATTAGTAATAAAACCAAAACAGTGACAAACTGATTGGAAAATAGGTAAATGAGAGGCTTTAAGTTAGGCTCAGTGGAAATTCTCTGTAGGCATTTTCCTTAAGCCTGCCTTTCTTCCCACAGATGATAAATGATTATGTTTTAAAAACTTGTCAGAAATAAATAAGGCACCACAAAACTGGGAAAAGCCACTCCTACATCTAACTAAGGAAAAAAAAAAGGAAAAGAGAGGAGAGACAGGCTAGAGGAGAGAAAACCACTCAGTCTATTCTCAGGTCTAGAAAAATCCTGCAATGAAGAGTCAAACAAACCATTCACAAGCACCTAAAAGACAGAAAGGTCATGACTGCCTGCATGGAACTTTCAATATTAAATCATAGTAAATTAATCTAATTATTTGTATGAGATCAGATTTGCTAAGGTGTAACAGTGAAAAATAAATAAGACAAAAATAACTGGTAACAAGAGGAGTTGTTGGTCACAAGATGACGTGAAGTTGGGTGGGAGTTTTGTTCTGCTGAAGGGTAGGAAGGCTCTGATAGGGATCTGGACAGGATGGATCCATGGGTCAAGGCCAATGGTGTGAGGTTCAACAGGGCCAAGTGCCACATCCTGCACTTGGGTCACAACAACCCCACCCTACAGGCTGGGGGCAGAGTGGCTGGAAAGCTGCCTCATGGAAAAGGACCTGGGGGTGCCATTTGACAGCAGTTGAACATGAGCCAGCTGTGCCCAGGTGGCCAGCAAGGCAAATAGCATCCTGGCCTGGATCAGCAATAGTGTGGCCAGCAGGACCAGGGCAGGGATTGTCCCCATGTACTGGGCACTGGTGAGGCCACACCTCAAATCCTGTGTTCAGTTTTGGGCCCCTCAGGACAAGAAAGACATTGAGGGGCTGGAATGTGTCCAGAGAGGGCAATGGAGCTGGGGAAGGGTGTGGAGCAGAGGTCTGATGAGAAGCAGCTGAAGCAGCTGGGAGTGTTCAGTCTGAAGAAAAGGAGGCTGAAGGGGGACCTTGTCATGCTCTACAACAACCTGAAAGGAGGCTGTAGCCAGGGGGGAGTTGGTTTCTTCTCCCACGTACCAAGCAAGAGGACAAGAGGAAATGGCCTCAAATTGCACCAGGTGAGGTTTAGGTTGGATATTAGGAAAAGATTCTTCACTGGAAAGGTGGTCAAGCATTGGAACAGTCTGCCCAGGGAATCAGTGTATTTAAAAGACATGTGGAGTGGTGTTTATGGATATAGTTTAGGGGAGGGCTTGACAGTGCTAGGTTGATGCTTGGACTTAATGATCTCAGGAGTCTTTTCCATTGTAAATGTTGTTATGATTCTATAGGTCAAAATTAAACTTCACTGAGTATCCTTTCTCTGATAGGAGCCACCAACAGGTGTTAAGGAAGAACATGAAAAAAGTATGGTAAATATATACTTAACTTTCATGTGGTAGGCTCTCCTGGTTTCAACAAATATGCAACTTAATGGCTTTCAGAGCTGGAAGTTGCTCAAAAAATATTTTGGGGTATTCCATTCAAAATGAAGGTATATTAAATACAGTATTGCAGAATTTGATATTATAATATATTTCCATAAATCACTTATACGATATTATAGACATAATATACTTGTTATACACAGTGATCATACCATAATTACAGAAGTTTCAAGCACTGAAAGGTCTAGGAATGAAACTCCAAATAATCTTTAAAGGTTAAAGAATATTCCCACAAAACCAGGACTCAGAGGGAAAGGAAAAAAGTTATACACTTAGATTACACTTCACAGATAGAGGATAGGGAATGACAGATCTCCTCTGCTGTAAAAGATCTGAGGATTAAAATGGATCAGATCTGAGCACGTGCCAATAACATAGCCAAAAGCAAACATAGTGCCCAAATGAAAGGCTGGCTGTAAGAGCTGGTGCAGCATCCACTGGAGCAGGTTTTCAGTTACAAGCACTGCTCCTCTAGAATAGTCTAGGTCATCTCAAAGAAGTTAAGAGAGCAGAACGAATGATAGAATTGTTCAAGAAGGGTTGCATGGGTCATATAATCTAAAGGAGAGAAATCTGAAAGGAACTTTAACAGTTTTAAGATGTGAAAAAAGTAGCTGTAAGGAAGAGACTAAGCAATTCCCCATAAACACTAGGGATAAAAAAAGAAGTTTCACACATAAACACCAACAAGGAAAATTGAAAGCCAGGCCTTGAAAAACTTTTGGACAACCAGAATTACTCACAAAACATCTGTCTCCATCACTGGAGTTTATCAAGGAAAAGATAGACAAACACCTATCAAAAAATGCTTAGGCATAAATGACACAGCTTCTGGTTAAGGGAGTTGGAATGCTGGGTCTCTTCCTGTTTTATTTTCTTGTACTTATCATTATGTTTGTCTCTGTTTTTGGTGAGGCAAATAACTACTAGAACAAATCACCAATAGATGTTGTAGAGTCTCAGTTACTTCTAGTTGCCTTTGAAGATACAAGTCCTTCCTATGAAATACAATGTCTTGCAACAGATAATATATGTGGCTTTATGCAGAAATGACCAACAGTGTCTCTATGATTATTTTTCTGTGGAAGATTAAACTACATGGTTTTAATGCTTTCTTCTGGCCTTACTATCTAGACAATAGAAATAGATTAATTGAATGCTGTTGAATACTGCAACACACTGCCCAGAGATGTTATAGTCTTCAGCTCTGAGCAACACGCTGCAGTTGACCCTGCTTTGAGCACTGGTTTGAACTGCACAGTCTCCAGAGGCCCCTTCTAGCTTCAGCTCTTGAGATGCTGTGAGATCCTGTGATTTCTAGACTGCAACTACATTAAGGGCATCTTATCACCATGAATCAAGTGAAAACTCTGAAGCATTGAAGAATGAAAAGAAGAAAAATCCATGTGAAGAGCATTTTCTCTCCTGGCACTGTCCACGTGGCTTTATTTTTCTGATGTCGCCTTATTATTTTTATTCCAACTGGATTGCTTTTCTAATGAAAAGCAGGCTGTTTTCTGCTCTTACAAGCATGGGAAATTATTTGGGTGAAAGTTACGGAGTTACAAAGTTACAGATGTTGTGAGATATGTGCCACTCTGTATATATGTGATAAGCAGTGATACAACAAAGTAGGAGGTGGTTTGGTAAAATGGGGAACATGATGAGATGCTTCACATGATTTGGAAATTATGAAGACCAATTTAGCACAATATTTTAGAATGGATAATATGTAGTTTAAAATGAGAAAAAGAGAAGTTTGCAGTGGAATATGTCTAAAAGACAAATAGACAAAAAACTGGAAGACGTTCATTGTGCAAAGAAAGACAGGGGATGGAAGCAAAAACGGGAGGAATCAGCTTGCACAGCCCAGTGAGGGCTGCTGTCAGATTCTCGGTCCTCACCACAGAGATCTGGAGTTTTGCCATATGCAAGTCGCATCTTTGACTGATTTAAACCCAGCTATTCTGTGAATGAGGGTTCATCAGTAATGGCTCTTTTTAAAGGCTCTCAAAGAAGGTTTGCCTTTATCCCCAGGACAGCAGAAGCAGGACAACCTAACTAACCCACTTCTCTATTGAGTCCATACCTCCAGAATAAGTTTTACTTCCTTTGATTTATCTGGTCACTTAGAAGAAACCACAGACACAGACAGTAAAAACAAACCCTCCTCATGATGCAAGGAAGAAATAGATGCTCCTAAATGGGAGTGAGAATCACAAGTAAATACAGCAGGCACTATGCTAACCAAAGGTAATAGTAACAGGATGGCATGATGTCCCCTTATTGAAACTCTGAGCCAAAAGCTTGTGCAAGTCTGACAATTAGAGACTCAAACCATCTCCTGGACAGTGGCATTTATCAAGTACTTTGGAAACAGAGCACTCCTTAATTCACTTAAATGGCTGAAAAATGGAAGTGGTGATTATAATTTATGTTATGGATCAGAAGTTAAGTGCTTTCATGCAGGAAATAGAAACTCAGTATGAGACCTTCCCCAGCCTGGTGGCTCAAACTTAAAATTTTCATCTTTCACCAGCATGGCTGATCAATTTTAGAAGGAAGCTTTGTATTGGAATTGCTTTCCTGCAGAAGCTCTGTTATCATGCAATAAAGAATTCACTGTTCCCAGATACTAAGAAATTTACTACTCAAATTTACTAACAAATTGAGAATGTAATTTCATTTGAAAATGAAAAATAAAGGCAAAGTCACTGTTAAAGAGAATTCATCTGTGAATGGCAAATTGCCTCCTGAAGCAAATGCACTCATTAAGCTCAAAGAAAGGATGAGATCTCCCACAGTTAAATAAAACTAGTAAGAAAAATAATTGCTTGATAAATCAGAGTAATTAAATTTTGCACATGTGAATGCTACTGCACCTCTGTCTTTAGTACAACAAGGCTAGCCCTGTAGCAGAGAAACAGCACATAAAGCTCAGCCTTTACTCCCTGAAAAATTCATTAATGAAAGAATTAGCACACCTTTTCCCTTTTAGCTCTTCATTAATGAGGAATAGGAAATCTTGCCCCACAAAGCTACTGGGGTCAGGGCAGCCAAAAACTGTGGTGATGCTATCTAGTTCCAGTTCACCTCCTGCAAACATTCCACTGATCATTAGTGCGTCTTCTAGCGCTTAAAAAACACAAAACATTAGACTCTGCTTTTCTTTGGGAACCTGAATGATAGGTCATTTGTTAGTTGGTCTGCCTTATATGTTCGTTTTTGTATACCAGGTTAATAACTGTGTCCCCTTATAAACATCTATAGGAAAAATACCCCTGAGGACTTTAAACTTTATAGATACTCCAATTGCTCTGTATTAGTTCTGAAAAGAAGCTTCTGCCACTATCCTTTTCACTATCAAATTCCAAAAGTTAATTCTTGACCATTCAAACTATTTTTGTGTTTAGGCTATTTAAACACAGCTATCTACATCTAGGCATGCACATATTCATCCGTTGTTCCTCTGTCTGCTGCAGTCAGCAGAAATCCAGCCAATGCAACCTAGAGCACAATTCAGTTCACCCCAACCAAGGGAACCAGCAGCTGCTGAGCTGAATCACTTGCTCAGCTCCAGTGACTCCAGCCTTTATCTTTACTGGCTCTAATAAGGGCTTTGATACTGAGGGCTCAATCCACTGCCCACACAGAAGGAGCCAGTGCCATTTGGGATGGACAGCATAACCTACATGTCCTGTAGGCAACACATCTCGCAGAGCTATAGAGGTGCCTTGCATACCCCAGGGCATGTGAAGTGGCAGCACTTCGTGTTTGGGGGTGACTGGAGCAAGCCTTTAGGCCACAAACAGACTCCTGCAGCTAGGCAAAACAAATTTAGGTATCTCAGCTGTCAGCTGAATCTCTGGAATTTAGGAATTTGAAGGGCTTTATCTGGAAAGGCCATGGTACTGCCACAGTATATGTGGCACTCAGAAGAATTGGCTTATTATGGTTTCCCTACTATTCAAGAGACTAACAGGAGAAAAGCACAGCATAAGGTCATTCACGTGTTCCTCAGGAGTACAAGGATGTGTTGCATACTCTGTCTTCTGAACCAGTCAAGCAGAAAGCACCAGCAATTGCTTTCACAAGAGTTACAGAAGAGTGGTTTTGGGCTTAAGGGTCATTTTAAGGCCTAGTTATATGATGAGGTTTAGATAGTCATAAGCTAACTCCATATTTTATGTCACCTCAGGTTTGCAAGGCATTCAGACACAGGGATAACATTTGAACTAAAAATTCACACCTCTCAGTTTATTCATGCAGGCTCAGCAGATGGCAAACTTGGCTGTGATGCAAGCTGGAACTGGCCTGTGCTGCAGAATCTTGGGCAGAGATGGCATCAGATACTAACCTTTAAGTACTTAGGTGCTGACCTCCTCACTGCAAGATCACCACGAATTTGGTACATTAAAACATCAAGCAACCAAAGACACATGAAGCACAGAGAGAGCATATCTAGGTAGAAACACATATTCATCTTTTGACAGTCCATTTCTGACAAAAGATAAGTTGACATTTATTAAGAGAGTCTAAACAAAAAATAGTAATTATTCCAACAGCTTAAGGTTCTGTAAATATCAGTTCCCCAACCAATTGCCTTAAAAAGGGTTCAGGCAATCCTACTACTCATGTGATCTCTGTGCATTTAGTCTCCTTTTGACTTCTCCACAGCAGCATCTTTGTAGGAATTGAGCATAACAAATGTGATTACAGGTGCAGATTACACTGGTATAGTTCCTAATATAACTTATCCATTTGGTGGTTAGCGATTCTTTTAGATTAGATACTGCCAACTGACTGAGCAAGTTCTTTGATCTTCTTCCCAACATGTCTCTTGTGTGTGTGCATCATGTCTGGCAAAAACTGTAGTGTCCACTGAGAGAAAGAGGACATGTAGCAGATGCTCGACTGCATTTCTTTTCCTGCTTGACTGCAATGACTGCTCTGAGAAGTAAAGAATCCACTCAGTAAAACAAAGTGCTGCAAATGCTCACTATGTGTTGTATCATTCGATTATTACCTTGCTTATTCTCTTTCCCTAAACAGGTTTAGTCAAATTCCCCTGCCAATCTATATACTCCTGGATTTTTATCAGCTATATCTCTTCTCTCCAGGTAGAGCCCACACTTTCTTTTCACTCCAACACAGTTTTATCTGTAGGTAGGATTGTATTTTTTGTTTGATTTTGTAAGGTGCTTACTCTTGGGATTAGTTCCTGCCTTTTTACTAAGGGAGACCATGTTCTATAAAGTATTCAGTTTCTAAATCAGACAGTGACAGAAAAAAATAGGATGTCTCCCGATTTCAGATTTGAAAGAGCAGCTGATGTAAGAAAGTAAGATAAAAAAGGTGACCTCAAAACAATCTGGTTCATGAACACATTGCATTTTAGTCTCAATGTCCAATTTATTTCACCCTACATGTGACTGCAAAGTAAGACTAATGAGTATGGCGGAAACATATGCAGTAATTCATCATCATAACAAAGCATAGCACAATTACCAGGAATTTCCTGTAGACTTGCCATGATTACATGGAAACAAATTGTTTGGTCTGCTCAGTCTGAAGTGCAAGAATACTAAACTAAAAACCAGAAAGGGATTGTTGCCACCTATATACACAAATCATCTGTTTAGGATATGACAAATATACAATTTGTCTTTCTTTTTTTGGTTAGTACACTGAAATTGTATTGATTCAGTGCCTGGCCAACTGGGTCTCCATGTTCTGCAACAGGACACATCACAAAAAACATAGGAAGAAGAGGCAGTTGGCTGCAAGTTTAGAGGATTTAATGGATATAATCATGATACCATTTTTATGCTTACCAAAGACTTCATTGCAGCAAAAATTTCAAGCAAGAATGGAAGGAAGGGAAACCTTTAATTAGTTGGAATTTACTTACTTGAAGAAAACCTCATCTCTGCTTGGTGTATCTTCCTGACAAAATACTTACATCAGCATCACTTTGTGAGTAATTGGGCTTGGTCCTGTTCCTGGTTTTCAGCTACCTGGAGTACAGTTTAGGCTGCTGTTTATTTGACTCTCTTCCCTGAGGACCACTCTTCTGTAGGAAAATTAAAGCTATGCAATGCTTACACAGACATTTCTTGCACTTCTGCTGGAGAACAAGACCCATTCTGAGTAAGCACTAATAATAGACAGCACTGCAAGTAGCTGCTTGGGGCTCACATGCCTGAGAGACATAATATTAAAGGCAAAGTCACTGCTGAAAGGAGCAGATAGATTGCATTTACTATCACAGATCTCGACTGTGTCTCAGTGATCATGCCACTTAGGTAAAGTGGGACTTTGAGAGCTAAAGTCTAATTAAAATAAGTGGGCGTTACATAACCATGCCGGGAAGGCAAATTTTCTGCAATATTCCTTAGTGACTAGAAGTTGCCTTTCTTTGAAGCATTTATAAAACTCAGCTCTAGCAATTTAATGGTTGGGAGATGATAAGGAAATAAATTAGATTTTGGTACACAGCAGTCAAATTAATTTCAGGGGTATTTGTAACTCCTGGAACTTAAGTCCCATAACCACATCATGATCCATATCAACCGTAAGGTCCCAATTTTCCAGGGAAGGTTGGATAGTACTCATCACAGAACTGCTTTTTAGAAGATGTCATTATGCATCATGACAAAAGTCATGTTTCAGGGAATACCTTAGCTCCACCAGGATATCAATTATGGTCAGGGCTGCATTGCTGAGGCTCCAGGGATGAATCTGGCCCAGAGAGTGAATTTAACCTTCCTGTACTTTATTTTATTTTAGTTGGTTTTCCTCTGTTGCTTTCATGTTTTCCTTCCTCACATCATTTCCTTTATTGATCATGTCTTTCCTCCTTTTTCTCTCTCTCCTGGTTACTTCTAGATTAGCACCAGGACAGGACAACCCACAGGGAGCCCCACTGGGCCCCTTTCTGCTAAGTGAAACAGCCAGGCCTGGCAAAGTGAAGATATTCTTATCAGAAGCTATGGGGAACATTGCTGAGAAGGCCTGCTTTGGGTGTCACGGGTTGGTGATAATTTGTCATGCTACTGCAGTCCAGGCAAGAGTGCAGCCACCGTGCTCTGTCACCACTTCTCTAAATTACACCCATGAAGGAGCCATGTAAGGTGCAAAGACAGCTCAGTTCACTCACTGTGTCTCAGCCTGGTTTGCCAGCATTGCTTTTTTAAGGGATGCTGCACAGAACTCAAGTAGCTGCTTGAGTCTCCAGCGAGGGGGAGCCTGCTGCAATCAACCTTATGGAGGAAAATATATCAGCCTCAAATTAATTTCTCTGTATGGGTGAATTCTGCCAAGTTCCTGGAATTTTCACAAATCAGTTTCATCTTCCCTTAATTCACTGATCTACTTTTTAAACTGTAAACAACTTTCAAATAAGATTTTATTGCATTTGAATATAATTCTTGTCAAGTTCTGTACTTTTCTGCTTCACTTACAAAGAATGTTGTGATGATTAACTCATGCATTATGTGATGCCATGTGTAATGCTCCCTTGTGACAATAACTCAAATTGCTATTTTCATGCCATCTTCCTGTCTCTCACTCTTGTTTTATTTTTACCCTATCCTTTTACTCATTTGAACAGAAATATTTTCAAGAATATATTTCTGTCTCCTTTTGCCAACTGACTGCAAGCTCACAGAGTCTAGAACAATTGGTAAGTGAAAGCATCCAGTTACCACAGCTTTGCTTCCAGTTGCTACAGAGCTCACTTTCCCAGGAATTCTCCTGGACCTTCATCTGCAAAGTTCAGTCATTCATCAAAACATCAGCAAGTCGTATGGGAATTCTTTGAAGGCCTGGCTAGCCAGTGAAGCATACAGCAAGGGTTCAGTTCAAACAAGCAAGGAACAAGCTCATCTATAATATGATGCAGCATATATATGCACATATTAATAAGATGCAGCACTACTAAACCTTCATTCTGGATATCAACAGAGAAAGAGAGCTTCTGGACGTTAACTGATTGTGGATGGAATGGAAATTATTTTTTAGAATATTAATCATTCTAAACCTGAATAAAGATGTAGATAGACCCATTTCATTTTACCATTTGAATAGAAAAAATAGGGCTAAAGCTTTAAAGTCCCACACTTCTGACAGTGACATAGGAACTCATATAGTGTGCATGAAGAACCTACAGCAAGGGAAAATCCTGAAAAATCTAAGAGGGAAGAAAATGACAGCAGAAGACATGCAATCAAGGGAAATTTGAGGTTTTTCTTGAATCCTAGCTGTCCTTGAACACACCAGTAGTAGCCTGTTACTGTTCACTAACTCCATATCCCAAATCTATCTAGAAAATAGTAAGAAAACTGAGGATAGGAAAATTCAGCTATCAGGAGCAGGCACAGATTAACCAACTATTTTTCATCAAGTGTTCTATACAAAAGTGTCTCATAAAAGCAATAACCAGAATAAAACCAGGAAAGTCTATGCAAATAGATGTTTGAGATTAATAACTCTTGTGAGCCTTTCCAGGACTGGCACCAGGGAACTCTATCATCCCACAACAAGAAATACAGTATAAAAGGATTGATTCAGAGTATTAAGTCTACCTCCTTGTGAGAGCAGGATTGATCTCAAATACTCTAAGCAGTAGTTTTTAGTTTAAGTTTAGCTTTAAATACAAAAAAGAATGGCTTTACTCTTCCTTGTCTTGAAATCTTTCCAAGTTTGGAATTCAGTATCCAGTCCTCAATGGCTTTTGCTGTTCTCCACTTATGGTTGCTATATATACAAAAGAAAACCGCAAATTACATTAAGTGGCCCTATATGAGTGTGCTCAATTAGTAAAAATATTTTGCATTCTGCATATAGGAGCTATATGAATGCAGCCTCAATAGTTGCCAGATTTTAGGATGCAAAAGGCCTTAGTCTTTCACATCACAACCTGATCACCTTTTATCATATTACTCCTACAGACAGAGCATCCCAAGGAACATCTGTAGTCAGACTGTTCCTCTTTCTGTCAAGGTCACTTATGGACATCAGTAATATTCATCTATCCTTAGTCAGTAAACTGAAAGATATTTCACTTTCTTTGTGCATCCTCATCTAATAACATTTCTCTCTGAATTGCCTCCAGTTCACTGCACTGTTAATTAACTTTTATGCACTACCAGAGATGAATGCATCTCAGCAGTGGCTTAAGTGATTTCTCCACAGCTTATGTCTCAGTTTCCATTCATAAAACACTTCAACCTATATTAGTCAAATTGTTTCCCCCTTGTAATACTTTAGCATTTCTGTAGTATCTCTCATTGTAAAGTAAAAAAGGGCAAAGCAACAGAGTAAGTAAAAATTTAAATACCAATATTTGTCTTTGCCTGAAATACTCAATTTGGTTAGGAAAATAAAACATTCTCTGAGTATTTGTCAACTCTGTATTTTTTACATGTTGTTTGCATTATTAAACAAGAATACCTGAGCCTTGTCTTTAATACCAATATAATTGGACCTTAGTTGTTTAGCAATATTGTTTTAAACTGAAGTTTCATACAAAAATAAAACTCCAAACCACAAACCCATGACACCACTACAAAACGTGTTATTATAGAAAGGATTCCTTTAACAACTGCAAACAGCACACAACTTTCCCTGCACCTTTTAGGGACACATCTAGAGTTCACATACACTTTCAATTTTATCACCTAATTATT
This sequence comes from Grantiella picta, assembly GCA_013397955.1. NCBI lineage: Eukaryota > Metazoa > Chordata > Aves > Passeriformes > Meliphagidae > Grantiella > Grantiella picta. Next base: position 248,301 of record VZRM01006058.1, read on the forward strand.
GGAGAGACAATTTGCAAGAGTAAACAGTTCATACAGTGTCTGAACCTCTTAGCATTACAATAGACACAAATATAAAAGTATTTAGTTACATAGCAGCAGAATGTGTCAGACTTACACAAATGTTGAATCATTTAGAGTTTAAAGCAGAGGTTTCCCAAACTGGTGGTCTATACACTTCTGTCAGTGGACTGCAGCTGAAGATTTATGGCTGTCTGGGTACATGGTATTCATTCCCTATGGATAGTGGGGAGAGAAGAGATTAATAACAAACATTGACCAAGAAAAAATATTTCAGTTTATCAACAGCACTAAAATAATTTTTGCAAAAGACTGTAGCCCTACAGTTTCTGTTAATAACTTTTGCATTTTATTATGATTTTGTCAAACAGATTATTTATACTGAAGTTTTCTTTTTCAGACTGTTTTCTCTTTTCAAATCCATCCACTTATGAAAAAAGGACTACGCAGGATGTTATTTGTAAGATATTTTCAACAGGCAAAACACTATGAATTCAAGAACAGGCAAAAAGAGAAGTGTCAGCTGGCTTAGGAAGCCTGATGACAGTGATAATGGCTAAAATGTGAAAAGTGAATGTACAAGGAATTAAAGCAAGACAAGGAAGTAAAACAATTACAACAATATTTTGGGACAAAATCAGGAAAGACAAAACCATCTGATGCTCAAAGACTTCACAAAGAGGTATTTTACAAGTCCTTGAGCCTGCAAAGGGAAGATCAGTGAAAACATGGGTGTGCTGAAGGGCAGAGAAGAACCTGAAAAGCACTGAAAAGGTTAAATGTCTTTTTTGCCTTTGTCTTCACAGGCAAAACCTGCTCCTGGACCTTTGTGTTTCCACAAAGAGGAGCAATCATCAGCAGGAGAGCAGCAGTCCAGGAACTGGCTAGAGACTGGACATACTCAGTGTAGGGGCTCCTTTGGCTGTGCACAGAGGTGTCCAGCATGACTGTGAGGTTACTTCCTATCACCTGGGAAAAACTGCAGCAATCAGACGAGGGGTCTAAGGAATAGAAACAAGGCTAATTTAAGTCCATTTTAGGGGAATGAAGGCTATAACATATACCAAGCTACAATCCAATACATAGGGACCTTAATAAAGTCAGGAAGTAGGACAGCAGAAACCTCAGGAAGTTCATCAAAGTATCAACTAGGGAGTTCTAAGCAAAATAAATTAATGTCTTTTTGGCCCATCTTGGGCTAGGATAACACCAAGTATGTTTTTTTAAACAAAACATTCAACAGTTTTGTTTTGTCCTACTCCAGGTAAACAATGTCATCTTTCAGTATACATAATTTCCATTAAGAGTTTCTGAATTTGGCGTGGTGTTATATGTATTGAAGACCTTTGGCTTTGGTTTTGTTCGAACTGCCTCTGTGACTGCCACAATTCCCCTTTATTCTCCTGTCATTGTCTGCTCATCTCATTTAATATCATTTTTTCTAATTTGCATGTCAATAAACTCATATTAAAAGCCACAGATAAAAAGAGGAACCAATGCATACTACTACACAGAAAATATACCTTCAAATTGCACATTGCTATCTCAAAAACACATTCCAGAACACATTTCAAATTACTTTTTCTTTCTTTTTTTAAACCAGTGACGGCTAAAATCAAGTTCAGGAGTATATTCAAGAATATTTGTTTATTAAAACATGAAAACTTTCCACTGCCACAAAGTGGAGACTCAATTGCTCAATAATCACAACTAATTCCAAACTTTTTTAGGTCTAATGAAATCACTGCTTTAACTGTATTAGTTATCCAAGTAGTACAACTTGCACTGCAGGATATAAAAGATTCATATCAGTAGAGATTTAAGCTCAGAATAGTAGAACAATACTTAATGTTTAGTGAACTGCATTGGAATACTCCTTAAAGCATTTTTTCTTTTTCTATGTCTATTTTACAAAGTATTTTATTTCATCCAAGCCAAGTGAAAATATTTAAACAAGTTAGGGGTTTACTGCTACCCCAAAATTAAAGAAAAACTTGTGGATATCCACATTTGTTTCATAGAGAAACTGCTTTCAGAAAAGCAAGACATTTTGAGACTTGCTGGTTAGCCCTGAGTTTATAAGCAATAATGAAAAAGAATAACTCTAATGAAAGCAGCATATTAAGTAGGAAGAACCTTTCCAGAAGTGTAATTTTGGATGCTGAAATACACTGTAGTGAGAGGCAACCTGCACGAAAGATAAACTGCAGCTCTTTCCAAAGCCTCTGTTTTGGTTTTCACCTAGTGAGACAATAGTGAACAATGGAAACAATAATTATATTGGCTTCCCCTATTTCTGGTCTTTCACTAGTTTTTCCTCTCAAATACATAATTCCACAGCTGCATTCTCTGAATATTTTAAGCTTGATTATGGAGCTCCTGCAACCTGTTTGTGCCAGGCAATAACCCAAAAGAGCAAAAACAAGCTAATTCTTGGACAGGTGCTGTGAGCATAGCTACCTAACCACATGTACATCACCAGAATTCACAGTGCCATCTATGAAACCTAATGCTTGGGAACAAAACGTACAAAAGTACAAAATATTTGATTTAGCCATCAGTCTTTTGTCTGAGTTCATCAAAATTTTTCGATTTCCTCCAGTTACCTTAATGTCCAAAGGAAAAAAAAGCTTGTATTCAATCGACCCTTTTTAAGCTCTTCAGATTGTTGTGCAGTTCTTGACTTACATACAGTGGGGTCAGATAAGTCAAACCTGGCAAAATTAGGAGTTTCTGCCCAGTTTGATGGATAACATCATTCCTTTCAGAGCAAACAATTCTGTCTTCTCTAGCCTGTGGATTTCCTTTAATTGTCTACCATTATGCTTTTCACCAATATCACACTTATCCACGTATATTTTCACCTAAGTGTACTTGCCTGGGCTACAAGCACATGTCCTGCTTCAACCTCACTCTATTTTTATCCCCATTTCATGTTGTCAGCAGCAGCCTGTTGGGACTACTGCTCCCAGTGTAACTCTAAACCTGGTTTGGTACACACAGTTCCCTGCTTCTGCCACCTTCAAAAATACAGTCTGTTCCTATGCTAGTTTATGCTGCCACGAGGATTTGTGCAGCCCCACACAAACCATGTCAGGGAATCAATGGAGATGAAAGATTAATAGGCAGAAAAGCAGTGAGTCTCTTTCTTCAACAGTGCTGGATTATGTCATCTTCAGGTACTTACATTACTATGAGATCAGAATTCAGAACTCTAGCTTCAGGAGGTCTGACCAGCCCTGAAGTATGAACAATTAATGTTCTAAATATTCCTTAACATACCAATCTTGTTAGAGATCAGTGTCTGGAGCAGGAAAGCTTAATCCTTCCCAGCTTCAGTTGATCTACATGCAGTCCAATTTTTTATTCCCAGGACATGTCTGGGAAGAATCACAGCATGTTAGCTCAGAGATAGCATCCTTTTCTCTGTCAGTGCCTTCTCCAGTGGGGAGTGTGATGTGCTCAAGACCTGGGATCTCTAGTTCAGCTTAACCTGAAACACCTCAGGAGCTTCTCCCATGGGTTCTCTTCTTCTTTTCTGTGCATCCCTTATGCTCTCTGTTCCCATTCTGTGAGCTGCAATTTTTAAACATTGTCGAGACAGACAGGCATCATAGGCCATTTTATTTTTGAGGTTGGTGTGGAAAGACAGAAGGGACACATCTATTTTGAGCTTTCTGTAGACTTAATTTTTGTTCTTTAACAGTTTAGTCTCCTAGTTTAAATAGATAGATAGGAAATTTGATCTCGGAGCATCTGTTGCCTCAGGAAAAACATGATCATCACCCCTCTAAATATTCTGCTCATGTGTAGTGATCCATACCAGGCCTTATACTTCGGAAGGTTTGCAGATCAAAATGTTAATTAACAGATATAGTCCATTTCCATATGTCTTCCTCTAAAGGTTACTGCAACAACATTTCCTGAATATCCTGTCACAATTTAATGGCAACCTGGCATTGGTATCATGACAAATAAATTTAAGTGACATACAGGTTGCAGTGGCAGAATACAAAGTATAATGAAGCAATGCACTTCTTAGGGAGATGTGACATGAAAAACATTGACCTGTGGTCCCAAGTAATTTTCATAAGACAAAAGCTTTCATGGTAATAAAAAACAAATCAGTCAGTGTTCTGAAAGACTAATATAATAAACCATCAGGGAAGCTATTCAGCTGTGTTAACTCCATTTAACAAAACAGGAGTCATTATTATTCCAACTTTGTGCTTAAAGTTTGGTGATAACTTCAGCTGCACTATGGCAAAGTAGCCTTCTTGATTAATGGGAGACACCTCCAGTGGGACTCAATGTAGAAACATATGCTGCCTTGCTGGTCCTATTCAACAAAACCAGTTTGACACTAGGAACACAGGACTGGACTTAAATGACAGGACAGAATATTAATTGCAGAGAAGCTGAAGATAGTGCAGTGGCCTCGCATGAAATATTGCCATATCCAAGACTTTATATATTGACAAGCAACTAGAACATGAGAAGGATGGAAGAGGGTCAGAAGTGCAAATATTTTTTATGGGAAAGAGAAAAAGGAAGGAAAAGGAAAAAAAGTACTTTCAGTCCATGAATCCCAAACTGATTCTCAACAAATGAACACTACACTGCTTTTCAAAAGAAACAAAATCGTGCTTCATAATTTTCTTTTCCAGGTGAAGAAGTATTGTTATAGCCACTGAGAAAGGGAGAAATTCAGTGAATTACAAGCAATTTGGAGTACAGGTAGAAAAGAATCACAGGTTATGATTACAAAATGTGCTTTCTAACCATAAGTTCATCCTTACCCACACACTCAGCAGACATAATTTCTTGAGGAGCTGAAATGTCGTGATGATTCTTTTCTTTATGAGCCTCACTCATTTGCAAGCATCTTTGTGTTTCTGGTTTATAAATGAGAAGGTATTTGGAAATATCAAGGTACCAAATAACTAGCTGGAAGTTTTTCAAAATACCAAGATCTCCTTTTTATGTACTCCTTTCCTTATCCTGCACTGAATTTTGGAGTTTACACACATAACAAACCATTTTTGTCTTAATCTATACCACAAGCAGCTCCACCTAACCCAGTCAGGATTTTTATCCAATTGCACAAGGTCCACTCGAGTACACATAAAAGCCAAACGAAGGCTGTCAGCTGGAACCCTGTGGAATATATCACAAAAACTTGTGAACTATTTACTTGAGAAGGGACAAATATACATGCAGAGAAGAACAGAAGGGCAGAAAAAAAGGAGGCAAATGAAAAGAGAGGATTATACAGGCAGAGCTGAAAAACACATTACAGATAAAGATATGCAACATCTCTGCCTGATTAACAAAATATAAGGTAGACAGTCTGTGACTGAAAGGGCTGCAAGAAACAAGAGTGTTCAGAAGTTCTTCAGAAGACTTGCTCTTGCTGATGCAACATGAATGGCTAATTATGATGAACATAAAACTGAGGGATTCCAGCTGACTTCAGGTCTACCAGGTACCACACACGCAAATCAGTAGACAATTTCATACCCTATCATCTTAAGACATGAAATGATATGCAAAGACAATGAAACAGAACTGAGGGGAAAAAATAGATAATACCTATTTTATTCGATCCGTGTTTAAAACTAGATTGTGAATAAGTCTTCCAAGACTTTCAAGAACTGCAGCAGGTGCCACATCACAATATATCATAGTAAGAAAATAAAGGACTTCACCTCCCTACAGAAGACAACACACTCAAGTATTCTGGACTGCGGGGAAAAATCCAGTCTCAGCAAAGAAGAAAAAACTACTACCCATCTTTAACTGAGAATAATATTTAATAGTCACTGCTCTTTAAAATCTGAATGGCTTTTCAAAGGGAAATTTTAAATACTCTAGTACTTTTTTATATCACACATCTTAAAAAAAAATTAAACTTCCATTGCAAAATTGAATTTACATAGACTAGATAACAAATGTAGTTTCAATTCCCTAGCGAGAATGAATATTAAAAAGCACTGTCTGATTGCAAAATAAGTTTTCTTTAAGAACTAGTTACTCATGCTATTTATTAAAGCATTTTATACGCTTAGATCAGTTTCTACCACTTGGACACAATTAGGAGATCCTGTGCATCTTTATGGTCATTATTCAACCTCTCATGAAAAAGGCATGTCATTTACAAGCTTATGATCAATTAACCTTCAAAAGCACTTTCAAAGGGACACTTCAGACTTACAAAAATAACATATTGTCCTTATTTTTAAGCCTCAACTTGTGCAGCAGATATGAAATTAAAACAAAACACAAAAAAACCCCAAACCCAAATATCCTGATGTGATATTTTGTCCAACCTTTATAAGAGGCTGGTTGAATGTTTTTGTCTCTCACCGTCACCCTTAGATCAGATCCTTGTTACAGATTTGAACATGAACAGTGAACAGAGAGCAGCAGAGGGGCATCTGCCACTCCTCAGCCTACATCCCATGCCATGCCTTTCGTGTAAGGTCAGCAGAGAAGCTCCCATTAAGAAAGAGAGAATGCAATGAGAGGCCGACTGGCTGAGTTGCTCAGAATTATGCTAGCCTGTATAAACTCCTAGGGGCTGGTTCTTGTGTCTTCTCTTGCTAAGGGGAAGAGGTGGTCTCCTTCCAAAGGTCAGCCCTGTATGTTGTTACTCCTGCAGAAGCAAAACCAGCAAGCCTGGCTCTCTGAAGCTTATTATCTCAACTGTGCAACATGTTCTCCCATATCCTTTCTGCTATCTCTTTCTTCTCCAGAACATAAGCAACCCCAAGTTCAGTTTTGTGGGCAGCAAGATCAGGTTTTTAACAGTGCTAAGAAACCTCAAATCAGCTTAATTTAGAAATATTACTCTGCACCTTTCTCCAAAGGGAACGACAAAAGTGCGTGATCAGACACACTGTTTCTCTACTCTCCGAAATGAAAAAATACATAGAAGGGTGAAATAGATCTCCTTTATCAGCACTGTCATAGCAACGTAGGGAAACTGTACAGAGAAACAGAATGTAGACTAACAGTGAATCACTTTGCTCTGGGAGGAATTATTCTCTCTCAATATCACCTGAATTTGCCTTGAATGGGAAGAGACGCAAAAAGGTCTCATAAAGTCAGATAATCAGAAATAAACTTAACAAGATAAAGTAGATGGATGCTTGTATTGCCATTTTATTGATTTAGCTTTTAACTTCTGCACAAAGACCTCTGCAAAACCTCAGAAAATTCAGCAAGGGATGGTATGGCTCTTGACCCCATTAAGGGAGTACAAGGATTGTAATGCATTGAAGAGTCTCAGTTCTCAGTAGCTCCTAGAAGGTGGATCACAGTACCATGGCCCCAGTCCCAGTCATTCTGCAGAGATCACTTCCACTGGTTTTCCAAAAACACTTCTCAAAAAAAACATTCTTCTTTGCCATAACATAAGCTTTTGTTAAGAATACACGAGTGAGTTAGTCAAATCTACCCGCAGTTGCAGCATAGACCCTCTCTCTGGGTGTATGTGAAGTGCAACAGGAAAGAAGTAGCCTCTGCCATAATTAATATATTTATCTAATGAATATCCCAACAGCAGGGAAGTTTTACTCTCTCCCACAATATTCTCCATGCCCAGGTCAAAGCAATAGTCGCTTTGTGCCATATAACTTCTTCAGCTCAGCCTATTCTATGCCCAAATTCAAAAGATGCTATTTTATTTTTTCCAGCTCAAACACTATGAAAACTTCAAACAGACAAACAAACAAACAAACCATTTACAAGTCAACCTTAGCTATTCTACTGAATAATTTCACCTAATACCAGCCTGATTGATTTCTGTTCCAGAGTGTCTGTGACACTGAGAGGTTTTAAATTGCCCTTATTATAGAGGGGATAACTGTTTATGGGATATTATGTATATAAGCAGTTTTTCTCTCTTAGTCTTAGCTCTGTGAACAGGGCTTGCCCTAAGGCAAAGCCTAAGGCAGAAAGTGAAATACATTTTTTAAAGGTTGTTTGTTAATTGAGCCCTAAACTGCTTCCCTGCTCCTTGCCAGTTTTATCCTAACATAAGAACAAATCAATGTTAAGGCACTCTGCCAGATGCTGGGCAACTCAGACTACTTTGAGCATCCTCTCTCTTCCTTGGCAGCTGAAATCTCTCAGCAGTGTTCAAATTTTACTCAGCATCTAACAGGATTCAGCCCTAAATGGGTTGCAATCTGCATATGAATATTTTAATTACATGCTGCTATGCAGAAAAAAACAACCAGCTATGCACAGGCAATTCAACTTGTAAGCTCTGTGAGAGCAATAGATTTATAATTTCAGCCTGTTTATTATGCTTTGGGCATCTATCTCTAAAAGGTTGTGTTTGAGGGCACTGTCAGCTAGTTGCCTTGTTTGAAAAATAAAAGTGCAGTTGTTTGCTTCACTGTTGAAGGATGAGCAGTGGCTTTCAAGAAAGGAAAAGACTGCATCTGGCAGCAAGAGGAGGAGGAGGGCAGAGAAGTGGTAGAGTGCCAGCCAGGCTCTGGTTTCAGACCTGGATCAAATGTACTGCAGTGACATGAAGCACCCAACACCTGCCTACTTTCCATGGTGAGACTGCACAAAACCAAGCTCTGCTGGGGCTGGAGCCATTCCCAAAAGCAGCAACTACCCAGGCACCCTGCTTTTGCATTTCACTTCCCTTTTAGGACTCTGTGATTCACTGTCTAGGGATATGAACAACCAGAAGATAAAAGGGGAAGATCCAGGAGTAAAATAGCATGGAGAAGCTTTGTTGAACAGATGCCGTTACGGAGCACCTGCATGGAGATTTGAGCTGCAGTAAGATACAGGGGCATTTAGGACAAATGTGAAAATGGGGTGAGGTGACCCTGGCAGAGACCTGTCAAATGGCCTCAAAGAAGAGCTTGATTGAACAGCTGTACAAATACCTTCACCATAAAGAAAGAAGTCCAGCAATCCAAGAGGAAACAGCCAAAAAGAATTTTTCAGTATTTTCTCCTTGAGTCTCAGTCTGCAGAAGTAATTTTTTTAAACATCCTTCATCTCTTTACCAGCCTACCAAACAGCCAGGCAAAGCTGGAAAATAAGCCTGTTTGGAACAACAAACATCAAAGTGATTTAGGAGGAGAGAGAGAACTGCTTGGCTAGTTTTCCTTGTCTTTATTTTTAACTTAGCAATGAAAGGAAGGGTAAGTTTCTTGATAACAAAAATAAAAACATTAATGCCTTTCAGAGCCATCACCATCTCATGAAAAGGGCTAGGCCAGAGTGTAGGGAAAAGCTGTTAGACACCTCAAAAGATAACAAATCTGACACTTACATGACATTTCCAGTTTAGCACTGAACTTCTATGTCCCCGCCAGACTGAAAGGTTCATCAGCTAACAGATCCTTTTAACAGCTTGGGGGAATGAATGAAAAGAATTATTATTTTTCCTGTCTAGATGCTCTACTTTAAACTGTCTACAATCACACTTTTTTCTGTTAAAAGCCACTGTACTTTGCTTTAAAAAACTTCAGGTTGCAAAAAAAAAAAAAAAAAAAAAAAAAAATTCAGCATCATCCTGCAGTCCTAGTCTGCTTTTCTTCAAAAAGCTTCTGTATCTCCTAAAAGCTTTGATGAAACTGATGAGAGACAAAGGTTGAGACAGAGACCAAGTGAATCTCAAGAACTTAGTAAAATTTTGTTCTCACACTGAATAAACTGTGAGAGAATTGCGTTGAAGTTTCTTGTAAGTTTGATGCTTGTTCATGTCCCTAAATCAAAAAAAATTTGGAATATTTGGTCACAGACTTTCATGGGTCATTAGTTTGTTTTTTTTTTTTAATTAGTTGCCCAGGGAACTGGTGGAGTCACCGTGCCTGGAAGTGTTCAAAGAAGCATCTGGGTGTGGCAATTGGGGATATTGTTTAGGGGTGATTATGGTGGTGCTGGGTTGACAGTTGGTCAAGATGGTCCTGAAGGTCTCTTCCAACACTGATGATTTGGTGATTTAAAGAGTTGGAGGTTTGAAGTTATAACAAATAGCATTAGAGGTCCCTGACATGAGTATATGGCCAAATTCATTCCAAGGATTCTCTTTTCAATATGTCATTGTTAAGCCCCTTGAGCAAATTACCTCTTTTATCCTCACTCTATGGCCATCAGTTAAGCCCTTATACTCATCAGCACTAGCAATCAAAAATCATCAAGTACAGTCAGAGACAAGCAGACTTAATCTCTGGATTCAGAAGTGTTTGAAGTCCTTGCCAAGAATGGCCTCTCCCACCTGATTTTGCGCTAAGTTGCAAAATAAACAATCCCACACAATTGCATTTCTCAGCTTGGGCCCCGCAAACAAAACCCAGGGAGAGAATGAGTGTTTATTAGAATGAGCTTGACAAATAATGACTTCCACCAACAGGCTGACCATGATATATCTACAGATTGCTATCTGTGAAATCTCCTTAATAATGTATTTTGTTACATGGAGATTGTTGCCAGATGAGGACATGGGTGTTCAAGCACTCAAAAATGAAAATTGTGATATACATATTCATTTTCCAAAAAGTCCAAACTGTAAAGATTGAATTAGGCACATGAGTTATTTTGGTTTTGTTTGAAGGGTTTTTGGCAGAACTATCTGCATACACAACAGTTTCCGTCTGGAAAATTGGCCTAGACCTGAAGAAAAACAACCTAAAGCTGCGTAGCAATAGGCATGTGGGATTGAAATCCCTCTATCAGCAGACACATTCATAACTTTTTGATGATACAGTCAGCCTGTTCCAGCATTTGAAATGAAGCTTGATCAAGTTGCCTCTTTGCCACAAGTTGTCAACAACTAGTTTCTCTCTTTGCATTTGAGTTTCCAAGACATCCAGCATCTTGCAATATACCATTGCAATTTTCAATTAAGAATGCTGAAAATTATAACTGACAGCTAAAATATGTTTTAGAGTCAAGTTAACTGGTCATATCTCAGTGATCAATGTCAAGATCAATTAACTCTGAGTTCCCTAGGTCCACAAGGAGCAAGTCCCTAAACCCAGAACATTCAGAGTGCACATGAACAGCAGATGTGGAGAAGCAAAAAAAGAATTATGTGAATACCAGTTTCTCTATGATCATAATATGCTCAATGTTTCCAAGGAGGAAACTGTTCCAAACACAAACAATATGAGAATGAACTTCAGAAAAGTGGAATAAGTAAAACACACAAATGTCTTCCCCAAAAAAGCTTATCTACCTCAACTGACTTAGAATGATTCATTCTCTTCATTGAGCCCTTTTAGAAAAGCAAAATTAACGACATCCAGGCTTCCAGACCGATCCTTACAAAAAGACCAATAACAAAACATAACACATTTTCTGGTTATCTCAATAGGACAACTGATTACAATTGAGTATAATTTCTGAAAATTTTAAAGGAGAAACCTGAGACACAGATGTTGCAGCAGACAGGGAGCAGTGTCTATTTCCTCCCCTCTATTACCTCCTTCAATGACATTTAGATGTGCGATACCTTGAACTCTAGAGAGGGATTTATCTTATATGGATGTCACTAATATGCATGCCTCTCTCTAGTAGTGTATCTTGACCTAGCTGCCTTAAGCTCTCTAGAGGAAAGAAATATGTACTTTTAGGCAGGATTCACCCAACCTATTTTGCACATCTGCTTCACAATACAATAGGACTTTGCCCAAGACAGCCCTGCTCTTTACATTGTCTATAAAGGGAATCTCAAGGATTCACTCAGAAGCTGAAGTTTACACTAGAGAGCTCTAAGATTAGATATGCCAAAGCTTACCCCTAGGGTCTATAGAAAAGCATGCAAACTTGTCTGGTGTAGAGGAAAGTGAAATCTTTGCCAGAGGAGATGGCAGAGATGTGTCAGAATAAGAACTATGAAGTTTTCTGCCTGATGCCTGCAATCAAGGTGACATCTGACTCACATTGTGCAATTTGCCTGTTTGACCTGAAGAACTCAGATCTACTTCTTGCAAAGCCCAGGTATTTGTTCTCTAAGGCTTAAGTCTGAAAAAGAAATTTTTGGAAGGCTGAGAAGGGCAAATCTCACTTTCCAGACAAGTCATAACCTCTAAATGATCCTTTAAGGTGGTCATGACAGGGACAGTGCTGTTGGTCATGTAAATGGAAAGAGCCAAGATTTTTTGAAAGAACACAGCAAGGTCCTGGCCCATTAAACATACTAGAATGGTGCCATCAGCACTGAAAGAATACCCCTGCACTTACTATTATTACTGGGAGCTCCCATTTCTGTATGTAATTTTGAATTGCCATGTCTCCCCAGGAAAGCCACCATGAATCAGTCTCTGCAAGCAATTTACCTCACCAGGTATGTTCTGTGAGACCCAAGCCCTGTCATGGATAGAGCCCAAACCCCATCTGTGAGTTGGACTGTCCCTCCATGGAGTTTTGGAAATAGAATGTCTATAGATATTTGAAAACTGCATCTTTATACACATTATGAAGTCAGAAATTTCGGTCAGTAGATAAACAAAGAAGTTATTACAATCAAATTTTTATTCCCATGCTCTTTAATCCCACACAGTCTATTTAAATATTCCCTTAAGTACATTATCAAATACACAATAAAACCATAGCCAATGATAATGATGAGTGATGAGAGAAAAGTGTCCTGGCAGGTGTCTAATAGAACATAGTTACTCAACAGGAAGTGTCTGGTACCATTTAGTATCAATATCTGTCAAGCCCACTAATATTTTCAGATTTCAATATCCGGAAGTCATCAATTCAATTTTTTTCCAGTTAATAAAATTTTTCTTCCTTTTGTCCATAATTATTGACAAGACTATTATCTAAATGAGTATTAGCTCTTTCTTAATTACCAAGCAATTCAGCTGTGACTTGCACACAAAACCTTGTCTATTTTAATAAATGGTTACATTGCTTTACCAGTGCTGAGCAATTAATTAACTCAGAAACTGCATTTGGTTTTTTACGCATTTTCCTGGCATTTGTATTGTCTACTAACCCATGCCACAGTCACACTGACTAAGAGTTTTATTCCCAATCTAGATTGCTTATGAAATATCATATAAAGAGTCAATTAATGGCTTGGAACAGGAACTCTTCTCTGACACCTATTTTTCCTACTCTTCAAGAGCAGCCAGCAGATGTCTATCTGCCTAAGGGGAGTTCAGTTACCTGCTCACATGTGTAGAAACCTGTATATCTCAAAATAATATTTTGCTTTCAGATAATTCCCTCCAGATTTCCTGTATTTATTTAATATGTATACATAAGGCCTGGGACCTCAGACCCAAGTCCTTACAGTCATTCACAGCAGTGAACATAATTCAGGTCTGAGCCTTCACAGAAGCTGCCCATGACATTTGTCAACATCAACAGGGCTGTACTAACTTACACCTTCAAGCTTCAAACCTTGCTTATGGTATTTTACATTCACTTTGCCATGGCATTCACGATTACACAAGCTGCAGGGCAGAAAAGTGAATAATTCAGGCCTCTTTCCTCCTCCGCCCACATCTTTTATTTGTATGTAAAGCACCTACTCCATTCCCAGAGATATATAGCTTGGTAACATAAGCAAACTAATGAAGCATAGCCTTGAGGCGTGTCGGCTCTATGTGCCTTAAAAGTGCCTACCTTTCCAAACATAGAATTGCTATTCAAATATTGTTCCTGGTTTAGTTAACTAACAATAAAACCACATGAAAATACAGCACCGTGTCACCCACTGTTTATAAGCTAAGACAGCTCCATACAAGATGAATAGGTAGCTTGAGTGAGCAGCCTGTACATTCTGTCCTCCCTATTAAGGTTTTTAGGATTGGTTTTTTTTATCATGCATCTCAGGAAATGTTTGTCTTATCAATGAGCACTAGGAATAGGCTGTCAGAGCATATTGCAGTCCCTTTTCATGTAGGATTCTTTTGACTTGTCAACTCAAGTAGAAGAATGCAAGTAATTTATATATATGAGCATTTTGCATTAGAGTATTGAATGCGTTCTAGTTTTAATTAGGAGAACAAGAATTGGTTTTAACAAGATCTAAATGTCTGTTGCAGCTCAAAGGATATCAGGGGTTCTCACACCAAAAGTGGAGCTTTGCAACTGATTCTGATTCATGGTTGTCCACTCTTCAGTGGAAGCTTCAGATATTTAATCTGTGAACTTCTCTTTTATCACTGTGGCCCATCTTTCTCCTCTCTCCATCCATATACACTGAAGTTTGTTCTAAATCATTCTGCTCTCTGATTCTAAGGAAATTCATACAGCTCTTCAAAAGCTGTGGTTTATCCTCAGGAGGGATAAACCACCTGAGCTCCATCACAGAAAATAGGTAGCTTGGTCTTCAGCATAAGTAAAAAAGATTATCATTCATTTTTTCTATCAAGCACATAAATATAATTTAGATTCTTTGTAGAATGCCCTCTTTTAGTAGGATGACAAGGACCTTACATAGATGAAGTCTTTCACTAAACTGTCAGTTTATTAGTTAACACAGACATTCTTATCTGACTGATAAAAGGTTGATTAAATTATTTTCTCCCTTAACCACCCTCTTTTTATTCATATGCTAAATACTGTTTCAGTGATCATTTATTTTCAGAATCACAGAATATTTTGAGTTGAAGGGGACCCACAAGGATCATCCAAGTCCAGATCCTGGTCCTGGTTCTATCCTACACGTAGAGAAATCACTATTTAGTATCGGAACAAGTTTTCTTGAAGATGGATCTATTATGCCTCCTGAACTGGTAGGTTTGATTGCTGATGAAGGGGAAAACCTACGAAATTTTATGGCATTTCCCAGTAAGCCTCACTAAAGTTCTAGCATTAGCAAGCAGGCACACGTGTGTCTTAACCCCACAGCTGCCACTCAAATGCAATCCTGCTGAAATGATGATAGCTGCGGTGTTTCATCAAAATGTAAATGCCACGGCAGAAGACTGCTGTGATAAACGACACGAGCCAAAGAGGAAAGTCCGCATGGGATCAGGCTAAGGAGCCCTGGCTCTTTCATTTGTAGCTGTTACCAGTGCTCGAGAACAGCGCAGAGGTTCCTTAGCCCTGTTGTTGGGATGCACTAACAGAGACCAAGAAGTCACTTGTCTCACCCCAAGCTAGAGAGGTACTGTGGGTTCAGGTCAGCATCCTCAGCTCCTGGGCCGGCATTTAAATAAACATTTCTAATACTTCGAAGACACGACGTGAAGCGCCTCTCCGTTTCCGAAGCGGTCACGTCGCTGCGCTGCCAGCCGCTATTTTAAGCCCCGGTTTTGGCTGTTGTTGTGAAGGTGGCCAAGAGAGGGCAGCCGGCCCTTGGCTACTCCGCTCCCCCCCCTGCGAGCCCGGCGGAGAGAACTGACGGCTGCCCTGATCCGCGAGAATCGACCAGCCGCCGTGCAGCCAGCGCCCCAGATGCTGTAGGAAAAGGGAATTGCTGGCCTGGCTGCACTGGTGTCCCTCATGAACTGGGTGCCGTGCACGGATGAACGGGCACACGAGTTACTTTCTCCAGAAATACCTGTTTTTATTTAAAAGCGAGATGAATCAGAAATAGCCCTGGTGGTTTTCATGCCTCAGGAGCTCCGGGAAGCAAGCATGTGTGCTGGTGCTGAGGCTGACAGGACAGGACAGGTTTATTTGCTTGCACTTCTTGATATAGTAAGTGGCATTTGATAAATCGTTGTCAGACCACTGAAATCTAATAACATGGATCACTACAAGATGATTACAGCCCCTGAACATTACTGGCACCATATGAGTGAATAATAACCTTGCCGTTTTTGACAAGGGGATATGTAATCCTCAGGGTATTCAGGGACAAGGTGTGATTTCCAAAACTTGGTCAGGAAAAACATTAAAAATTATAAAGTCATTGGCTGAAAAGCCTTCCCTGTGGATTTTAAACACTGGTGACTACAATAAATAAAATCATTGTCCTAATCAACCCTTTTCCCTATAACTTATGATTGCTCCATTCAAAATGGTGTACCATAGCAATATGGAAAAATGTTGGTGTAGGGACACATTGATGCACACATACATACTAAAATACAGATATTGCCATACAAGATGAGATAAAAGAAAATTGACATAAATAAAATCATCTTAAGGACATTTTAAAAATATGGTTTCTTAACACGATGTACCTGCCAAAGTATTCAACTGATTTTACATCACATCAGGTAATAGCTTGCAGTGCTTTCAGTTGCCCAGGAAAGCTAGTAATCAATGAGTAGAAACACAATTCACTATGCTTGATAGGTGAGCTAGCAAGGCAGTAATACTTCTGATAAAATGTCAGGAGTGATATGTGCACACTCTTTCTGTCTTGACTGCTGAAGCCAGACCTGCTTTCAAAGGCAAACTGACACTATAATTACAAGCTTTTTCTATTGACATCAGGCAGAAATTATCAATCACAGTCCAGCAACAGGCAGGTAAGATCGACCAATAAATATACATTTCCTCATATTTTGCACTGCCAAAAAAAAAAAAAAAAAAGATATTAAAGTTAGACTGGTTTTCACACTTCAGAAGCCTTTTAATCAATTACAAAGAAGACATAAACATATACAGGTATCTCCTTCAAAAGAAGCATACTGAAAGTGGCTACTGGATCAAATTATAAATCCTATTATTTTTAAATACTCTTCATAGCAGAAGTAACGTAACCACAACACATTTAAGTAAGACCTGGGATAATCGCTAATCTGTACAAGTTCAACTGCAGAAATCATTGATGCAAAACCTCAACTGTGAGGGTTAGGTTTGGCCTGAAGCAATACCTGTCAGTAGTGGCACTGGAAACAGAGCATATTCTCAGGGAAATGCTATTAGAGGAATGATAGGGGGAAAAGTGTGAACTTTAAAGCATCCAGTTAAAAATTCTCATCATGCCTTTCACAGATAGCCCCGACTGCTGCCCCAAGCTCCCACCAAATGTGCCAGCACCTTATGCCCTTGCTAGCAATGTTGTCACTTGTATCACACCACTACTCTTCCTCAAGATTGAAGACCTGTCCAAGTTTTTGCACCCAACCAATATCAGCAGCTACCCCAAACCCTCACATCACTCCCCCTGCAACCAGCCCCAGCACAAGCCAAGCTCTAATTGGACTCACAGAAGCACAGCATCAGGCCCCAGTCAGTACTCCATCTAGGACACTGCTTGGCTCTCCTATCATGTCCATGCAGGCTGCCCAAATTAGGAGCGCTGATTCTGTTCCAATTGCACTGTTAACACAAAAAAACCCTGACTGCAACAAGGGACACATCATTTTGACCTATTCTTGTGTGTCTCAGTACCACCATAGAGCAGCTCAAAGACTAAATTGTGACTCGAGGAAGAGGTCTCCCCATGATGCAAAGCCCTTGGCCTGCTGACCTGAGAAATTCCTCAGGACAAAAAGTCCTCCCCAAATGCCTGGAGGTATTCATGAGGTTCTTGTCCAGATTCAAACTGGACTTAAGGGGAAAGGCTCTAGGGACTGGTGGAGAGGCAGCAGATTCTTTCTGGCAGTGTTTTCAGGCACTGGGAGGAGGCAGGAGCAAACCTGGGCAGCCTCTGAAGCTCCATTGGTGCTTCCTGTCAGGGAGGATGCCCTGATAGCTTCTTGGGCATCAGCACATTCACTGAGGCAGAAAAAAGGTCCCTGTCTGTTCAAATAAGGTGCCCCCATATTTCTGCCAGTCTAGTGTGGATGTACCGGAACCCCTTCATACAAAAATACCTTAAGTGCTGAAAAAAACTCATCTCAGAACACTTCTATTTTCAGACAGGAGAAAAACGGAGTGACAGTCAGCTGCTCAGAGTCAGACCTTCATGGCAGGAGGGCAGAGAGACACTATTCTCATAATCAAGTTGAAAATCTAGAAAGAAAAATGCAGCCACATACTGCACTTCTGCAAAGTGGTATCTGAAATGTACCAAATTTCTCTATAAATATTAACATGGGGCAATTATTAGAAAACAGTTTATCCAGAGTTGCCAAGACTGTGCTAAAATCAGTTACTGTCCTGGGTTACAATATAGATGTATTCAGTATTCTATTACCACCAGCTGTGGGGCATTAGCTGTTATCTCCTGCTATGACTCACCCCTGATAACAGACAATGGGCCAGCAAGAAACTACTGCATGATTCATGGACTTATCTCATCCTATTGTGAGATGCTCCACCCAGGAGGGAGGAGCCAAGCATTCCCACCTGGATATAACCTGGCCTTGGAACTGCCCAAGTCAGCCCTGTCTACTGGGTTCCCAGAGGATAAGAGCTCCAACTTGTCCTTCAGCTGGAGACCAGACTTTCCACAGGATCACTGCTTCAACTGAACTACTTCACTTAGACTGCTACCACCACCCGAACAGGGTGTTAGGTTGTATCTGACTTTGTCAGTGCTTTTCCTTGTATTATTACACTTCTTTTTAATTTTCCTATTAAATTTTGATCCTGACTTGTGATCTCCCACTGGTTTGTTTTCAAACTAACACAGTTATGAAGACTATACAAGCAAGTAATTGGTGAGATCCCCAAGTACAGGAGTAGAGGTGCTTAGGAATGTCATGGAAAAAGGTCGGAAGCTACAGCTGCAAGAGCAGAATAAACACAGCTATCTACATTTTGCTTTTATGTTTTCCAAGACAAACATATCTATAGGTATGTGTCAAAAATCATCTCAAGCTCGTGGCAGGTATGTCCTTGTCATACCCACATGACATAAACAGGCTTCCTTTGTAAGATTTGCTTTTCCTTTTCACTGAGGTTGAGACAAAAGCTGCAACCTGCTTTATTGTAGTTAATCATATACAGGCCTAAAGATGCCCCTTCTGTATTGCCAGTGACTGACAGGTATCTAGTACATCAGGAAAGGGAAGGAATGCTGGCTGAGAAGCTCAACGTGACCTAACACAGCGTGCTTGCACCCCAGAAAGTCAAATGTATCCTGGGCTGCATCAAAAGAGGTCTGACCGGCAGGTGGAAGGAAGTGATTCTGACCCTCTACTCTGTTTTTGCAAGACCCCACCTGGAGTACTACAGTCTGGGACCCTGTTAGAGGCAAGGACCTGTTAGAGCAAGTCTCATGGCTTCAAACTGAAAGGGGGCAGATTTAGATCAGAAAGGAAGAGACTCATTACTGTGAGGGTGGCGAGACAATGGCACAGGTTGCCTAGACAAGCTGTGGCTGCCCCCTCCCCAGAAGCATTCAAGGCCAGACTAGATGGGGCTTGGAGCAACCTGGTCTGATGGAAGGTGTCCATGTCCACGGCAGGGGGGTGGAACTAGATGATATCAAGGCTAAGATTAGCTTTGGTGTAGCCAGGGGCTTTAACTTGAGCCGGTGGAGACTGCTGCTGTATTGGCTACATCCAGCTAGTGATTTACAATGGTTATTCTGAGTACTTTCAAGGAGAAGGAAAATGAGAAAAAAGGGGAAAAAATATTCCTACAGAAATTTTGGTTGTCTGCAGCACCAGAACAATTTGAGTGGAAGCAATAAAAGAGCAAAGTCACTAATGGGAAAGAGGAAACATATGTGATCATATGTGAACTCTATCTCTGGCCTTCAAGACTGCTTCCCCCATATGCAGCTGCTTCCCTCCAGCACCTATATGGGAAACGTGATGTGGCTAACTCCGTTCTTCAAAACTGCACTGCAGTTTCATGCCTAACGAAAGCAGTGTAAAATTAAAATTCCCATACAGAACTGAACAGATTCTTGCAGACTACAGAGAATGGGGGTCTATCCACTGAGGCCACTGTAGCCGAGTTACTGAGGAACTTTTAGATTTGTTGCAACTGCTGCTCTTCCTAGAGACAGCAGAATAGCATTCTCAAGAGAAAATTATTCAGTTTTTCTTTCTGAGGATTTTACCTTTAAGACCTGCTGCCGTATATGCTAGGTGTGAAATGAGAGAACCCACAGTGTTCTCTGAAGTTTAATTTGAAGAGTATAAGGGGAAAGAAGAACAGCTTTATGTCTGACTTGAAAAACATTCCCCCGCAGTGTTTGTAGCCCAGTTCAACACAGCACTGGAACATTTTATTCAGAGACTAAACTAAAGAAGCTGATTTCTTGCCCAGGGAAGAAAACCCAGAAGTTTCTGGAGATAAGCAAGGAACAACAACAACCACAAAAATTTTAAAGTCCCTTTGGTTTGAGTCATAGATGAAGTACTTTTGATAAAAAAGACATGTGTGGGGTGTGTGTCCTGATCCCTTATCACACCCAGTCTTGGCTAGTAGCTGATGGGAGCTCTACTCTGGCAGCTGGTTTGTGTCAGCCTGAGGCTGTCCCAGGGTGGGATCACCCATGTACAGACAGTTGTGCCACAGCAAGTCAGAGGCTGTACCGATCAGAGCAAGATAAAACCCTTCTACCATGCTCTGAATCTCAAAGAAAAATCTCTCTTCCATTCGACAGACACTGGGAAATGGCAGGGGAAGTGTGTTTCATGTTTTTATTCTAGCTACGTCCACTTTGGAGGCTATGAAAAAAAAAAAGGCAAGGAGCTGATTTGTAAACAGACTACCTAATTCCACTCATATAATAATATAATAACTTCTCCATTTTTGTTTGATCCAGACAGTTACTTCAGCTTAAAAACAAGACAGAGAGAGTTCTCAGGGTTATTTAATTTTATATCCATGTCAGGCAAGCTGTAGTTTCTCTTTGTCCTTATATCTTTTACAAGATCTTGAAAGCACTTAAAAAAAAATAGGGTCATGCATGTTGAAGGAGGCAATTTGCCACAAACATGATGGAGTAGTGCTTATGCACAGTAGTGCTGTTTATGATGTTTTTTGTTTTCACTGAACAATGCCCAAGGACCTCTTATATCTCGGTGAGTCAGAGGATACAAGTGTTGCCTGCCTATTCTATCACTTCTCTTTTCCTTTGTTCCCCTGGAAGCCTCATGCTTCTGGAGGTAAAGCTATGGCACAGGAATCCAAACAGGGTCAGCCCACCCCAGCAATGCAGCTGGGGCTGTACACGTCCTCAGCTGCTGTCTCTGGGTCCACACTGGGCCCACATTCTTCACTTTTGACCAGAAAAAAAGGACTTTTCCCTTAAAGTATATTAACCATACAGGACCAGCTATTATTTCTCTGATCTTCCCTGTAGTTTAAGCATCAACATCTAGGCTATGTGAAGAGTGACATTTGTTTTCTCAGAGAATGGGGGTCCATACATTGCACTGATCTCAACTCCAGTTTTAAGATCCCTTTAATCAGCTTTCTGTGTCCTTTTGCACAGTTGCATAAGCAGGTCTGAGACATGCTATACAAGCTAAATGAGGATGTTTCCATTCACAAATCTGACTTCAGCACAGAAATTATGTGTTCAGGCAGGCTCTTCCATTTGTCCACAGCTTTTTTTCAGAAGCTTTTGCATCTGTTTTGCAGAATAATTCATTAAATGTGTTGCGAAGCAATGAACGGAAAAAAACCAAGCAAACTAAAAAATTTAAATCATGATGGACATATTAGTTCTCAATGCAATGTTTTAGCTTGTGCTATGAAATTTAAATTCTACCATGGAGATGTTGTGGTGGTACCAGCCACAGACATAGCAAGCATGTTCTCTCAGTCTATTAAAATATTATGAAAGCCAGACATATTTAAAGAAGCTTTTACCGTATTAGCTGCTATACATTGCAGGCAACATTTGTAAAATATTAAATGTTTTATTGCTAATTTTGTTTTGAGTCATATATTGCTTAATTAGGATTTTACTCATGAGCAGATGGTTGTCTTCATTAAATCATAATATATTCTACCCAAATATGTAGGGTAGGAAGCAGGAAGCAGCTGTTTTTTGAATGCACTACAATTTATTTCCTACATACCAGAAACCATTCTGAAGGGAGACCAGACTGTAATCATTCCATTTGTTTTCACTGCAGCTTATTTACAATAAATGTTGAAAGTTTTTAAAAAAACAGAAGCCAAATGTAGGTGACATTTGTTAGCAATAGCAATTTTCTATTATTGAACTTTATATTAAATCTATAATCAAGGAAGTACTTCCAGATGTACATAAATTATAGTCCTAGCATGCTACATGTTTTATACAGATATTGGTACAAGAAAACAGCCTGCAAAGAGCTTCCAAAATATATAACAAAATGGGCAAAGGACAAGAAAAAAGTTGGATTTTGCTTTCCCATTTGATGATGAAAAACAAAAAAGAAACTTGGATGATAAGAAACATCATCAGAGTCCCAAAGACACTCCCTGGCAGCCAGAATGACTCTCTTACAATTTCACTGAACTGAGCTGCAAATGCCACATGCACTGATATGTTTTATAATTCTTTTCAGTGCATTTAAGAAGAAGATTTTCTTAGGAAGGCTTTTTCTTAAATTACTGGGTTCCAGTCTTCTCTTTAAAAAAGGGAGCAGAGTTGAAGCTACCAGATTACATTCTTATTCCTTCACTTACCAGGCACTGATATGCAGAATGATCAGAGAGCTCAATTGTACAGGTGAGCATCAAAAGCTCCTGTTCTCCTATGCTCACAGATTTCTGTGATAGAACTTATGATCTCTCTATATATCTAAAATTTTAGATGTTCTTCAAAGCCTCTGGTGTTATTGAGGGAGAGCAGGACTCTAGACGGTAAGTTCCAAAAATACACTGTTTAAATATGGGTTGACAATTAGGCACTTACATTTTTGGTAAAGTATTACTCCTTCTTCTGCATCCTTGTTCATCCTTCTCTCTTTCCCCCACCTCCACAGCTCAGCTTTTCTTCACCCTATTTCACGTCTCATGATTTTTCCCCCCTTCTCTTTTGACTGGGATTCCTTGGACCTTTTTTTAATGAGTTCAAACAAATTCTTCTACATATCATTTCATATTAGGTTATATATTGTCAAGACAGAAACTACTCAGTAAACATCTAAGCAGGTATTGTGCATGTATGTGTGTATGCACTAAATTTAAATATTAGACAGTTACAGCAGTTGTAAATATCCTATACAACCCTTGTAAGGAGAGGGATAGAAGGTCTGTTTTTACTAATGACAAATTCAATTTAGATTCCACATTCCTTCTTTAAATTTGAAAATAAAGTAATAGTAGATAAGCCATATCATATTTTGTCTAATTTTCCAGAAATATAACTACCTCAATATGACTCCAATTTTATTTGATGAAGCCAGGGCATCTAGACACAAGAGCATGTCAGAAAAGTATATGTTGTGATTCAATGCAGAGACAACCTCTGAAACTAGGAGAGGCATACCAAGATATATTTATCCACCAAAAGTGTTCCCCAAAGAACCTGCAACTGAGTTGCCTTAGTGTGCTTGTATTTTCCATTTTTGACTCAAATTCAGTTTAGAGAGAAAATATTGTTTCAGCTCGTGGGCTTGTTCACAAATTGCCTAATCCAAAGGCTAGAAATTCAGTGACTGACTTCTAAGTCAACATCAGAAAAGGGCTTTCAAAAGAATTAGATTTTCTTTTGGAAACAAATTTGATTTAGAAAAAGTTATAGGACAGGAAAGCCTATTAATCTAAATTAAGGGACACTAACTATTTCCAGAAAAAAAAGGTGTCTTTCTCAAAATCTTGTATGACCATGCTAGAAGTTCACTGAGTTTTTTATCACTTTGTCACTGATTCTATTAATGTGTACATTTTACCATTCCTTTTCTACCAAAATCTGAGAACAACATTTTTCAGACCTGAGTATCCAGCGTGTTTCCATACCATCCCCTGGATGGAAGAGAACAGCACAGACAGACCATGGCACCTTGCTTTGGCATGGATGGGTATAACAGCGTAAGCAAGACTGGGGCCAGAGGATTATGGCTGAGAAATACTCCTGGGAAAAGGAGACATACTGAGTGTTCAGCAAATGAGCAAGCATCCTACTACACCCTCCTGGTTGTCTGCACCAGGGCTCTGCACAAGCCTTCTTACCAAGTAAGAAAATCATACTTTCCTCCATTCCTGTCTAAACAGCAGAACTGACTTTCTCTACCTTGCTTTTAAAACAGCTCTTAAAGGAAAGGTATTACCTCAGGGAAGGTACCAAGCTCAGGAAGTTTCTGTTCCCAAGATGACAGTTTTATATATTTACAAACAACTTAAAAGCAGAGGGCTGTTCTTTGCAACTGTAACCATAGGAACAGAGACTAGCACCTGCATTAATAGAGGACTGGGATTCCACTCTGCATAAATTACCTCAGCCAAAAAATGCTTACCTACTGAGGCCGTGCAATTAAAAAAACATTATTCCAGTATCTCTTTACATCAGTGAAGTGCAGCAATCTCTTGCTGTCAGGGACAGAACTAAAGCCTCACAAACTTGTGGCTGTCAAAGCCCCCAGCTATGCTTAGCTTAACAGACAAGCCACCTCCCAGTAGTTCTTCCCATTTTTTCTTCCCTTGTCTTTCTCTTTTTGATACTCTTCATCTTTTCAGCCATATTCTTCACACTCTCCTTTCCTGCACTTCTCCTGCTTCCCTGCAAGTAATGCCGAGGAGAAACCAACCTTAGGGTCACTGATGGTGGGGAGGGGTCGTTTAAGGTGACCTCCCTTCTCAGAACTGCTACTGTTGTCATTCCACATCATATGCACTATGCTTTGTTAGAAAACAAAGGATGGTACAGTGTGATATGTCCTGACATGCATCTCCCATGCTTTAAGGTTTTCCATCTCCACTACTGGCTGAGACACCAGACTGGCAGTTTTCATGCCTAACAGTGAAATGGCACCACATGCCCTAAAGCTAAGGGCTCTAACAACGAACAATATGCATTATGTGGCATCTGCAGCACACAGAACACCATTTTGCTCAGTAGAAAAAGTGGTTATTTTGGATTATTCTTTTTAATGGAGGATGGATGTGAAAATAAATAAGCCCCACCAACTTCTTTCAGAGATAAATTTTCTTGTACTTCATAGTAATAAAGATGTAACTGCATTTTTGAATGTATCTGGCAAACACAGATAGAGTGACAGTAAAACTGACATGCTGAAGTAGTAGTGATATTGTAAATTTGACATCTTACTCCTGCTAATGCGTCAGGACACAAGAACCAATCATTCATAAAGTCTCCTTTGAGATTTGTGGAAATCAGGTTGAAGCAACAGTCAATGGTTGTTGCTTTACATCTATTGGAATGTGGAGCCAAAAACAATTCCAAGTGTGCAAATACAAAGAATCCAATAAGGAAATTGTGTTGCAGTGTTAGGTCAACAGAAGGCAAAACCAATTTAAAATATCCATACAATCCTATTTCCAAACAATCAGAACATTTACAAAACATTCAGCTTTTAAGCTCTTTTTCATGTAGCTTAATACAATCTCCAGGTATTTGTCATAAAATTATTAGATGATATAACTCCCGTTATTTTACATTTTGCCTTAGTTCTTACTGCTGGAAAGAGGCAGAGAGGGGTAGAGAGAAATGCTGCTAAACAACATCTACTTTCTCAAATAAAAAAAGTTCAGTCCCAGGTCTCTGCCTGATCACCTTGCTACAATTATATTAATCTACTCCAGGACTTTCTTTTGAAGTGAACCAACTACTTCCCTCCAAGACAAAACAGGAGCATAGTTTGGAGACTATTTCACTCCAGGGACTGGCAGGAGGAGCAGGACTCTGTCCAGCTGTGATCTCTCCTTCCTAAAGAGTCATTCAATAATTTCTCACCAGGCTTTGAACTCCCTGTACTTTCATTCCTCCTCCAAGGGCAGGCAACATCCACTTTGGTCTTAAAACTACAGGAACATGCCTCTGGGACTCCTTGGAGTATTTAAGGAACCCCAGAAAAATTAACTCAAACACCTTTCTTTCCATCTTCCCTCAAAAAAAAAAAAAGACATTTTGCAACAAGGAACATAAAGAAAACTGCTGTGGAAGGAACTGCAGCTATTCATACAACATCAGGCGCCATTCAGCCCCAACACCTCCTCTCTAGTTGTCAAATACGCATGTGAAAAGATGCTTTTCAGTGTGTGTGTGTATTACTGTGAACAGCAGGGGGATGCAGACTGTGTGCATTATGCTTGCACAGTGCTCAGCACAGCAGAGGCTTAGCTCTCTCATGATTTCTGAAAGCTGTCTTCATCAACCCATTCTTCAAGTCTCACAACAGCAACAACAGACCCACTGCACAGCAGGTGCCCATTCTTCTCTGTATCATGGGCAAATTCTTCTTCTCACATTACATACATGGCACATTTATAAAAACTTATTCCACACAGAAGCTTCAGACCTCATGCTTTCATAGTGGCTCTTAACAGCTCTTTACGAGAAGGTGTTGTTTCAGGACTTTTTTTTTTTTTCTGAGAGACAGTAATTTTCTAGTTACCATTAGTTACCTTATATTCTTGTGGAATGACAGTTCTTGGAAAGGAATGGTTGTGATTAACCCCTAGTGTCTCCTGCAAGCTCTTGATCCAGATTTAATATAGATTCATTGGATGTTATGGGTTAGAAGGGACCTTAAAGATCATCTTGACCCAACTGCCACTTCCATGGGCAGGGAGACCTCCCACTAGAACAGACTGTTCAAGGACTTATCCAACCTGGCCTTGAATACTGCCAGGGTTGGGGTTCCCTGGGCAACCTGTTTCAGAGTCTTACCACCCTCACAGTAAAGAATACCTAACCTAATACCTACACCAAAATTTCCCCTCTTTCAATTTGTACCCATTACTCTTTGTCCTATCACTACAGTTCCTGATAAAGAACCCCTCTTTGGCTTCCCTGTAGGCCCTGTTCAGATACTGGAAGGTTGCTGTGAGTTCTCCATGCAACTTTCTCCTATCTAGGCTGAGCAACCCCAGCTTTCT
>VZRM01006060.1:0-153138 GCA_013397955.1 Grantiella picta
TGTCTTTCAAACCGAGACATTAATTTAATCAGTGGCTCATGTCCAGTGCCCCGTGTTTTCGTTAACTTGTAAGGTTCACGTATGATTTTTTTGAGGCTGTGAAAACATTCCAAGAGAACATTGATAAACCTCCAATGTTTGCAGCTGATTTGAATGAAGGGATGCTCTGGATGTACCACCCTGGCAGGAGACTGGAGTCCAAGTGATGGTGTTATGTTGTCCTTCAGTGGGAAGCAGAGGGGCTCAGATAAAGCATCTGTGAATGGTTTCTGTCCTCTGGGTCATCTTACCTTTTAAATGAGTGTTGTAGCTTCTACAGGCTTTGTTGGGGAAGCCTGCCTCACTCTTTGTTTTTCCAGTGTGGTCAAAAAAAAATGGCTATCAACCTCTGTTTGGATTTTGGAACAATTAGAATAAGGTAGTGGAGATAGCATAGATTCACTCTGTTGTTATTGAATGTATTATATTGGTAGGTTACGAATACTTGGTGGTGTGGGGTTTTTTCCTGTTATTATTTAAGGGTGTGATAAGCAGTATTTAGGGATTTATGCTTGCACAAGGATGAGTTCTACTTAGCCTGGGAAAAGAGCCTCTGATGGGAAAAACCTTGATGTCTTCATGACATTAGAGATAACCTTGAAACCTTATGATCTGTCATAATTATGCAGATTATTCAAATTCTAGCTAACTAAAGAAATGACATTAGCGTTTTAGGGTACAAAAAGTAGGCCTTCCTGACTGCAGCTCTCAAGAGTTTTGGGTAAAAATAAAGCAGTTCCTATGCTCTGAGCTTGGGTTCAGACCACACTTAGCAGCAGCCTCGTGCACTGAAGCAGAGAAGAGCAGCAGTAAAAACTCCCTTCTCTTTCTTGTGTAGCCAACAATGAAGGAAGTTGTTAATTATCAGCTATAGATTTGCATCTCGTTTTTCAAAGCTTACACTAGCTGGTAACTTTGATTATAGAGTATTTGGGGCTTTACATACATTGCCTCATTAGGGAGACAATAAACCAATTTTAATATGTCTCAGTCTGCTATTTTCAGATGAAACTGTCATCATGGGCCTTTTTTGTTACACTTCACAGCCTGGAATATCTTTTCCTTTAGTTTAGCATGTTTCCTTCTCCCTATATAGTGTAGTCTAGATATTAGCAGTTGTGGCATTTCACTTAATGACTGTGTGCAATACGTCTTTGGGTAAAATACATGGCATATAATACAAGCTAAGCAGATATTCCACCTGAATTATATAAAAATGTGGTGTCTTACTCTATTCTGTGGGCACAGTGGGCCATATAGTGATGTAAACATGGATCAATGAGAATTTATTGTGGTGTAGTTGAATTCACAACTTACTTGGATGAGCATAAATAAAAGTATAATATTTTAACATTAAGATGTAGCTTTGTTTCTAGCTCAGAACCAGAGTAGAATGTAGATACTTAGATATTGCCTTTTGTACTGGGTCTTGGCTTCCAGGAAACATTTCTAGGAGAAATAAGAAGGCAGGAGCCTTGCCTGTAGCAAATGTCTGAGCAGGTGACTCTTTCCCTGACACCCACTGCTCTCCATGGACCTCTGGGGAGGTCTAATTAGCTGAGACTTGGATGGTGCTTGCTAAAATAACAGAAATTTGAATTAGATGAATTCTGTCTCTCATTCCTGAAGTATTATTTTTAGATATAGTCTCTAGATCAGGGCAGCCAGAGCAAACCATGGTGCTTACTGCTGGTGATTAATGCCATCCATGGAGGATTGCAAAGGACCTGGTGGTTTGCCACACCTGCTGCTCTGGCAGCTTCAGCTAATTGCTCTGTTAATAGAGTAGCCCCTAATTCAAGAGGGCTGTGTTTACATGGCCAGCAGTAGGGGAGGAGGAGGGTCATTTTAGCATTGCATTACATGGCTTTTTAATGAGTACTGAAAACTCTCTTTTTCCTACTGCCGACCTGTTGCTGCAATCAGCAGAGTTCAGGTTCTTTGTGCTTTGAGCAGCCAGAGGTAGTTGTATTACTGCTAAATTTTGGCTGTTGTTAACACTTAACGTGAAACTCTTCAGAGCATTTGTGGGTTTTTTTTATTGCTTGAGTGCTTTGTGCTTTTTTCATTTGACAAGTTGTGAAGAGTATTGGTGAGATTAAAAAAAACCTTGTGTAGCTCTGGCACAATTGCACGTGGCATGAAATTCAGGAGCTGGAAACCTCCAACTGGAGTGGATGGTGAGATCCTTGCAGAGCCATTGCTGTGGTGAGCTGCTGTCTGAAGCTTTCCTGGCATGATGGCCTTAAAAAGAGGGCAGCCAGCAAGGCCCCAGCTGGATACTGCAGTAATCTAAATACAAACTTAAATTCCTCTGAGGTTGTAATGTATAATCTGAGTGTTATCCTGAATATTTGAAGTTTTTACAGCTCTATTTTGATGTCTAAATATGGATTTAGAGGCTAATTTTAGGCACGTGAGTCTAAAAATGCATGCCATAGTAATTCCTTTAAAATTTCCCAAACTTGCTTGAAGTACCTATTGCAAATAAACTTATAGAGCATGATTGAGTAAATTATCTAAATGTGCTTTTGGGAAAACTTGAATACTTAAAGCTAATCAACAGTGGGGATTATGGGTGTGATGATCTTCTCGAACACTTTGAACCAGAGCTCTAGCTCTGATTTTTTTGCTTTCCGTTTCTTTTGGTGACACTTAGAATAAGATAGGAAACTTGCAGCTAAAATCACAGCAGCTGTTGCTAAATAGGGCTGCTTTTATGCATTTTACATGCAAGAGCTGAATTTTGTTATTAAGACAGTGATTTACACTGATCTAGATCAGAGATGAGGATCAATTCGTTCTTATTTGACAGAGGTTACAGTGTTACAAAACTTAGAACTAAAGCTGTTGGGGAAAAAATGAATGGAAACAGAAAAATCTACCTTGCATTTAAAATATGACGGCCTTTATCTAACTGAAGACACTATTAGTAGCAGTTTGAATTATTGTGGAAGAAATACATATATATTGTATGTTCATTAAAAGTTCATGGTTAGGTGCTAGGGACTTATATGCAAAACTATGTGTAAATTTTGAATTTTCTGATGCTTTTGGGTAAAAAGTGGCATCTTCCATTTTGCATCAGTTTAAGGAGTCTGAGTGAATGGGAGCAGTTTATATTAGGAATTATAGCTGAAATAGTCATTGAGTAAATTTTCTCTAGTGGATGCCTACACAGAAGTATAGAATGATGTTCTTTTCTAATATAACTTCTGGTTGCAAAAGGGAAATAATTTATACTCATAAAGGTCCTTTGACACCAGTAAGGTGTTCCAGTACCTATCTGGTAAGAGAAAAATACCAAAAGGTTTTAAAAAAACCCAAGTAAACACACAACATTTTTAATCTTTCTGCATAAAAATGTGTAACTTTTGACTCACCAACAGAAAATTGATTAAATTATTTTGTATAGTCTTGGGATATGTATTTCTGAATTTTTATCATTTTGGTGAAAACTAAACCAAACATACCTGAACTTTTGTTACACTTGCTAGGAGGTACAATTTTGGATTACTGTACCACATTTATTCTTCTATATTTATAATATATATCTCTAAAGAAAAGAGTGGACTCTAACTCATGTTTATTTAAGCAAGAGAATAAACATCAGAACCATTGAACCGAAGAATTGTATTTTCTGGAATATTTGCACCGCGAATGGCTTCAGGTTTAAAGGTATACATTAATAGATTGTGTAAATAAGTGTATGCTGATCTGAAAGAGAACTTCTTCTCTGCAATGAGTTAATCCATTTGGATGAGGTGAAATTTTATTAAATGTAGCATCCCTCATTTGATTGCTCGAATCTTAATTATTATCCCTGCTATTTCTATTATTATTCCTTCTTTCTCTCCAAAAGCAAATAGGATCACCACAGTTGGGTCCTGGGCATGCCAATAGATTTCAAGTACAGCAGCAAGGCCTGGGCTTCTCCCTTGTATTCTGAATGTGCAAGTAGTGCACAAAATGCCATTTTCAAATACAGCATTTCCAGCTGTATTGCTGAGCAGGAAGGAGGTGAGCTTGTAGCAGTAGCAGACAGATTTTGAAAACTCTTTGTGCATGAGACATGATGCAGAAAAACCTTGTTGTACTGTCATTGTCACTGTGACACAATTTGCTTCCTAGGTTGTGTTTCTCAGCTCCAAGCTGCTCGAGGCTGCTAAATAGTGTACACAGCATTGCTGAGAGGCTAAAAAAGAGCTTGGAGAGAAAGACATGCAGCCTGTGGAACTTGGGACAGGAGTTCCATCATGAGGCATTTAAACATAGCTTGGACTCAGAGACGGGGAAAAGAAATCCATTCAGAATAACTTTATATAAACTCAGTGGGGAAAAAAATATTTAACAGAATGGAAACATGATTGTCTGATTTATCTTTTCTAATTCCTGGCAGCATAAACATTAAAACCCCCACAACCAATCCATACCAAATTTGAACAAAAATTCCCATGGTGGTCTCTGTAACTGCCAAACCCCTTCACCCAGTGACATTACTGAGAGGTTTTATATTCCAGAAGTGAGAAGCTTCAGGTATTGACAATTCAAATGAAAGATGGATTATGACTCTGTGCATGTGTGCAGTTTAAATTGTGAGTTATGTGGAGTACAAAAAGAGCTTTGGATTGCTCTAAGGATGTATGAATTGGCCTTATTTCCCCATTAGACTAGAATTTGTAATGTTAGGAGTCCTATCCTTGGAAAAAACATTCACATCAAAGCAGGGACTATGTGAACAATAGTTTTTTCAGAATCTGCTATTAATTTTAGAAAAGCCAGGTTTGTGGAAGTACTTCCACTCAACTTTTTAGTTTTTTAATTATTAAGTTTATGCTTTTTTCTTTGTTTTTATTAAGGTAAGTTTCCAGATGTACCAGTGCTAGAAACTTTCTACTCTTCTGGTCAAATCTATGTAATTTGAGCCATAATCTGCATAGTAGCAATGATGACAGTGAAGACCAGCGGACAAATAATTAAAATGGCAAAACAGAAATCACTTGCACATATATTATTAGCTGGAATTAATATAGGAATTTGACTCTTCAAAATCTTTTAATAGAATAATATAATTGGGATAGTAATTAATAATTCAGCTTCTATGCCATGCAGAAGGCTACAATAGTAGTCAATAAGGTAATCCTATGGCTACACCTGTTTCCCCTTTTCCCTTTTAAAAAGTCTTAAGGAAATTGTTACGTTTAAACATCCACGAACATGAGCTGTAAGACTTGGTTACTACAGGTGTGATATTCTTTAGTAATGCCCTTTCTTAGGGTTTCCATAGCCCTGAAATATTAAACAGAGGTTGAGTTTTACATAGTTATAGGTCTAAGAGGTCAGCTGAAACTAAAAAGACACTTACTGCAAATTATAAGATGCTTTTGAAGTGGGTAAAGGTCTCTTAGGAACAAAGAGGTTGTTTAAAAATTCTTCCAACTTGTCTCAGATTATCTGTGGTCATAATCATTGTAGTGATAGAGAAAGTTTGAAAAAGTCACTGAAACCCAGATTTTTTTAAAAACAAAGTTGTAGTAAAAAGGGCTGGAAATAACATCAATTATCCTCTTTGCTAAAGAGGACAGTGAAGAAATGCCAGAGTCAGCGGATGCAACATGGAATGATAAATGTCACTGACTTGGGCCAGGCTTTTCCTCCTGGTTTGTTCTCTTTCCACAGCTCAAGACAGACTGTAACTCTGTCTCAGCCTGAGCATGCACTGGCTCATCACCCCCTTTTCACTCTGTCCTTATACAGCTTTTGAGGTATATGTTTGACTGAAATGTTCCTGAGAAAAAGGTTGCCCAAGGAAAAGAGTGTTTTTCCTCGAGTAATTGTCACATTTGAGCTTTGACAGTTCATTTTAGTCCAGATGAAACCATTAATTGGAATAAAACCAGCAATATGTTTTGCCTCAAAACAAGGTTTTAATCTGTCTTTGACAGAGTGCAGTGTGGGAAATAAATTAGGAAAGAGATGCATAAATATAGAAAAAAATTAAAAATATTATTCATGCTTTCCTTAGTCAAGTAAACTTTTCAAAATTAGAGTCATTGTTTTAAAGTAAAGAAATGCTCTTCTTTGGGTTGGTTTGGTTGGGTTTTTTGTGAAACTTGGAGACTGTAAAGTATCTTTCCTTCCCCCTGTAATACCAGGACTCTAAACCAAGCCCAGGCTGCCACAGTGAGAGCTTACATAACTTTGGTACTGACTCAGGTGATGCAAAACTGAGTAAAGGCAAGTGGTGTTGCTGCCAAGTCGAGCTGCACTGCTCAGAGAAGAGTTAGGAAGGAAGTGAACGGTTCTGTCAGAAATGAATTTAGATGCTCTGAGGATTTCCAGTTTGAGAAACCTGAAGAATGCAGTCACAAAAGGACAAATTCTGCCACTGCATCTTAGTTCAGATGCAAACTACAAACTTACTTCTTTCACCACCAATCCAGGGGAATTTGCAAACCTGACATTTTAAAGAGACTTTGTCCATTGGGCTAAGTAATGTAGGAAATGATTATATCAAAAAGTTTATTTCTCTTACAAGGGGACTTTCACATGGATTTGCTATTTCGTATGTAGGTTTTCAAGTGCCACATATGTTCATGGCTTCTAAGGTTCACCCAGCAGTCAGAATCAAGCAAGAGCTGATTTTAGTTGTTTTATTCACCTTGTTGAAGTAGAAGGGTTTGTGTTTTTCACTGCTGGTCTGCAGGTTACTTGAAGACTTCTTGATTTTAGGAATTTTAAAGCTGTTGATTAATATTTTTTTAGCAAGTATGCCAAAGTAATTCTATTGCATATTTCTATCATCTGTGTTATTTAAGGGTCTGTTCACATAATTATTTTGTGCCACTGCCTCAGGCAGGACCCAGTGTATTAGGCAGATATCCACATACAAAAAAAAATCCTTGCTTAAGGAGCTTGAAAAAATTAGTTTTATCATTCTAATTGTCAGACTGGGAAGGTCTGAGCAAATGGATTTGGAGCAGTGTATCTCTTATACCTGCTGTGTTATTTTCAGGCCTTTATTGCTCATGAAGGGCACAAGAGATGGTCAGCAGCTCCTCAGAGCAGTGTTGTGTGTCCCCTGTTGTCCCCACCCTGTTTTTTTTTTGGACTGTGAGAATTATTTCAATATCCTTAATTGAACAAATATTGCAATAGCCAGCTCTCCTCAAGGTGTGGGAATCAGAGCCCAGCAGGGCAAGGTGTGCTGGGGAGGTGAAGGGGAAATGAAGGATCTCATGGAAGTTTGGAAGTGCTCATCTTCCATTTCAGTAATGCAGCACACAGTGTCTAAAAGTATGTACACCTAGAGAATATTGCTGGTTATTTAGAATCAACGTTTTGAATGTGAGCAGTCCAAAGTAATTTTAAATATTTTTTTCAAGCAAGGGTTCCTAGCTTCTGCCTAAGATTTATGGCTATCAGAGGCCAACATATACTGGACTTCTTTGGATATTTCTGTTTGTTTTTCATGACAGGCAAAGAGTGAGAAGGAAGATGTTAACAAAATGGTTCTTTTTATGGGAGAAGTAGAAGGGTTTTTTCTGGGTTTCTTGTGGGTTTTTTTTTTCTCCTTTCAGAACTCTTCTAGTATTTATACCTAGTCTCCATTAAAAAAAAACCAAACTTTATTCATGTGAAGAATTTCTGTGAGAAAAATCAGCGGTATCAGTGTTATCTGGCAGGTCTCTGCTCTGCAATTCTCCAGCAAGTCCTGCTTTGAATTGGCAGTATCAGAAGAGATGACATTATCTTTATATGGTTCTGAAAAAAGAAAACAAAAAGTGTCATCAGTGTGAAGGTGAACTTTGGTTGTGATGCCTGTAGGAGGAGTTTTCATGCCATTTTATCTTTGTTCAGCAACTTAGATTGTGCAAGAACTGTCTGAAGACAGATTTGCCTGGCATGAGAGTGTAACAAATGGATATCTCATAATTCTGTTGCTTGTTTGGTTGGAGTTTTTTTCCCCAGCTAAACAGCATAACCTCCTTCTGTACTGAAACATACTTTTTTTTTTTCCCTGCTATTCATAAATTTTCAGGAAGAGTCTTGGTAGCTATAGGAATAAACCTCACTTTTTAATTTTTTTACCCCACTCCTGTTGGTATGTGGTATGTAAAACTTACATTTCATTAGAAATAACAATTAGATTGTGGCTCTAATGCCTTTGTACAACTTTGCTTGTGACAGCCCTGTTACCTTTCCAGTGAAAAGGTCTCGTCTCCCCAAAAGTTTGAGAGTGCTTTTTGATTAGGAGCATGGAATATTGCCATAAATCACTTGGAGATTAAAAAAGGGACCTATTTTAATTCAGTTCTGATGATAAATATGTCTTAGGGAAAATTGATGAAGTCACTCCTTCAACTGGATTTTTTCTTTGGCTGGACTAGGCAGAATGATATAGAAAAAATATACTTTATACCCTAAATGCTTATATGTATCAGATCTACTTTTATATCTGTGTTGTTGTATTTGTCTTTCATCTTTTATTCATGTCTTTTCTACATGTGGATATAAACGTTTGTTGATTGCCATATCAAAAGGCAGAAGTAACATCATAACAGTCTGGATGATATGCACAGTAAGACTTTATGATACTCAAAAATTTGCAAGAATTATGCTCTTGATATTTCACTGCTTGAGCCTAGATCTGGTATGTGAGATCACAACGACTTAGAAAGCACAGAAGGGCTTGGTTTAGGAAGATGTTAGTTGAAGCCTTTCATGCTTTTCACTCTTGACAGTGATTATAATGAAGATAATGAAGTGGTTGACAATAGAGGTTTGAAGAATGAAATACGATAAGAAAGGAATTGCACAATAGATATAAAAATGGTAGCTCAGCTCGGTAGAATGTGGATAACCAAAAGAATGATTTGGAGAGACAGATGATGTCTCAGAATTCCAAAGTCCTCAGAGATCTTCCTTAAGAGTTCTGTGACAGAACTTTGTTCTGTGTATTTGAACAAAAAGTAAAAGTGTAGGTTTGAATCTCAGCTCTTTTCATGCTTTTAGAATAGAGGGAAACTATTGCAATGCAGCTTCCTGGGTGAGACAGTGCAGAATTAAGAGCTGCAATCATTGAACTTCCTGACTTGTGTGATCTGGAAGCTGTCAGGGTTAACAACTGGCTTTGTTTACATTGTTTATGGAGGAGGAAGTGTCATTTATCTACTGGGGGTAGGAGCTGCCTGAGACAAGGTGAGCAACAGACACACCTTGAGGTTTGCTGGGTATTTTTGGACTGTGAGAATTATTTTAATATACTTAATTGAACAAATATTTCAATAGATCAGCCCTTGATAAAGTATCAGCTAGAGCTACCAAATTTTTTTTTTGAGGGGGAAAATCCAGAAAATGTGGGTACAGAAAATGGTAAACAATGTTTTTGCTTTTAAGGGTGTATTAAGCAGAATATTTCCTCTCTCCAAAGTAGTGATATATGTTTCAAATCAAAAGCATTTGTCTCCTTTTGCTCTACTTTTGTCTTGGACAAAACCCCAATGCACAGGCAGGTGAAGTGTGGAGGACCTTGACTGCAGCTCCAATGAGTGAGGATTGGGTGAGTTCACTGGCACTCCTGAGACTGAGGCAGGGCATAATTGGGAAGATTTTGACATTCTGTAGGTACTGTGGAGGAGTACTGGACTGGAAAATCTCTAAGGTTTCTGACAATGGGCACAGCAGAAGGAACCCACCTCACTTTCAGACCCCAGATTCTTTGCAAAACGAGTGGGGAACAAAATGTTATTTCATATTCATACTGAGGGTGTGTTTTAGGACAAGAAATCAGAAATCTGGACCTCAGCAGGCTGATATTTTACAATATAGTCTTTTGAGAATACAATATAGCTTTTTGATATTTCCCCACACCCCACAGTGTTTTGTTTGTTTGAGTGTTTTGAGCTTTAGGGGACTAGAATTTAGTTATTTCTGCTTCATGTATAAGGGTTTTGTTTAGTCTGATACTCTTCAGAGGCTTTAATTTTGACTTTGATTTCAAGAGGAGCCAAAGTTGTATTTGGCATATATGGTAATTAAGCAGCTTGTATTTGAGCACTTAATTTTTATATTTAAAGTTTCTGATTTCTAGTTCTAAAGTAGAACTAAAAATCATAGCATGCTTTCTCTCTTCTTCCCCCTTCATGAGTACACGTGTTTATTATTTTAATCCTGATATAGTGAAGTAGCAAATAATTCTGACTAAAGTAATTGTGGAATACTTTGAGATATGGGGGGTTTTGCAGTTACTTGTGTTGGTGGTCAAATTTTTATCCAGGGAACTGCTTATTAAAATGCTCCCATTTACAAAGTCCTACAGGACAGATATTCCATAACTTGTAAGGGGAAAGCTCTTAGGGACACAAGCAAGAGAGAGTGACAGCTTGTGACAGGACAGTGTTGTGAGAGAACTGGTGCACAGCTGGAAAATACAGAAATGTGTCAGAACTGCACAGCAACAGTGCTGGGCTC
Source organism: Grantiella picta (assembly GCA_013397955.1). Taxonomy (NCBI): domain Eukaryota; kingdom Metazoa; phylum Chordata; class Aves; order Passeriformes; family Meliphagidae; genus Grantiella; species Grantiella picta. Next base: position 10,513 of record VZRM01006060.1, read on the forward strand.
AGAAATCACCCCTTGCTTGGTTCTGCCCCAAAACAGGGATTTGGATTCAAGTCCTGCTGCTGATCACATGTTGTAGCCTCAGCTAAAGCTGCACAAATTGAGAACAACCAGGCAAGGAACCTGCTTGTTCTGTGATTGAGAGCTTTGTGCTCCCTTTAACCTGATCTTTTACTAACAAGGATGCCTTTTGTTGCCCATAAAATGCATGACTTCTGCTGAATCCAGAAGACAGGTCCTTCATTCCTCTGCAGGCAAATGAGGGAAGTGAGAGTGACCCTGGGAAGGGAACAACATGAGCTGATTTGCAGATGGAGCCATTGGCACAAGGCTCCTTCTGGGAAATTGAAAATTGGAGTGGCAAGCCTGGGTTCTGGAGGCTGCTGGTGAATTTCTCATGCCACACCTCTTTCTCCCCAAGGTTTTTGAGTCAATTGTGGTTATTTGGGCAATTCTCCTGCATCCAGCTGTTGTCTCCAAGGCCAGCACTGTCTTGCTTACCATCCTGATTCTGCCAGGGCACATTTCTGTATGGTTCTGCTGTAGCTCCTCTTCATTGAACCCCACAAAATCAACAGGCTCCCTGCATGTCATTTCATCCTTTACTATCGCCACTGCTACCAGCTGGAAAACTTTTTTAAAGTACAATTGTGAAACCAATAATTCAGATATACACAGCTGGCTCCTCATTTATTGAGAAACAGATGCTGATTTTTTTTTTCTTCCCCCTTCACCTGCAATCTACATTCCTAGGTAATTGTCCTGGTAACTGAAATGTGTTCATACATTCAAACTATCACTGCAAGTTGCTGTTTAGTTTCTGGTAGAACAAATTGTGTGTAATGCTTGTTAACGGATTAATTCTTTCCTTTGGAAACTATGCTATCTAGGAAAATGTCCCATCTTTTTAAACTGACTCTAAGTAACAGAATTAACCTTAAAAGTAGTACTCTAGATATATTTTTACAAGACCTATGAGCACAGCAAAAATACTTATGTATATTTTGTTACTTTTAAGAAATCTTTTTGGTTAGAATTTAGAACTTAGTGATGTTTTCAGTCAATTTTCATTAAAAAAATTTCTAAGACATTTTCAAAATTTGCGTTGTCACCAAAACAGAGAACAAAAGCACAGAGAAATTTTTTTTTTTTCCTAGGGGTAACAGGGTCTCACTGAGTTTATGGAAGGCAAAATTGGTTTGTTTGGTCAAATACACTTTTCGGTAATCCATCAGATATGAAAGGGAGTTGTGTGTTCTCCCAAAGCTTTCAGAATCAGGCTTTATCAAATGGCAAAGTGAATTTATAAAGCAATAATCTGCTTTTAGTGGCAACCTGGATTATTAAGGCTGTGAACTAACCTTAAATTCCTGGTGTCACAGAAGGAGGTGAATCCAGCTGGAATTCTGGAGCAATTTTAAGGTACAGACTACTCTGCAGGAATGACTTGGTGAGTGCAACACATGGAGATGTGGCTCCTGTCATGGGTCAGATCCTGATCCTTTTAAACACGTAGATCTTTGATATGTAGATCAAATACTGTCTGCCTATAAAGAAGCAGGTAGGGTATGAGATTGTCAACCCTTCACATCTTTAATTTTGCCAATTTCATGGCACAGCACCCACATAATGGCTCAGTCATCACAGCTGCAAGCAACAAACAAGTGCAGGGGAGGAACAAGCCTGGCATCAGAAAGTGTTCTAGTGATTAAGGAGCAAATACTGGGAATTAATTCTTACTCAGAAAAGTTCCAGGCCTTTTCTCATTCAAACCAATGTGATCTGACAGATAACAAGGTCAAGCTCACAGTGCCTTGGAAAGATCTTGGTTTCACTGCTGCCATTCAGCTTCCCCCCTGGCCTCAGAACGTGTGAGCCCCACGAAGAGCACACAAATGCCACATCACCAGGATGGCTCAAGGCTGCCACAGGACACTCATCTCATGACCCAGCAATGGATCTGTTCTCTCTGTATTTTCTGAGCTGATCCCCTGGGCCTCTGCCTTGCTGTTCTGTAGGAGCAGAGCTGAACCCCCAGTTCATTTTGTAACCACTTGTGGTTTGCACTGCTGAGTTCCAAAAGTCAGAAGTTTGCTGGCTGCTCTCAGTTCAGGAGTGTTGGAATACAAACTGTGCTGCTTGTGTTAAACTTCTTATATGGCAAAGCAATTCAGGCTCTGCCTGAACTGTATGTATGCTTTTTAGCAGCTCTGGAGGAAAATTTTTCCGAGGTCAGGACTGACCCATTGGAATGTACATTTAAAGTAGCCAATAAGCAATCCATTTCTTATTTATAGCACAATCACTCATAAATGTATTTAAGAAAAGGGATGATCTATTTTCTACATGTTCCTTAAAGGGATTCCATTTTAGCTTAAATTGTAATTTTTACCTTTTCCAGTAGAATTTATTGACACAATGCCTAGCACAAGCCCCAGATTTTGCATCATCCTTTTGTCTGCGAGCATATTCACCAGCCGCTTAATTTGTCATAGCCCTGGAGGTATCAAAACTAATGAGCTTTGTTTGAATAGACTTTTTCCAGTTCATCTAGCACACTTTGGGGTAATCATTCAGTTTCTGTTTGCTTCTGATGTGAAGCATTGTGGGAAATATAAGAAAATAACGGTTAAAAAAAAGCAGTATAAATTGTTAACAGTCACATTCTCTGAAAAGCCCTAAAGATGTTATATTTTTAATTTCTCTATTTATTGAAGTATTGTGAGTACCTTAAGTACAGTCATTACAAGATAATATCAAAGGAGAATCTGATAAAATGCTATTTTTCAATTAGCTCTGAGCTTAATACTTTGCTTTTTTAAGTATTTCACAGCTAACAAATCTTTAAACAATCTAACCTTTCAGGATTTGGAAGTGGACAAGATAATAACTATGAATACATAATACTGCAGCAGTGCTAAGGGTTTAAAAATCTATTACTGGGATTACATACAGGAATACCTTTTATTGGTCAGACAATTGCATTTTCATTTTTATAAAGCATTTCCCTATACTCGGTATTATACCACAGAGATACACAAAAATGGAATGCGGAGGTGTGCACTGCATAAGTAATTTCTGAAAGTGTCAGATACTCTGTACAACATCTGCTTTTGATCTCAAATTGCTGAGAACATTCGTCCTTGCTGATTAGGACAACGTTTGCCTTACATGCTCTAGAATGATACATCTTTAACTTGTAGGAAGTTTCAAGCTATTGAATAAGGGATTTCAAATTATTTTTCAAGTTAGGCCAATGAGGAAAGATTCCCTAGAACTTTTGATTAATTTCTTCTGAAAGAGGGTAAAAAAAGAGACCCTGATAGGCCAGGCTCTAAATTAAGCAGCTCAGTGAGTCATTATTTTCAACAGAATATAATAAGCAACTGAAACTTAACTCTGGGCTAAGTGCATCAGTAAAGCATAACACTTCTAAATAGTCCATTACAGTCCGAAAAGGGTTGTTTCATATGAATAATCTCAGGACCTCTTGGTGTATTTTCACATTTGTCATTATAAGACGATTTGATGAAAAGCTTTTCCTGTAAGGCAGAGTGAGGAAGGGGGAAGAAAGGAGGTGGAGGAAGAGAAGGAAGGGCAGGAGTTACTTGCTTTTAAAACCAATCTCCTTTAGAGCTTTCTTGTAATGCATTGTCATATTAAGATGACTTGGGAAAAAAAGCTAGCAGGAGAAAGCACAATGTTAGTTATAAACCTACTGAAGCCTACTATAATTGAAGTAGAAACTGTGGCAAAGGCTGTACCTTTATTAGCAGATTATTTTATATCCATGCAGTGCCCTATGGAGATGGCCAGGCTGCTGTTGAATAAGACACCCTGAGTATCAGGAGCTATTTTAGGTTCTTCACCAACTCTTCCTGAGGGTTGTTTTACACCTCAGTTGGTTGAGGTGCAGTTTTGTAGAAGCCACTGCAGTGTCACTATAGCTGTACTGTGTCTCCTGGCTCAGGAGCCCTTCTGAGCTGCCCTGGCTGTGCAGATGTGCACTCAGTGACACAAATCAGTTTGCAATCCAGGCCTGCTGAGGGTTCCACGTGTGATATTGAGCTCTTAGGTGGCACTGACAAGCAGTGTTTGTCTTCTCAGAGATGGAGCTATAACTTGTGCTCATTGCCTTCCCTGTCCTGCTCAGGCTTTCATCACGGGTGAATTGGATTGCTGCTGTGAAATCTCTGCTCTTGGAGGTCACTGGGGAGGCAGCTCAGAATACAGAATGTGAAACACCTTGTGGGGATGGCCAAGTCGGGTTCAATACGGACAGTATTTCACATAGTTAAGAAAAAAGTTTTGATTTGCACTTTACATTATGGCTTGGTCTTTATGTAGAGTTCAGATTTGCTAAAGAGCATTCCTTTTGGTCTGCTTATCTGTGGACAGAGAAAGGATCATTTTCAATTAAGAAACATGCCCTGAGTAATGTATAATGTTGGATAAAGATGCAGCACTTCTCCTTATCCCATGGGAAGGCACCACTCCTTTTCCTCCCTCGCTGTTGTGTAAATGTTCAGCCCAAGATGGGATTTTAGATCTGTCTGCTTGGTGGAGCTAATTTGAACCTTTTGTGCTCAACAGTGAGCTGCTCACACATCTGTCACAGAAACAAGAGCTTGGAGGGGCTGTGTTCAGTGGACAAAAATGTCTAAAACTTCTTGAAATGTGTTGTCTGAGAAAAGTGAGATGCTAGATCAAACTAATGAAAAAAAACCGAAAAACCAAACTAATAAATATTTTGGAGGGAAGCTCTGTGTTCTGTGCTGACAGTTTTCAGGATTATGTTTTTTTTTTTTTATTTTTTGCTGCTCTGTCTTCCACAATCTCTCTTAATTTTCTTTTTCCCCCCTTCTCGCTCATTTTTCGTATATGTGCTTGTTTACATTTATTTATTAATTTAGTCCCTTTACTGTGTCTGATATATTCTCAAGGATAAATTCATTCAGGTTACCTCAGCATCATATCAATGTTTCTTTCCATTCCAAAGTATTTATGTAATTTCTTGGGATTAAACTGATGATTTATAGGTTGGATTATAAACTGGGACTCCAAGTGCAGGGTTATGAAAGATGCCTTGAAAATACATCCATGTTATAATAAAATAGTAGCTTTATGAGAAAGGGTGCTAAAATATTAAATGAGGCTGTCTATTCTTTATCGTGACATGTATTTAATGCACTTTTTATTGTCTCCACTACTTAAAAAAAAAACTTACTTCAAACTTTTAATTACAGTAAAAGATCAGTTTTCTTGTTGTAATTAGAAATTTGGACTCAATTTCTTTTAACTCCCAGTGTTCTACATACCCTTGCATACTGGTTAAGGCTTATACAAAATTTTTGGACCCCTTAAGGTTTTATTGAAGGTTTCAGACAGATGTGTTACTTCCCACAAGTTTGGCATAGAAAGAAAGTTAAAAGAGCCACATTTTATAGTTTGCTTGATTTGCAGAACATTATTGGGCTTCAGTGCTAGACAGATGCTTTAATTTATTGCAAAAACCTGCATGTTTCTTCCTAAACCATGTGGCTGAGATAAGAGCAATGCTCATCCCAAACAGATGGACTTGTCTCCTCTGTGAACTCGAGGGTTTCAGGGCACTCTGGGTGTAGCTGCTCCCTGTGACTGTGGGGATTCTGGGGGAGAGGCTGACAAACCAGGCAGCAGCAGAACTACAGGGACAAAAAAAGCCGTTGGATGGAGTAGAAACTGATTCTGAGAGATGCTGAAAAAGCTATTCACAGCTATGCAACAGTTAGGAGATGGGAGCTAAGAATAAAGATTTCTGTGTTCCTTGGAGTTCAACATAACTGCAGCAGAATAACTCTGTCATCAGTGTGCTGCTAAAAGAAATGAGCCTGCTGGAACTTTAGCTAAGCACTCCAGGAAGGACAAGAATAAATCACACTTAGAGAAGAAGCACGTAGTCCCTGTGTTCAGTGAGTGCCATGCAGTGTTGGGTCACACAAAGTATTTATTCCTCAGGAGGGCATGGTGGCTGTGTGAAGTGTTTACATGTCTTTTCTGCCTTCAAGAGGTCACTGTTTCTGTCAGACACTTGCTCTGCTCTTCCCCCTCCTTTGGTGGATGATACTCGTGGCATTTTGTCTTTTAGGGTTTATTATGGCAAGAGTTGGGTTTTTATAGCAGTGGGTGTGGATATTGTTTTTGATTTGTTTATGTAAACATGAGTGTAGCTGAGGGGTTTCTGCAGTCTGGAGTAGCTCATGTTCCTGAGTGTTACTGTACTGATGGGTTTGAATAAGCTGTTGAGTGCAACAAACAAATTTGGTCAAACTGACTATCTGTCAACTTATGTCAGAAACTTGGAATATCTGGTTTGGCATATCTGGCACAAAGTTGCTAAAAAATGCTGGTGAATGCACCAAACCTGTCCTGATTAGAAACTTGGTATTCAGGAGTAACAGAAAGTCCCCGAAAGGAAGAAATTAAAGGCTGCAGTTCACCTCAGGACTTTTGCCTGTGCTTGAATTACTACCTGGATTATTTGTTTTTGCAATGATAGAACGGGGCAGACAAGATGAAATATTTTTGATGATGAGTTGTTTAAAGCATGGGGGACTATGTAAGTTCCCCTCTATTTTCAGCATTTGTATTTTTTTGCTATAAAATGAGTTTTTGTATCAGCCATCTAGAATGTTTGTATCTTCTGTTAATGGACGGTTCTGCCTCAATCATGTTTTCATTTTATGTTTGTTCAGTGAATAAATTTCCACAGCTCTAAGTAGACAACTGCTTTACTTTTAAAGTATGTAAGGTCTTTGAATTAAGATTTTCTAATTAGTGCATTGAAGGAATTGCATTTTTTAGAATAAGAAATGTATATATTTTTAATTAGCCAGTGAAATCAGTGGAGGTACAGTGTGAGGTGATCCAGGTATGGGCTGTGTCCTGCTTTGTGGCCTTTTTGGTTTAATGATTCAGGAGGGCAAAGCACAGAACTGATGCAGAGATGGAGCCCTGTGGGCTGGAGGTGTGTATTGTTGCAAATTCGGACCTACAGTGGTACAATACTTGCTAGAGCAATTTTTGATGACCCTAAGGATGTAAAGCAGCATTGGATTGTCCTTGAGAGCAGTCTGGAATAGTGTGGGCACACGGAATGTATTCATTGGAGAGAAGCAGCTAAAGAATGGCTGAAGGGAAATATTTATTTGTTTATTTAAAATGAACTCACTGTGAGATATGAAAGTTAGTTTGACATGGCAGTGGAATTAAATCCTATTAAAAAGACACAGTTTATAGCAACATTGTTTAGCTGACAAAAATGTATTGAGTGTGGTGGACACTGATTCACATTGGCAGGAATCAGCTTTAGGGAATTCTGCTTCACCAAACAGATCTCTTCACTCCTAGTGTTTGACAGTATAGCCATGCAGAGGATCAAAAATGAGAAATATGAAAAGGGAGGGATACTTTAGAATAACTGCCTTCAGATGGAAATGAAATCAGATATTAATTCTTAGAGAAACATAAAATTCAAGACCTCTGAAAGAAGGAAGAAATACAAATGTATTTTTTATGAAGACTTGTGCTAAAACCTTGGAGGTCTTCCTTCATTCTAACATGTAAAGGTGAATATGAAATTTGTTGCTAGAAAATTATGTATCATTGTGGAACTCATATAAGATGCACTCAACAGTTAAATGGATTTTTTTATCTGTAATCTTACAAAAGATTTATATAAATTACCTTATAAAAACATGGTAATAGAGGGAAAGAGTACCAAAAAGTAATAGCAGAATTATCAGAAGACATGAGGAGGCTTGAATAGTATGTCAGATGCATTCTGAGTTTTGATTATTTTACATGTGTTTTAAAAAATTCAAGCATGCATGGCTGCATGTATTGTGTAATTTCTGGTGCTAGAGGGAATGCTCAAGGAGGAGGGAATGCACTGCTCTGTATTTGATGCAAATGTAATAAAAGGAGTTTAGAGTTCCTAAAAGTTTGTCAGCCTTTGTTTTTCTTTTATAACTTAAGAGATATTTGTTCTCATAGCTGATATATTCAGGGAAGATAATCTTAGTGACAGTAATTTATGAGAATGAGTGGGAAGGTTTCTGATAGAATCTAGGTCTGACATAGTTGGGTTGCAGCAGGTTGTGGACAGTTTTCTATCCTGTTGCCACAAGAAATCACTGATGTTCTGGTTTTGGATTTCATATCAGTTTGACGTGGTTTTGGCATCCTCTCTTAAATTTGGTGTTTCAGCAGTGGTTTCCAGCATTTAGTTTGGTTTTCTAGTAAGAAATTACATTGCTCCTCCCATGTAGCTTGGCAGAGCACTTCAGCAAGAGCACCAAAATGAAGTTCCTCTGGATCTTGCAGTAGAACTATTGATTGTCCTTCTATTGCTTGGGGTGTTTCATTAAGCAAGTTTTTGTTTCTCACTTGGGCCTGCTGAGGACACAGAGCCTCAGCAGTGCCATCATTCCATCTTGCTTCCCCTTTTTTGGGTGATCTGGGTAGAATGGCTGTTAAGTGCAGAGGGTTTGATCTCTTGCTGCTGAAGTGCCTTTTGCCTCTTCATCCCAGAGGAATATCACTGATTTGAAGAGGGGAATGTCAGTGTTTGAATAACATTTCGTGGTGTGTCTTTATTGAGTTATCTACACAAGAGCCAGAGTTAGAATTGCCACCCGTGGGATCTGGTTATCTCTGGAATTTGATATGGGGGTGTCCTCTCCAACAGCTGACTTTTCTTCCCATCCTATTGAAAGATTCCATTCATGGATTTTCTGTGTAAGTATAGATACTGGACATGTTATTCACTGAAAAAGTAATGGAGCAGGGACTCTCCAGGCTGGAACGTAACTAACTTCCAGCAGTGCTGACGTTAATGGTGAATAAATGTAGGGCCAAATCCTGTTGATGGTTTGGGTCAGACTGTGTTTGTTGTTGTGGTACAGGAGCTGTTTGATGCTATTTTGTTCACACTCACTTGGAAGGGAAGGGAATCTATATGTCCTTGTTGGAACTGGGAGGTGAAAACAAGTAGCTTTTTTTTTTTTCTTTTGTTTTGGTTGTTTGGGTATTTTAGTTTTTCTTTTAGGCATTTTAATCTGTAAGGATGTAAGATCGTGTTTCTATGGAATTATGATAAACTATGCTGAAATGTATATGTTTTTTGGCTATTGATATGCAAATTAAGTCAAAGGGAAAAAAATAAGGTCAAAAATAGCCTTTGGCCTTATATATGTAAATATATAGGCTATATATACACATCCAAATATAAATAAAATAAAGGAAATGTTTTTGAAACCTTGAATACAAAGTTAAAACTGAAACAGGTCTCCATCTACTGCATTAGTCAGTTCTAGAATGGCTAGAAAAAGTGATTAGAAGTGCAATATTTTAGAACACTTGGTAGTTTTGCCTTGGTCACCCTGCTGGAATGGCAGATTTCGGGTGTTGTTCCACTGGAATTTGATTTCTGCTCCTCGGTGGAGAGGTGGCTGAGGGATGTCACCGAGTCCAGAGCTCAGGGTTGGTGTTCTGTCATGTTTGTTTGGGGTAGGGTTCTCCACGATCCAGGAGGATGACATTAAATTTGTCAATGTGGATATGAGTTGCTTGATGCCAGCACCTCCATTAATGACGCTGGAACTTGGAAATGGCAAGAATGGAAGTTCTCTCTGTGATTGCCAGGTGCTGCAGAGCTGCTTGGATGTCTGCTGGATGTTTTCAGTGCTTCTGACTTGTATTTAAATGTGTACACACTCTGGGTCCACAGGGGGTTTTTTGTTTTTTTTCCCCCAGTTTATTCAGTGCTGAATCAATGCTTTTTCCCCCCACTTTTCTTTGTTATGCCATCCTGTTCATTCTCAGGTATGTTTTCATAGGGGAGTTTAAAAATGAGCTTCCTGACACACGTATTCTTTACCTAATTCTGAACATGACATGAAAAGGAATCTTTTTCTGCTACAGTAAATATTTTTGTAATACAGCATGCTTATTTAATGTAAGTAGGTTTCTGAGATACCGTGCAAAATGGGACCCGATTTTATTAGAGTAGCCTAAAGAACAGAATAAATCCTTTAAGCCAATTGTATAAAAATGCAAATTTAAGTCAAGCAATTAAAAACAGATAGAAATTAGAGATTTGGATTTTGCAGAGCAAGCTTTCCACAGCCACTGCTAGATTACTATGCAATTTATCTGGATTCTGTCAGCGATAGTCAGACTAGATTTTGATAAAGAGCAGCAAATCTGTCCCTCCGTAGCTCCCGTGACTTGCCGCAAATTTCATTCAAGTTGAAGCGTCTGTACAATCCCTTGAATAATTTGGAGTTAATCATTTGTACTTCACAGCCTCTGATAGGCCTTAGACTTGGGGGGTGGGAACAGATTTGGCTTTTTAATCGCCTTGTATATTGTACAGCGTGAGATAAATGACACAGACTGTCTGAAATCTACATTCTTGCTTCTGATGCAAAACTGTAATTAATTTTGTGCAGTGTTTCAGAATTGATCGTGGTCACTTGAATTTCTAATTTTTCATTCACTTCAAAGACCTTTTTTTAAAAAGAATGTGCTTAGAGTGTGTGAATGCTCTCTGATGCTAGTGTACTAAATGACTCTTTTACGCCTCTTTTTCAATAAGGTGAAACAGAGGTCAAGGCATGTGGCTCGTGTTTATCTCTGTCCCAGCCTGCTTCAGGATGTATTTTCTGACTTATAGGAAATGCAATCAAACTTAGGAAATTACATCTAAATAGTTAGGCTGCAGTGTGTTCACTTCTGTGCCTTGTAGAAATCCAAAAGGCTTCTTTCAGAAATCCTTTTCAGTATAAAACAATTAAGCACAATTTAGGCAATAATTACCCTAATTAACTACACTATAATGTTTGTATTCAAGATTATAGAAACATTGTATCTGTTCTCTGCTGCAATAACAACAAGTCTTCCTAATTTCTCTGTATTGATAGTACTTGTATGTGCTTCTTTGTTTGGTATATTTCACTGTAAAAATATTTGTCAGTGAAAGATTGAACAATATGAATGAATTTGATTATGCCATTGTCAAAAACCCCATGCATCACAATTTCTTGTTTTTAATCACTACTGTAAACCTCACAGCCTGAGGGCATAGTTTTAATTTGGGTGCCTTACTAATGAAAAGAAAAAAATAATTGTTTTGCCTGGATTTAATAATAAGCAATAAAATCAGCCAACCAGATTTTACCTCTGCATTCAATCTCTTTTTTATTATAAAACATTTTTGTCCTTTTTTTTAGATTACAGGCGTAGATACCGAACATTTTACTAATAAATATTTCAGTTTGCTTATGAAGGCTAATGCTGTCATCTGAATATGGAATTATATTTCTTTCATGCTTCATTATCATTTCATGGTAGTAATGACAGTGAGGCGATGGAATATTTACAGGCTTTTCAGAAGACATTTATCCAATACATTTCCCTGAAGGGCACCTAGGCTTAAAGATACATTATCCTTTTATAAAACACTGCCCAGAATCCCAATTTCTGAATCAACCAATCAGAACTTGTTTTGCAGCAGTTACTGCTAAAACCCTCGAGCCAGTCTCATATTAATCCTGTGAATCTGGTGGTGGTGGGGGGGGTGTGAGTGGAGGGCTGGGGAGAGGGAGAAGAGGGAGCACTCACTCCTTAATCACCAGGCTTGGTGCTTTAAGTAAAATATGTTATTTCTTCTATACTGGTACAGTTTTTCAAACCTGTACTTGGAGCATTTCATTGAAACTGGGTGGACTGCAGCAGCAAAGGCTGGTTGTTCAAATTTGACTGTGTTTTTAAATTTATTTTCAATTCCTTAGGCTTAGTTTGCATTAATTTCCAATGTCCCTGGCTGTTGTGTAGCTGTTAAATGAGCAGATCCCTCAGATCTCTATTGTGGTGTATAAATCCTTTGCACGGATCCATCTCAGGTTCCAAGTGCTCAGCCATTCAATCTGTTGCTCAGGAGCTGGGTTCTCTCACAACGTGCCTGTTTGCTTTGTGTGAGAAGCAGCACTTATTTCTGCCCAGGCAAGAGTTCTTAAATAAAGGAAGAAAGCAGAAGTTTTACACTGCTCTGTCGTTCAGCAGTGTGTCAATGATCAGTTGTTGGAAGAATTAATGGAATCAGGGTTTTGCTTTTGCTACTGATCTTCTACTCTTTTATGTGTCTGTGCTGCACTGGGCTGAGCAGGAGAGAGATTTCTTTTGAGGTTCCAAAAGAAATCAGGCTGAGGTACTACAGAGCTCTGTAGGAGCTGATAAATCTGTGCCCTTTGTTAGAGCTAACCTGAGGATCTCTGCTCTATGGCACTAAGTGATTTAGACATAACATGCACTGCATTGAAATTAATACAGTGGAAAGATCCCTGTACTGGCAGCCCCTGGTGCTCAATGTACTCCAACGTAGCCAAAGGTGAAATTTTTTTTAGTGAAAGCTATAGAACAAATCTTTATTAGAAAAAAAATCCTTGTAATAACAATGCAGAATTACCTCATCTGAGAGATGCACATCCCGAGCTGCATGTAGCTTACATTATCTTCTTCAAAGTGTTGATTTTAAATTTCTCTGTCCAGGAGTTCTAACTTAAAGCTTCAAAATCCTGAGGTATTTTGAAGTGTATGCAATATTTGCCACTAAACCAATTGGCATATACCATCTGTTACCACATGCACGTATCCAAGATACTGCATTTTATCCCCAGAAGGGGTGTATAAAATGCATGTCTGCCAAAAACAGTTGAGTGGCTGTGGTGAAGGAGTCTGAAGTTACATTTATGCACTTTGGCAGCCAATCTCAGTGCTTCTGGTAGTCCTGTGAGCAGGCACTTCTCCTTTTCTGTCTTCCATAAAATGTGAGGTTTTAAAATATACGTGGGCAAGTCACTTTGGGGCATATTTTTACTGGGCTTGAGACTTGGTTTTCTTTTTGACAACTTGATCTTCATTTTTGCATGCAAATTTGATAGCAAGAGCAACATGAAATAGGTACCTGTGTATTTTCTGCTCTAACTGCTTGTTTTGTGCCTGAGAACAGATAATTAGAGATAAATGTGCTCAGATGTGCACCTGCATATCAATTTGGCTGCAAAAATAATTTCTGTTGTTCAGTTCCCAGTGTTTATCAATGTAACAGCCACTACACAAAGAGGACTTAGCAGGTCTCAAGCACCTGATGTTGTTCAAATAAAAGCAGAAGTCTCTGCTCTATACACCAAGAGTGAAGCTCATGAGACTGATATGCTTCCTCTGGCTGCATTTAAAGTGGCATATAGTACACTGACCACTTGATTTACAAATTAGAAATGATTCTTGAGCTAGCTTGTCCTAAAGTCAGCATAATTTAGATGATTCCTTTGCTTCTGCAGTCATGAACAGTTTTTTTTGTCTTCATCACTATGGGACCGGTCATGCCCAACACCATTCTGGTAAAATGAGAATTCCCCAAGTCCCTTTTGTTGGCACTGAGCACTTCCACTTATTTTCACAACATTAGGAAAGAAGATGCTTGATATATATGAGCAGAAATCACTCTTGGTGGCTGTTAATCTCAACAAAACCACAAAGCTGTTCTACAATACAATTTAATTCCCAGTTAACAATCCCATGTATATCTTCACTAATGCCATTATTTCCTCTGTAATCTCCACTGAAATGCTTAATGATTTCTAATGACTTTGAGATCTACAAGATTGATCTTGTAGACTGTGTGTACTTGCTGATGCTCTGTCTGAAGACTGTAGATACAAACAGAACGGTGAATCACTGTTTTGCACAGGCTGTTTGTGTTGGTTTTGGGAATTTCAGTGCTGCTGACATATTCCAGTGGTAGTCAGGTTGGTGTTTTGCATATCTCTTTGTCTGGAATGCCTGTGGTAGTTTGAGCTATTCACCTCTTGTTGCTGGGTTAGCAGGTCTATAGGGTGAAGGCTGTGCTGCTGTATGTCAGCACTGGCAGCAAACTGCTGGAGGTATTTGGAGCAGTGTTGAGGAGAGTGTGCCAACATGATCGTGGAATGTGGGCTCATAATGCACATCATGGCTTGAAGGAAATGTGTAGCTCATTGTGAGTGGCAAATGAAAGGAGCTGGGCTGATCTTGAAAACCTAACTTCTGCTTAAAGCCCCTGCCCTTCTCATAAATCCATAACTGAAATTACTGGGCTAAATATAAATGCTCAGATTCAGGGTTTTGGGAGGTGCAGAAAAAACAGATGTCTGTGTACAATCATCTTCATAAATAGCCTCGTATTTTATCCCTGTTGGTTCCTCTCCCCTCAATCTACAGGAGTGTCTGTCCTTGAAGATTAGATGCTTGGAGATTAGATACTCTGGCTGCATGCAGATCCCTGGTTGCTGTAGTGGGAAGGGTAGGTCTGCATGACAATTGCTCAATATATTAGATACATATAGGGTTCACTTAGTGTCGATATTTCTGAGAATTAATATTTGGAAGCATCAGCATGAGCTATTTCTAAGATCTTTCAGAAAAAGCCTTTCCTGCGTATGATTTACTTTGAGGAATAACACTCTCCTTCCAGAACTTGTTTCAGTAGGTTGGCTTTAAGAGCATCAAAGGAATGAGACCTCTCTAAAGTGAATGCTAAACTGAAGATATATTTGATTACAAAGGAGATTGTGCATAACAGTAATTTGTATCTCTAAATAACCTCTCATGCAGTAGATTTACAGTTGGGATGTGTGAGGGGGTGTGCCTCGTGCTGCAGGATCATAAAGCTTGGAGATAAAATGCAAGGTATTACTGGAGCATGCCTTTCACCCCTGTGAGTGCTAGGTATCTCATCCTACAGTAAAACATTTTTTTTTTTTTAGATGTTTGGTTTGCTTTGTTTTGGTTTTCAGGTAAAAAGAGCCCCCACCAAAATCCACAACCAAATCCGTCAGCCAAAAAATCCAGAGCAAATACATTTAAACAACCAGGTTGAAACTATATTTAAAGAGTTCTTACCAAGATTTTGTGACTGCAACTTAGTTCTTCCTGAATAAGGTAAAGATAATAACAAATAAAATCAAATAATCCAACCTGCTTTCAGGTTTAGGTAGAAAAATGTTGCATTGCCATTAGCACAAAATTGCTCAAGCACATTGATTATTTGCTCAGATCATTAGAGATCCATGCAAAGAGAGCAAAAAAAATTAGTAAGTGTTGCGGTGTTTGCAGCAGAAATATCTGTTACAGACTGTGAAAGGCATCACTCCATGCCTGAACAGGTAAATTACACTTGAATGTGTGGAATGTCATTGTTTTGGTGTCACTGCTCTGGGAAGAGCCTCTGTCCACTTCTGGGATTGTTGTGACTTTCTCCTCCCTCTGCATGAGCCCATTAGCAGGCATTGACTGCCCCCTGTAATCTTGATTTCCTTTCCAGTTGCTGATAATAAGAAAAATGTTATAATTACACTAGACAGGTTTCTGAATTTGTGATTATCTAAGTAATAATCTTGCATCACAGGATTCCTTTTTTTTGTAGAGCCAAAGCCTACTTTTCACCTTGTAATTAACCAGGAAAAAGGGGTAACCTCAAGCCAGTACACCCCCTGTCCTCATCCCTTAAGCCTCCTGCTAAATCCTAAGCTGCTGTATATGACTCTTATTACTCAAGAGAATTTGAACTCATAACATTTGAGATGAAAAAAAGCATTCAAAGCTGCTCACCAATCAAGAATGAAACATTTCCACTCTGCAAGAGTTGCATGGACAGAGAATAAATCTGTAAATCATTAGCCATGTTGTGTCCCCCCAAGTGTGCATCGCTGTGCTGTGGTTTAAGGCAAACACAACCCCTGGTACCCTCGTTGGGGCTGGAATCTGATCCAGCACTTGCTTTAAAATCCACTTTGATCAGTGAACATTAACCAAAGCGTCGACAAAAGGTCATTTGGCCTCAGGGAAGAAATGGGAAATTTTATGTACAGAACACATTGCAGTGAGTACAGGGTCATTATAACTATGAGAATAGCTGTTGTAGCTTTTCCTTATTTATTTTTTTTCTTTTTTGCTTTGGCTACTATATGACTTTGAACTTGGCATGGAAGCAGAGGCTGCTGAAGCAAAAACTCCTCCTTCCAGTGATCACATGAGCCCCTGTGAATTCCTGACAGGGCCAGCAAAGAGCCTTGTCCCACAGCAGGTATCATATTTTTGACATAGGACTTCAATTGCAAAAATGTTGATGGCCGGTGCAAATGTATCGATTTGTGTTTTTTCTCCCCCCTCGATAGACCAAAGTGTTGTTTGTAGTTAGGAGAGGAGAAGAAAGCTAGTGAAACAGAGTTGAATCTACTTCTTAGAAGCCTGGGTTATCAAACTCATTAATCTACATGTCAAGAGGCTAGGAATGAATAATTGTGTGTAGAATTTATCTGCCAACATGATAGCTACTTTTCAGCTCTCTCTTCAGAGCTCTTTCATTGTGCTTGGCTTTATTATATGCTTTGTCTTTTCTATTTCTAGTCTGTTGGGGAGGTATAGAAATATGTACCTCAGCACTACAGAGGACAGTTGCTTTGAAACATGGCACTGGTTAGTTTTTTGCATGCACATTTATTCTTACTTAGGTGTTTAAGCATCGGGGTAGCTTGCAAGATTTACTCTTTGTTCACATGTTAATTCTTAGCATTATGAACATTATTTAAAAAAATTATTTAATATGTATATATAAAAAAATCACCTTAAAGGTAACATCTTTGTGCTGTTTTTTACCAGCTTTGTGGTCGATATCAATCCAAATAAAACACTTTATTCAAATAGTGTTCTTGTTAGCAGAGCTTATCAGTGATGAGGATTCAGAGCATTTTATAACAATAGTGCTTCAGGAATCTCAGTACTATTGAGGTGCGCTATTATTTGCTCTGTGGGTTTTTATTGCCATGGAAGGTAAAATCCAAAACCAAAGCTGGTGTGAGAGGGTGGTAGAAAGCAGCTTTGGTGGGGATGTGATACCAGTTTGAGTTCAGAATATAACCTTCTTTCTCAAAGAGCATTGTCCCAATTCTGATCTTGAGCCTGTTTTATGCCAGTTTGGCAGTAGAGTAGATTAACTAATTTATCCAGGACTTCCTATTTTATTTATACCAAAGCTGCATGCCTTGGTCTTGCTTACTGTGTGTGTTTTCAGGACAAAATGTTCATGTAATTCTGTTGCCAAAATTTTATTTCAAATCTCTAGTATCTGGGAGCTGCTGTGCTGGTTCTTGGAACATTCCTGGGGGTGTGTGGTGTTGTTTTATTTTTGTTTGTTTGTTTTGACACTACTAGGGTAAATGATGTATCAGAATTTTGACAGCAATCAAAAACATTAGGCCAGACTAGTCTATATCTGCTGATACCCAAGAATTCATAGGGTGAAGTAATAATTATTGGTACTTGTTGAAAAAAACTATTTTTGCTGCTGGGCTCTTCCTTTTTTTGTCTGAGCTCTCTGAGATACCTGTCCTGGTACCTGGCACAGCCAAAATACTTCACAGTGATACTACCCAGGTGTTGCATTTCTGTCCCTTTTCCCAGGGATCTTATGTGACATGGTAGCAAAATTCAGTGTTTGGCCCTTGTTACACTGGTGTTACACCATTGTAATCTGACTAGTGAGAGGTAAAAAGTGGTTTTTTAAAGGGTCACAAGCGGTGCCTTCTCATATTTTCACTGTACCATTTGATGGAATGAAAATGTGTAATGAGAAAGGGAGGGAGCTTTATATTCAGTGTGGCTATGGGAAGTCAGAACACTGTTTATTGTAACAGAATGAAAGTACTGCAAGTCTAAGTGGTTTCAACGATGTTTCCTTCATCCCAGGAGCATCTGAACCCAGCTTCTGCCTTGTCAGCCACATTTATGATGTGTTCATAATTAAATGTCCACGAAGCTCACAGCATGCTGACCACAGAGGGGCCATAAGCAGTAAAGATAAATGAGAGAGAGAGATGTAATATTGCTTCACTTGTGGGTTTAGTCTGATGTTAAAGATTGTCAGTGATAATTATTAATATGTGACCTGGTTGAGTCTTTATGTGAACAATCACAATTTTAATAAAGTGGTAAACTCTGTTCTGTCTATGTAATCTTTCTCTATAACTACTTTACAATTAATTCTAGAATTTCAGGAGAAATTTTAGTCATTGAAAGATAATATGGTAGCCTATTAATGTGAACATGCTGCTACTGAGATTTTTATTTAATGCTGAAGTAGGACTAAAATTAGAAAGAAATTGAAAAGAGAAGCTATAGCCCAAATTGTGGTAGGGATCAAATCCAATCTGGTCAATTGTTTGTCCCCTCAAACAATCCTTACCATCCTTCTTTGTGAATACCAGTAAAGAGCAGCTGATGTGCTACATATGGTATTTATAATTCCCTATCTGTATTCACCTAAATTTCCAGTTTACTGCAGTGGGATCCACTCACCTGATTGTTGCCTGAAATCTCCATACTGTGGCACTGCAAAAATGTTTTGTGGCTGTGTTTGGTGTTTGAAACTTCTCAGTTTTCTTCTTCTGCTTATATTTCTTAATTGTATTTATGAACAATCAAGCAGGAGATATATTCCAGTTTAGAAAATCCAAGTACTGCAGAATATTGTAAAATTGTAAATAAATGTAACCCTGTGACTGGCACACTGCTAAAAACTGCCCAATGAATATTTAACGTTCATTATCTCTTAGGTTTTCAAATTGTGATTGAAGTAGGAGTGCTGTTGTTCAGTTATATCAGGAATTTATACTCCAATTCAAAATTATTTTTGAAAGAGCAGTGAAATACCAAGGCAACAAGTTACTCTAGGTAATGCTGGTTTTGTGCTTGAAATTTGGAGCTGTAGGAGATCCAGATATTTACAATGGTGCATCTGAATTTTGGTTCTTTTTCTCCATCACTACAGAGGTGGAATGAAAAAGTGTGAACTGTAGAAATCAGGTATTAAAATAGCCTGCAGTTTCTCTTTTTTTTTTTTTTAAACGAATAATTTAGCAAATTTTCACACAAACGATTATTTGGTTTCCTACTAAGAAATAAATGTTATTTTGGAGAGTGTATATGTTTATCTTTGGAAGGCTGTTTTACAGCTGGAATTCCCATCTACTTGGCTGCATTTTCACATGCATGGCAGCTGCAGTTAGTGGTTAGTATTTACCTGGTTACTAATTACCTCCAGAGCTCCATAAATTCAGGATCTGATTCTGACACTTTCACAAATATTTCTTCTTCACTTTGTTTGCCTTTTCTGAAAGGTGGAAGGAAATTGTTCACCTGAGGGATAAGTGTGAGTGGGTAGAACCAAATGATGAAGGAATAGATATGTTCCATCATGCTCTTACTGAGGAATTTTATGGGTTTATTTGTGAAGTAAGATACTATGTAGCCTTAACAAAAGCAGGAGAAACTGTCTCAGATTATTTTTTAATTTTAATTTGGGAAGAAAGGTGGGAACTGAGGGGTGAAAGTTCTGTTTCTCCAAAAAGACTGCAGGCTCTAGTGTGAGCACAAAATACTGCCAAACCATTTTCTTCTGCTAATGCAGGTGTTGATGCAGGAACAACTGTGCTGTTCTGCTGTGTAGTGAGATGTGGCTCGATTGTCTGTGCTCTAAAAGGCACAGTTTATTCCTAAATCCAACCATTTCTTTAACTCACCAGTGTATGCAAACTATTAATGATATTTAAGTGATGTGTACATCACAATGGAGGGTAGTTTTATGATGTTAATACAAGTAATTATATGCACCAATATGGTAAAATAAAAAGAGTAAAATTCAAGGAAATGTTTATTAAATGCGATAATTTATTGGAAACAAATGCTGTGGTGTTGTCTTTGTTTGGTTGATCAGCCCAAGCATTTTATCAAAGTTTGCCTGTCAGACTTGCATGTCTTTGCAAGCCTAATTGACGCTAATAGACTTAAAAAGAGGAGGAGTAAACTTAGAACATAATGCACATATAAAGATCCAGAGAATTGGTAACTAGTTAGAAATGCATCAAAGTGCTTTCAAATGAAAAGCTTAAACAAAGGAATAACATTTGGATAATAAAGAAGTCCATTACGCTTAAATGGCTATGAACAGGTAAAAAAAAAAAGAGGTGTTCTGTCAAATCAATACATGTAGTGCAAAATTAATCACACATTTGACAAGACATGATTCTGTGTTATTTCCACCTACTGTATCTGATTCCATCTGAACATCCATTATTAATAAAATAGTCTCAAGAAATTCATTATCCTAGAATAAATACTTTTTTTTTTTTGCTAAAATGTAGATTTGAAATATTATTTCACAATTCATTCAAACAGGATATTTCCTTTGAATATTTTTCTCCATCTCACTTCAGTAATTGTATCTCTCTCCCATTAGTTCTGTTCATGTGGTACTTATCCTGTTCTTATTTTACACATGACTCTGGCAGTGGAACTGTGGCCTACATACAAAATGTCACTCAGCTACTAGCAGCTGAACACTCTTGATTTTAGGAGTTCATAATATCAATCTGTTTTCTACTGATTGATTTCTTCACTATTTTTTTTCATAAATATGAGGACCACAATAATTGATTACTGCTTTTGAATTCTATAAATAGAGACTTTATGAAAAATGCTGTTAGTGTTGTAAATGGTGAGAACTCTGGCTGGTGGGAGGAAACAAAATTAAAAGGTCTATTCAGCTTCTTGCTGAAGTAAATAATAAAAAATATTGAGGGGAGACAACAGTCACAACTCCTTGGATTAGGATGTTGGAGAGTTTTGTGAGTCAGACCTGAATCGATTGATTTGATTTGATCTTCCGAAGGCATAGGGATGGCGACCTCTAAACTACATTACAATGTTACATTTTAAACCTGTGTAGGAAAATCTTTTTCTTGGGTAACATTTTATTTTATATCTGCTTTCCATAAGCTTTTGAATCATTTTTATAATAGCAGATTGTGATAATCTGTATTTGTCATGCAACTGAAGATTTTTAAATAAATTGCAAAACTCCAACAGTAGGTCAATATTACTTTAATTTTTTTTGCTGTTCTCTTGTGTATAACTTTTAAAATCTGAAAAGAACTTGAAAGAACACAAGCATTTAGAGCTTACTTCTGAGAAAAAAGTATCTAAAAGACAGTCATTCTGTAGCTTTTGAAATCAGAAGTATTGGGATCCATTATTCAAATATAAAAGTTAATTGGACCATAGCTACATCAGTGGATTGCTACTCCTCCATTTTTGACTAGCTGGATAATAAAGTCTAATGACATAATGGAAGTACACTTTCCTTCAAACATATTAAGTTCTCATTGACAAACTTTAGAATGAAAATGTGAATGGTAAACTCCATTCCTTTGTAGTAGACATTTGCAGTTACTTTTACATTATTTTATAATGTTGACAATTTTATGCTAGATATTCAGACTTCATTAAAATAATAGAGCATTGTTCATAAGACACATTTGCCTATGTGTTAGATAATGAAATATGATAATATGCTTTGCAAGGCTGCAGTATAATAAAAGAGTTCAAATTTGCTATATAAATGTAAAGGAGTAAATAAAATCACTGCAGATGATGCACATTTTGTTCCCAGCACACATTATAGACAATAAGCAAAGTGTTCAGGGTGAAAGTTTTGAAAAGTGTCCAACTGACTTTATGAAGTGTTATTGGTTTTTAAAACTCTTCTCAGGAGACATGTGATGGGATTTAAATTTAGACTGATACAGGTAAGTGTGCCATTGACTATCAACATTTAGCTATTAAAATTGTTGGCTAACTAGGTGCTACTGGAAAAAAAAGGCTCTCCTTTCTACTGTTATAGCTGTCTGGTAGTTCTCTGTCTGGTAAATCTAGAGTACAAAAGGTTGAAATTATGGCCTTGTTGAAGTTAATGGTATCTTCCTGGCTTGGGTCAGCACGTAACATAGGGCTAACTTGAACTGCAATTGAAATTGGAACAGCTGGTGTCAAAATCAATAATTAAATGCACTTGAAAAAGAAAACACCCCCCAAACTAGCAGGTGTAAGCTGTCAGGAACTGGCCGCAGGAAAGAACTGAGTGGAAGTCAATGCTTGCAGTGACTTGGTCCTCCATCCCCTCTGTCACCAAAAACGTGAGGGATATAGGGTCAGTTATGTTTCCTAACTTTGAGGAAGTGCAGGCTGAATACTGGATCCTTAAGAGAAAGAAAGGTTGTAGCGTTTTAAAATGCTTTCAGCCTTTGAGTGTTAGCTTGAGGACATTTATTAGAGGAAAAAATGTTTTAAGTATTGTGGTTATGGAACTTTAGGCAGACCGATCTTTTTTCCTGTGTATCGTTATATTATCTCTTTTTTTCTTCTCCTGTTTTAGCATTCATAAAGTAGCTTTCTTTTTTTTTTTTATGTGGCAATGAATAACCTGCCACTTACTCAAATTCCAGAGATGGTTCAGTTGTAATACATGCCAATTCTATAGACCTGTGAGCATAGATGAAAGACATACAAGTGAATGTTTATTTTTAACTGAATCTTTTTTCCTGTCTGGATGTAAGTCTTGGACCAACTGCATGGAAATGCTTGTATGGCAAAGGATACTCTTTCATCAAATGTTGGCCCATATTCAGTGAAAGCAGAGGAGAGCTGTTCTGTGATGAGGTGAAGATGTCCACCTTGTTCTCACGAGT
Source organism: Grantiella picta (assembly GCA_013397955.1). Classification (NCBI taxonomy): domain Eukaryota; kingdom Metazoa; phylum Chordata; class Aves; order Passeriformes; family Meliphagidae; genus Grantiella; species Grantiella picta. The sequence goes on from VZRM01006060.1 coordinate 33,171, forward strand.
TGTAGAAATGGTAGAATCCTCTAGAATCATTGAGCTGCCGGGTAAACACAAGCTCTTGACAAAGAACCAGACATTTCCAGGGGCTGTTGGCCTTTGGGGCTCTCTGAGTAATTGAGTGTTGGTTGTTGTACCTCTCACTTAACCAGCCACATGTTCTTCTTTTGGAACCTTAGAAGCATTGATGAAATTTACCTCACTTTCATGTTTATTGGGGAGAGAAAAACATCACTGGCTGCTGTGTTTGAAGTGGCGAAATCCTCATAACTGGGAGTAATGTGCTCTTGGCAATTCTGCCCTTGGGTATGAATAAATGTCACTTTCTTTCTAAAGTCCAAAATATGGTAGACCTGGAGGGAAGTGGGATGGGGGATTTGGGTAACTGATTTGACTGATAGTGGTAGCCAGACAGGAATGTTTTTCATGCGTTTTTAATGTGTTCCATCAGAAGCCTTGATGCTGAGGGGTGGAATGAATTGGAAAAAACTTATGGCCAGGCATTTTTTGAGCATTATTTACAATTTTTTTTTCATTTCAAAAAACTGCCCACATTGTATGACCTCATCATGCAGAACTGGTCTGAAATCAAGGTTAACTATATTTTTAACATTAAAAGTGAATTAAAATTAAGAATAACAGGAAATTTGGATTTATAACTATTTCCTATATGTTGTATGGTTAGAAGGATTAAGTAGCTTTTTGTTTAGGTTTTTGATTGTACTTTTCTTGTTGCTCTCATCAGAATTGTGATATATTCATTTTCTTTGCCTCATCTTGAATGAGAATGCCTTGTGAAACTTGTGCTTCTTATTGTCCTATTTTAAGCCTGTAAATTATGACAAAGAGTTTGATTTGGGTGTTCTAATTGTGTTCCTGTTTTGTTCTGGTGACATAATAGAAGCAGATGTTGGGGTAAATGTAACTTTTCCCTTTTAGTACAAGGTTTTCTCTATGCCTGCTCATCACGTGGCTTCAGCAAATAACTCTTCTGTAGCTGGAATTTGATTAATATGGTGGTCATGCCCACTTGTCCCCCTGCTTGGATGTATGCGCTGTCATTACAAAAGGAAATACAAATGGCATTGATCACAGCTGAAAACGTGGCTCCTCCTGGTGTCTCTATGAATGGCAGTTGTAGAATGCTGTCTGTGGGGAAAGCTGCTGATTCTTGATTCATAAAGCTATTTTTCTTTGTTAGAGATAAGAAGAACTCAAAGTGGAAATGGAGCTAGTGCCAGAAAATGCCAAGGGAGTTTCTTGGTTCAGCTATTGGGAAGCTGACAGTTAAATATACTCTTGTCCTTTTCACTAAGTGTTATTATTACCTCTCTGTGCTCTGATGATTTCTGGAGTTACCAATGTGCTGCTAGGGTTGAAGCTGAGAACTATTATAAATTCTTACTCCAAAATACGATTTAATTTATTCATCAGAACAGATATTTCTTACTTGTTCTGCCACGAATGTTGAGGATTTGTGTAAAGCTTTGTTGCTTTGATCTTAACCAATGTCCTCTTTACATATCTTTTTAACTTTGAGTTTAGCTAATAAGACTTGAAACTTGATTTTTTTTCTTAAGTGATCACATTTACTTTTTTCATTAAAAATTTGGCTGTGGTATTGCAAGGAGCAATTTTATTCCTGTAGGATACCTCAATCTTTTTTTCATTGTCCTGTGAAGTCTCTGTCAGCCTGGGACTTTCCCCTGGACCTAGGAATGCAAGAAACAAGAGAAGAAATATCACTCTTTGGTTAAGCATGACATACCTCAAACTTATTTGACTGAGACCTGTGGTGAACACAATTCCTTCAGAAGAAGAGTTTCACTATGAACTAGCATTGAACCTCGTTCTGGTTTTGCTCATGGTCTGTGTGAGCAGCCCTTCTTTGCAACCTGATTTTCCCTGCTGTGACTTTGCAGTTCTCCATTCTGAAACTGAAGGATTGAATGTGATTTATTTCATGGGGATGTTTTATGCTTGCAAGAGATGAACAGATGTTTAGGAAACAAAGCTACTAGTCACTAGTTTTGTTACAGCTCCCCTAGTAATCAATTGTATGAATTTTACAGCACAGCTGTATTGGAGTGAATGTTTCAGAGGCATTTCAATCAAAACTGGTGCCATTCTGAGCTTGAAACACAGGCTTAGATTTATTTTTCTAGCAGTGCAATCCTCGAGGATTATACTTCATGCACCATTTTTAGGCACGTCAACATCCCTTACAAAATACGAAGATGAGCGTTATTTCACGGAGGTGGCACAAAGTAATACAATAAAATGGATTTATTTCATCTTAATTTATTTAAAATGTGCATAGACTGAACTGAAGTAAAATCTGTGAGATGAAATATCTTGTTCACATGAATACATTTGAGGGGAAAAAAATCAGCACCGTTTTAACTTTGAAAAGAGAAGGGGAACATGTGGCTTTTTTTTTTTTTTTTAACAGGCATGGATGGATATTGTTCTAGTGATGGCTTTCACAGTGTTTGCATAGAGATTTCATTTTCCAGTGTCCAGAAGTACATATCCACTGTAGTCTGAGCTGTCCTGTAAGCCTTGTTTGGGAATGCTGTTCAGTGGCTGCTGGAAGTCAGGACTTCTCCTCTTTCCCTGCCTGTGCCACTGGTCTGAGGCAGCACAGTGACATTAAGACACAACCTCTGATAATTAAGATTAAAGACAAAACTCTCTCTTTAATATCACTAGTGTTAATCACAGTTCTGATTATAGAGCTGTACTGAATCAGGGGAACCAAATCTATCTAAGCTATGATTAATCTTTGCTTAGAAACTGAGCATTCTGACAGCACAGTAAGGCTTATGTAGATGAAAAGTACAGCTGCAGTGTAACTTTCTTGTCCTGGGTGGTAACTTCTGCCACAGGGTGGGCTGTGCTCCCTAGGGTGCACCTGGCCAGAACTAAGCCAAAATTTCTCTAGAGCAGCTTCTCTGCATTCGCTTTGATATGTGCTCTGTTTGTACTTTAGCAAATACATCATTGCTCCATCTCCCCACTTAGAACTTTCCCATCTTCTATTTCTTATTTCAGCTTGGAGGTGAGTTTAAAAGCTAGGCTGTTCAAGTGATTGCTTTGTAGCTAGAATTTCAAATTCCATCTTCTTTTATTGGAAGTTCATACTACTACTTTGATAAAGATATCACTGATATTTTTAAATGTTGTGGTGCTAAATATAAAAACCAAAACAAAACAGAAAATCCCAAACTAAAACAAAAGAAAACCCAAACAAAAACAAAAAACCCCACCAAAAACCAGCTCAACTTCACCAAATTATTGCATTGCAAGAATTGGGTTACAAGGAAGCAACTGTGGTGATATCCCAAGGTTGGGATAAAGCATTGATGCTTTATATTTTGTGTCAAAACCAGTGTTTAAGCTCTGCCTTTCATACATGAGAGCAGCAGTGATGTTTTTCAGATAATAGCTTTGGGTTTGTTTGCTAAAGTCAGACTGAAAAGCTTCAGTGGCCACAGAAACAAATATAAACAGTTTATTTCTACCAGAGCTGAGTGTAGAGTTTGGCTTTGCCTCTGTCAGCCAGGAGAGCTTCCTGAGGAATATCATCAGTCTCCAGAGGTTTTTATGGATCTGAAATCACTTGAATTGGGCTTGACTGCATTAAAGGGACATTAAAAGAAAAGAGCTTTATGTGGATGGTTTATCTGCTTGCAGGGTACTGCAGTCAAGTTGCTGCTGTTTGTTGTTGCTGTTGTTGGGAGTGAATTCATCCAACCTCTCTAGCCTTAGGATGACTGCCAGACAAGGTGTGCATTTAGGTATGCATATTCATCCCCAAATTGTAAAGGGAACTTTTAAAATTTCCCCTGCAAATGCTGTAATTAGTGTCCTAAATAATAATGGGTGGCACCAGGATGGGATGACCTCACTTCATTTGAGGTAAACACACAGAATTCAGCAAGGTTTTTAGTGCTTTACTAAAAAAGCTGGCTATCCAGGATTAAATGTCTGCAAATGAGGACAAATATCCAGTGATTTGTTCTGAACTGAGTTTCATGGCTTCTGAATGTAAATATTTTTTGGTTGTTCTGTAGCTTTGTGCATCTGGTAAGGTAGAGATGGGGAACATGAAGCACATGGAAAAATGATAAAGTAGTTAGGAAAATGCTGCCTCTCCAGCCTTGTGTTCTTTAGGGTGGGCTGATCTTCAGAAGGCCACGTAGATGGTACTTTGAGATACCTTGGATCAGTGATGTGCATAAAAATCAGTTCTGACATGAAGGAGAGTGGTTCCTAGGTGAGTGGTAAAATAATGACATTGTGCCAGGCTGAGAAAAGAGGAGCTGGGCATGGCCCTGTTTGTGAGAACCTCCATCACTCCAGTTGGGATATAACACATGGATTGGCTGTTAGTTGATCAGCAAGGAATGCTGTGGTTACCCTGGATGGATGAGGCTGTTCAGCTGGGAGGATGCTTGCAGTGCTTGGTAAGGATTGTGTTAGCTCTCTGTGCCCTGCCTGGGCATGGAGAGAGACATTCCATGCCCAAGGTCTTTGTAGCACACAGGACATTTGGACTGATGTTGGCAAAAATGCTTTAGATGGTTTGAAGTGTTTAGGACCCCTCTGTGCCCTGGGCTCAGGGTGCTCTGTGCTGACATTGTGGAGGAGGAGTGTGAAATGGTCAGGGTTTAAAGCCAGTGATTTACACAACTTGAGCTTCCCTTGCTCCTGGGGAGAGTTCTGGGGTGAGGTTACAGTGAGCTGGACTGGTAACAAACCCAGAAAAGATGAGTTCTGTTAGGGACTTCCTGACCTGGAAGCAGGGAGATGGCAGGAAATACCATGAAATGCCAGGAAATAGTGTAAGACCACCCAGGATTTCTCATCAGGTGCCTTTGATCTCGGTGATTTCTCAGGAGGAATACACACTTTTGGCCAAATAGCCTGCTAGTTCTGCAAAGATGCAAATGCCTCTTGCTGCTTGGTCTATTAATTTGCTGCATGAGAGCAAATGAGTAGATTATTCTGTCCTCTATGCATGAATTAACCTGTGAGGGGATAGTATAGATGATTGGTTTTAACCTGTTAGTGTCCGAAAGACACTCAGATAGAGTCCCGGATTTTCTGTCATCTGCTTTCGTATTTTTATGCCCTAAAGCCTCAGTGATGTTCAAAAAAGAAATCTGTATTTTTTTGTTCTGTGTCTTTAATTTGAAATTGTGATATATTCATGGCTAATATAGTAATGTTATTAATGATTAACTAACATAATTTATAAAACAGTTCAATTTGTGTTTTATGAAAATGCAAAAAATTCACTATTTTGCAATTTCTGTAGGCTATTAAATTGTTGTTCCTTCAAAATAAATGGTACATATATTTACCCTTTTAAATAAGAAAAGTTGAAATAGACATGAGTTCTTATTTTGAGAATGCCAAAAATCATCTGCCTCAAAACTGAAAAACATATATCTTCAATAAGAGATTAATAATTTTGTCACTGTTAGTGTGTCTTTCTTGAGTGGCTGTTTTTGTGTTGGCTTTAGTCTTGGGTTCAGTTGAATTGACCTTAAATTTGAATAATCAAGAATGTCATATCTCTGAGCAGGCTCTTGAACTTTGTTTTTTCCCCCCCCTCTTAACACCAGGAAGAGATAATGTTACTGTACTGTTTTAAGAATATAATGTGGAAGTAAGGGAATCTCTTAGGCTTGCTTCAATTTGAGTCTGGAGTGGAATACAAAAATTATAAGTGGTTATGAACAGCCATTGGCAAAAACTTCTATTAGCGTCAGGGATTGTGTTTTCCTGTTGTCACTGAACTACAGGGACACTGGTTTAATGTGATATATAGTGTAAAAAATTGTAGAGCTGCAGAGAGATGTTGGTTGCATAAATTCTTCTCTGAGGTGTCTTGTGCACCCCATTTGGTGGTAGCAACTATGGAAAAAATAGTTAATTTCCCAAGAGAAGGTAAACTATACATGGTCAGTGACTAAAATATTTAATAGGAAAGTAGAATAACGTGAAATCCACAAAATATTCTGCTACCAATTTTTGTCACAGTCTAGACTGAACTTGGCTTTGTGTTTTGTATAACACAATAACCAGAGGAATGTAATTAGTAACCCCTCTCATCTAGTAACTTAAATATCTTTTAGAGGAAAATATAACATTGGTACTTCAAATAAGTGTATTATTTTTAATGTTGCCTATCAAATAGTTTCTATAGATATTGTGCTTTGTCTTACCCTCAGGGATAGCATCATTTGTTTTCAGACCTGTTCAGGTATCAATTATGTTGAAAGTGGACAGAATTTCAATGTTTTCCATTTCATACCATGTATGGGAGCAAAAGCTGTATTTGTGTTTGCATGAGGATACAGATAAGGACATCATATACTCAGTGGGATTGATACCCATCTTAAGAGTCCTACTAAGACTCCTGGAAATCTGGACCAAAGTTCTTTTCTGTGCAAGACAAACAGGTGTGATGGTAAGGTGCTCTGAAACTGAGTGCACTGGCTGTTTAATTTGATAGCTTCCTTTCTCAATTGTGGTTTGTTTAAAATATTGCTGACAACTGTGGTTTGCCTTTTCCTCTTGCAAAGGGGGCTTTGTTTCAGCATCTCTTTAAACAATGATTAAATGTTATCAGGTGTTGTAAGGGAGAGAGGGGGGGGAGTTTGTTTGGACTTGATTTGTCCATAAATGTGATTCTTGCCAACCTAAACATCCAAGCTCTGTGGCTATCCTGTCAGCTTGTCAGTCTGCAGGTTTTGTGCAGCAGAGCTGGTCCTTCATGAGAGTTCACAAAGCATTTATCATGCAGAGAGTGCTGCTGTAATTAAATTACACAAAAGAGCCAAACTCCAAGTAGAAGTTTTAATCAAAAGTGCATTTTGCCTGCTAATAAGACTGTTCAGTCTCCTAATACAGCCTTATCTCCAAGTGGCTTCCCTGTGTTTCTCTAGCTGCTTCCAAGACTTTATCCAAGATTCCTTGTCAATTTAACTGCTCCTAAGGCTTGAGAGGAGCACCTCATGTCCTTTTGCTTCCACTCTCATGCTGTCTTTGAGCATTACATGATTCAGTTTCTGTGTACTTTAGCCTGGAATGTCATGGAAAGTGAGACAATACTAATAAGAAACCTCCTTCAAGGAGGTGGGATCTGAGCAAGTATTACAGATATCATGGCAGTAGTTCAGTAGTTAGAATGTTGCTGCAACAGATGCTGTGTCTTGGGTATTTGTTGCATTTTAATATTTTCAGCAAAGGTTTTTTCTTCTTTGTGTCTTCATTATCCTCATTTTCTCTTCCTGTTGTACAGAACTATTAATTTTTATTTGTTTTACTGGAAGTTGTAGTCTTAATTTATCATTCTCAGTTTCACAAAGCATTCATATGTCACGAATAAGATCTCAAAACTAATTTCTGTTTTGATATATGTTAAAGTGAATTTGGTGTCTTGATTTCTCTGCAGCTGATTTTAAATTGAGGCTATGAAAATGAGCAAGTTGTAGTTTTGCTTTTTTTCCTTTTCCCTAGGATTGTATTATCCAGAAAGTGGGGCTTTTGAAAAAAAAAAACCCCCATGAAATACTGGGAAATTAATAATATATTTGTAATATTTGTCAGTACTGGGTGTTACATTGTATATGGTTAGGTTGATGCTTTACTAGCTAATTACAGTCTTGCTTTTTTCTATTTTGCTTTCTGCATTTGATTCTGAGCTTTATAAGGAATTAGCTTCTGTAAGTCTCTCCTAGGGACAGTCAGGTGACTCATAGCACTTTTCTGTTGGTCTTTATTTTGAATATTTATCTTCTCTTTGAGAGTAGTGACAATGTCCACCCTGGAGTTAGCTTTCCTCAGCTCATCTGAGCATGTGCCTGTTAAATTCAGTGTGAATGAAAGCACCAGTGTTTGACTGTCCTGGTGTTGTGGCTTCTCTGCCAGTTTCTCTTCTGCTCCCAAGGCCATGGGCACATGATGGAGTCTGGGACAGACTGGGCCTCTTTTAGCTGAGGTTCAATGTTGACCCCCCTAAAAGTTACGTAGGAAATCAGGCTGCCTTTGAATGAACATGCTGATTTCTGAAAAAAAGGCATGTTCTTGGAATTATAAATGGTTATTGGACCATTTTCTTCAGTGAGTTGTTCCACCCTCGGCTGGCAGCAATCCCAACTTGACAGGAATCATCTTTCCATTGTATCAGTTTTGCTCTTCGTGCAGCAAAAAAATTATTGTCCTTCAGTTTCAAACACTTTTTTACCTAAACTCTTTATCAGAACAGAGGTACATAAGCAAATCTTACCTGGTTGAAAGTTTAACTTCTTTGTATACCTTTTACATTCCCCTAGGTTATTTATAGCTTACCAGCTCATACTGCACACTTACCTAATTTTTGTAGGACTCCTTCCAGGACTACATGATAATGGAACAACTTTGAGTGGTGAGTGACCTTCTCTAGCAGTAATTTCTTCCCTTGGGCATTGAAATCGATTCTCTTCATGTTGGCATGCGAGGAGTCAAAGTCTGTCTCCTGCCCTGCCTGTCCCATGAGCTTTTGGTGGCATCAGAAACAAATCATGTGAATGCTGCAGCTTTTAGGGAATTCACCATGGCAGCTCTCAGGAAGAGAAGGGCTTTTTTAGGCAGTTTCCCTCTGTGTTGTGATATAATTTTGTTCAGAAATGCCATTTACGGTGGGTTACATTCTGCAGGATGGTTTGTTTGGAGATGGGGGTGGTGAAGGTAATAAAATGACTCTGTGTCTGGGCAGGGCAGAGGCAGCCGGTGCCACACGACAGAACACACCAAGCAGGATCTCCCTGCCCTCAGCCTGGGAGGGAGAGAGAGCCCTGTGCTATTGTCTGCTCAGAGCTAGAAAATCCCAGCCTCTGTGCCTATTTCTGTATTTACATCTAGAGAGAGAGAGGTTTATGGTGATCCCTGAGCTGCACACACCATCTCTGCTAGGATGCATGCAGTCAGTTTATGATAACATTGGACTCAGTAAATCTGCAGTTCTGCTGTGAGAAAGGCTGCAGTGAGATCAGCGCTGAGCCTGGCAGTGGCAGAGCTCCTTGAGGGGATGTGGTGCCATCTGCTCAGTGTGGGGTGCTCTGGTTCGTGGATGGGTGAAAAGGTTGGAAGTTGTTATGCCCAGAAGTTTGTTTCTGGCTATAGCTGAGGAGTGTTCAGTATCTTTGGATTATGAGAAGAAAATGAGATGTAATTTATTGGTAAACTAGACAATCACGTATGCTTGGAGTTGCAAAAAGCTTCAGAGGATTTGCTGAATCAGATAAAATATTGCAAGGGAACAGGCCAGTGTGTTTGGCTGGGGAAACTGTAATTTTGTTTGCTTTTTGCATGTACAAAAAGTGAAAAGAAGGGATAGCAAACAAAATTTGATACTTGAGAAGATGTCAAAAGAAATTTTTTTTTTCACCTAGTGGGTTGTTTCTTTGAAGTTTGGCACTGAAACCCCAATTTTCCAAAGTCCTTTGGCCTGGCAATGGGCATAGCCAACATCAAGGAAATTGTATGTCCATGGGTGAGTATTATCCCTGAATTCTGCACTCCCCTCTGCTTCGCTCAGTAACTCAGTAAAACCAACTTGAGTGGAGCTTGTGTGTGAGAAATCACTTCTTGGGTGGCAGAATGACTATGGATAGGCCAACTTGTAAGTATAGTCACAGTTCTCTTTAAATTATGTGCATAAGAGTTAGAAAAATGAATATAAAATAAGCTGTAAGCATTCCCTTTAATTCTAACCAGCAAAACCAAAAATATTTCAAAGGAAATAGTTGTCCCATTCAGCACGAATAAACATATATTGGTGAAATGTGTGTTTCCATTTAATCTCTGTATTGATCAGAAGACAATTGATCAGCCAATATCCTGAAAACATTGAGAAGAAAAACATTGGGGAAAACACAAACTGTACTCTTCTGGCATAAATTAGCAAAAAACCCTGATGTGAGATATATGTGTTTCTGTAATAAAGATGTGCCAGTGTAAGGAGTGAATTATTTGTGCAGGTAAAACTCCTGTTAACAGGCAGTTAATGGAAAAGAAGGATAGTAGAAGTGAGTTGGCAAACTAAATGGGTGAATAACCTGTGTATAAGGTTTCATGATAAACGAATCTAAACAGCAGTCATTAAGTGTAATTTTAACAAGATCTCAAGAACAACAGTATAAGCAATTGAAGAGGCAACAACCCATGGTGGGACTGTAGCATGTTTTTTCCTTCAGTGCTTCTGATAACACACTAATTGTAATTGTCAGTAACAACGTCCTGTGTGAGCAGGAGAGTTTCATAGTCATCTTTACATGAATGTATTGTGAAAGGGGAGCTATAGACAACTCCACAAAGGAGAGGGGAAGGAGGGAGGCAGGAAAAGCTGCTGAAATGGATGGCAAAAGAACTTCAGATGATTTCACTTAACCCAAATCATAGAAATACCCTTAAGAGAGTTCTAATCAGAAGGCACAGAAAGAATATCAAAACCAAAGTATCTGTTTCCTTTTGACAGTTTGCAAAATTTAAAACCAAATCTTCCCCATGGCAGAGCGTGGAATGTGATGATCTTTCAGGTCCCTTCCAACCTAGCTATTCTTTGATTATTGTTATTAGTAATGTTTTTCAATCCCACACTTGACTGAAGTTGTTTTTTACTGAACAATATTAAACCAACCTTCCTTGTGTAGACATACTGAATTACTTAAAGGGGCTGATTTTTCACGAAGCTGTTAACCCAGGCCCTTTGATAAAGGTGAAATAGCTAAAATGTTGTCTTTTGAAGGACAAGGCTTTATACTACCTGTTCTTCAAATGTTGCAAAATATGTCATCCATAGGAGAGAGGATATTTAAAGAGAAAAGATTAATAGCAGACAAATTTACTCAACTGGACAGTGTGTTTTAAAAGTGATACATTGTGTTCAAAACTTGGAAGGCTTATTTAAAAACCACATTCTGCCTACATTTCTGGGGACTCAAAGCCTTGGGAAGGGGAACTTCATACAAAGTTGTATGAATTTGGGAAAAAAACCAACAAAACAACCTATTTAAAAGGCACTTAGGTTGGTTGCTCAAGGTACCTGGTGAATGAGACACTGGTCTTGTGGGTTCTGAGACATAGGCTATGCAATGAATTTGGGAAGGAGCATGAAACAAGAGAGAAATATGGGATGAAAACTTTTCTGATGTTTAGAATAACAGGTACCCTTTGCCAGAAGTCACGTGGGACTTTTGTTTTAGTCAGTGTTTTAGCTGTGCAGGTGGGTAACAAGAAGACCTAGAGTTACTGTAAATTTCCAAGAAACGTTTTGATCTCATTCTTCAGTGGAAGATAATGAAAAACTTAGGAAAAGGTTTTTTCTATTATATTACAATATGATATATTAAGAACTTTTATAAACATGAAATTATTTGTAAAGGCAAGTGCCAGAGAAAGCATATTAGGCTAAATTGACCACTGAGGTCAATTATCACCTTTCTATTGCTTCTATTATCACCTTGATGTTTACTGCCTGTGGAAGCTTTTTCACACTCTCCCTTCTTTTGATTTTTCTGTAACAACTCAGGACAAGCCAATCTTTTTGTAAGTGCTTGAAAGGGAATTGTAATGGAGAGAGCTCTGCACAAAGGATGTGAAGCCAAAGCAAAATGTTGAGTTTTGCTTAGTTGCTCTTTTTTAGTTTCCTTTTTTCTTCTAATGAATATTCTTACTGAGAAGAAATCGTATCCCCTGGAACTGTGCATGAGACTTCATCCTTTTAGCTGAAGAAGGAATTAAATAAAGGAAGCCTTTCTGAAGGACCTCATGCTACTTATTTAGGTCATTTTAAACATCAATATGAGTAAATGGGAGGTTATACATCATCCTTTCACTTTAAATTTACAGGCTGCAATGTGTAAATTTTGCTTTCTGAGTTTCTTATAGCAGAGATTTAAGGTTTCTTGTTTTATGAAAATTGTGTATGCTAGTGTCTCTGTGAAATAACAAAAAGCAAGTAAGTGTTTGGTTTGAAACCTAGAAAATAGTTTTGGATTTGATTATCATCCAAATATGTTTTTCCCAGTATAATAAAAAAAAAAAATGCCACTGGGTCTGTGAATCTCATTTGGCTTGTATATTGAGGGAATCTGTGTCTGATTTCCTCAAATCTCACCTTTGTACCTGAAATTTGAAAAGAAATGTGGGGAGTATAAATCCAAGGCAAACCATTTCAATCTATTAGTACTCAAAACCATACTCCGTTTATTATGAGGAAGTGCATTTAAGACTGTTTTTAAAAATTGAAGTTATCAGGACCCATAAAGAACTGTCAAGTTTTACAGACCTACACAAGTTTTAGATTTTTTTTTCCCCAGTAGTACCGGGAGAGTACTCTTGTTATGGCAGTAGCTAAAGGAAGCTTTTTAATCTATGTTGCATCACAACAGGTGAGACTACTGACTAATTCCTGTGGTCTCATGTCTCTAGAACTGCACACGAGTTACAGCCATACAAGAAAGCTGTAATTTCTAATAAATTTCATAGATTTCTCTCCCCATCTCCAATCCCCTGCCTTATTTCTCTTTTTTTTTTTCACTAGAATTTGAGATAGAAGAACATAAGTTAGATACAGAAGTTGTGTTTGCATGCTGCAAAATCCATGACCAAGTGAAGAGTAAGGATGATGAATAAATTCATTTTAGCTGAAAAGGCAACATGTGAGGATGGTAGTCCTGAGGGCATTGATGTGTTGTCTCTGTGCTGTGCCCCTTGGGAAATTCTAACCTTTGCCCTTGTGATGGCAGGCGTGTGGCTTTTGCCACTGTATGGGAAAAATAACTAGGGTAAACATAATTCTGGGTTTTTTTATTTGTTTAAGACTTGCCTGAAATTTCATAAACCTAGTTAGCTGGCCTATTTTTGGAACATTTCACATGGAAAAGTTGTGATAATGCTGTTGCTTCCTAGAGGATTTCCTGCACAAAGCAGAGGGGGAAACAATATATACAAAACCCCACTGGAACCTCTGATTGTAGAAGATACATACATTTAGCTTTTGTTTAGTTTTTTAGATGTTCAATTACTTGCCCTGGAACAAACATTTTCAGAATGTAGTAACCTATAAAGAAATTATCTCACTAGTTGCCTTGCTTGTTTTATGCAAAACTCTGCTGTTTCTGTTTAAATGACAGTAACCAATAATTGAATATCTGTAAACTCTATCAACAGAGAACTTAAGTAGTATCTTTGGAGTAGACTAAAATTAGTTTTTGTTGCAACCTATTTGTAAATCATTTGAACCAAATATCTCAAGCTGAAAATGTAAATGTGTTTTTGTTTTTGCTGGAGAGATGAGGTCAGCAGAAGTCTGCAACAAATATGATTACTTGGGTGGAGGTGACATGATTTACTTAAATCAGGCAATTTCCCCATTAAAGCATTGAAACCTCGACTCATAAAGAGACTGCTTAGCAGATGCACTATAATGTCTTCTAGCATTTGTTACGTTAGGTGATTTGAAAGAAAAGAACAATTACAAGAATGGATGTATTTCTAGGTTGAGTGGGGGAAAAAATCCAGTTTTTACAGCAGGGGGTGGCTAATTTGCAGCAGATAAAATAAGCTTGCTTCATAAAAGCTTCTTTATAAATATTGCACAATTAAATATGTATGTATATTTAGATTTATGTTGCCAGGGTAGGACAGTGCAAGGATGAATCATGTGAGTGGTTAGTTTCTCTCACTCTTTCCCTACATTCAATGCAGAAACAGTTTTCTCCCTCCCCTTCTTCCACACCCAATGGGAACACCACAAGGCTGTACACCTCAGTACAGGTGGAATTTGGGTTTGTTGGGTTCTTCCATTTTTTTCCCCCCCTCTCTTTGTGCCACTTAAAATTAGGAAGGAGTATTAAATTGGCAAAACTGTAAACTGCTGCTCTTGCATCTCTCCAGTGTCAGGAGCTGAGCCAGACACCACAGCATGAGAAGAGATTGATTAGCAAGGACTAGTTAGAGTAAGAAATGCCATATTTTCTGGGCATTCCATGGGCTGAGAGTGACTGGAACGAGGAGATCCAGAGCTGAATCTGGCAGTCTGAGCCTGTTGGGGCACGAGTTTGCCTTTGAAGAGGTAACACAGAGGTGCTTTTCATGTGTTGCTGTTGTGGCTGAAGCATCTTTTTGTTCCTGAGCATCTGTATCTGCAGTTGGAGTCTCAAGTGCTGCAGATTCCAGCCCAGGCCTTTGGTCTGATCTGGTGAAATCATTGTCTATTTTGCTCTGCTGAGAGAGATGAGATTTGGTAGGGAGGTGAATTTTCTGATTAGGCTAGCTAATAGTTTATTTTAGAGTGTATTTTTTGGTCATTCCCATATTTCCCACATTTCCAGTAAATCTGATTCTCTGTTTGCCATGGGATGTGGTACATTTGATCAAACTCAAAATTGGGATAGTGGATCATGACTTCAAAAAAAGTTTGTAAGCAATTCAAGCTGGTAAATTCTTTTGGCCTGCCACCACTATTTTAGAAATTGCTATGCATTTTTTTTTGAGGTGAAGCAAAAAACCAACCCCATATACTTAGTTTTGGACACTGTGGTTCTGAAAGAAGACTGAAGTTGAAAATTTTCTCAAAGATTAGAAGTTCTGATCTCCTGAGCCAGCTGTAGGAGCTGAATGTTATGCTCAAGGCAAAAAATACTTAGTAAAACCTGATTTTAATGTAATTAAGGGTTCATTTCAGGGCTTTATTTGAGCATTATTTTGCAATAGAGAGTGGTAAAAAGATGAAAATCACAAATTGATGCAAGTTCATTTCAGTTTTCATGTCACTGAAATAATCCCCTTCAAAGGGACCATGAAAATATGCATTAGTTGCACATAAGTGGGTCTTGATCTCAGGCCATGCTGCTTTGAGGAGAGCCTGGTGTAATTCCATTGTGCATTTTCAGAGGGACACAGAGGCTGCTGTAGGGGAAGGCAAGTTGCAGCAGAGACCTTTGAGAAAAGGATGAAGGTTTTGATTGTCTGCAATGAGGCAATTGTGCATCACTTGAACATTCAGCTTTTAGCACAAACACCAGAGCATCTCTCCCAGCACTGCTGGCTGTGAGCAGCCCCTCCAAAACCAGCAGTGTTGGTCTTAGTCTGACATCTCCTCTCTCATACACATCTTATTGCAGCTAGAGAGTGTTTGAAAAGCTATTATACATTTTAGTTTGCTTTTTCAAAATATTGCAAGGAATGTGGTAAGTTTAATAATCACTAGTTTAAGCTTTTTTTTTTTGGCTTAAGTGTAAGGGAAAATAACTGGTTAATTCTGACAGTGAATGTCTCTTGGTGTTGAAGGACTGCATGTTGTAAGGCCTTAGAATTCAAAATAATTCAAAGCAAGCTTTTAAATTAAATGGGCACTAATTAAAAAATTTAAATATTTGACTATCCCTGGAAGTGACAGTATCTAAAACCAGTGTAGAGCAACTTTTTTTTAATATCAGTTATAAAACCATAAAGGCAAAGAAGGAATAAATACACTGAAAGCCCTGATTAATCCCCCTGTGTTGCAGTGCCACTTCATACTGTTGTAATGCAGACCCTTTCCTCTGATATTACTCAAGAAATACAAACAAGAAGCATTTATTATCTCCCAAGTAGTGCATGCTATAGAGTGCTGAATAAGGAAGTGAGGTATTGCAGCTGTTATCTTCTGAACTAACTGCTACTGCGTGTTCCATGACCAGCCCTGGCAGGGTTTTTGTTCCCATGAATGAATAGGCTATAAATCTGTCGGAGCTGACACTAGCAGCACTGCTGGAGAGTGTAAAGGGAAAATTTGCAGAGGAATCTCGTGGTCTTTGCTTGCCTGGAAAATGAGTTCAATAAAATGGAGGTGATCAGTGCTTATTTATAGGCCAAGCTGATACATCCAGCATTGGCTGTCAGAGTTTAACTTAGTGTTTCCTCATTTATGCTCACTCTGTAAAGCAAAACATGGCACTGTAAAAAGCTTATATAATGCTGTTATACTGGGCTAGTCACTATTGTCGAAAATAGATAAAGCAAAATAAAGGGAGGAAAAGATAAAAGCATAGATGAAATGCACAGGGAGGTGATGGAAGAGGCTGGCCGATGCCAACACCCCAAGAAGGGATGTGGAGCTGCTCAGAATCATTTTGTTTGTACCCCAGCTTGAAGGTGCCTGGCAATTACTGCTGTGTTAGAGCAGCAGATACATCCTGAGAACTCTGCTCTGGAAAGACAGAATGGGGATTTTATTCTAGTGGAGGGAAAGGACTGAGGAGCTATATTTTATGTATAGTTCCTTCTAACACCAAATCTCGAGGTATGCTGGAATTGTCTAATGTGTGTGTATTCTGTTTTATATGGGGGGCTTGTGTATGGGTTAGTGTGGCGTGGGAAAGTGTTGAACCACAGATCCTAAATTGTATCCTAAATTCACTGAAGAAAAGTTTTTAAAATCTTTTCAAGTAGGGTATTAACAAAAATCTGGTTCAAAGCACACACAGAGCACAGTTCAGCCTGTACATAACAACTGTACCTGAACTGGGACTGGCTGACAGAGTTTCACCTGTAAAGAATTAAGATCTTTTATGACCAGCTTAGCTGATGGGAAGCAGGAATGGCTTCAGGTAGCCAGCTTGAGAAATTTGCTTTGCTGGAGTTAGAACAGCCATGGGCTTGGAGCCATCTGGACTCTGTGACCGGAAGTGCAAAGAATCTAAAAATTAAGGTCACTGGAAAACTGCAGCCAAAACCAATTTTCCTCACTCCCTTAAGAGTTTATCAATTGCTTTAAGCTTACTACCTGCAGCTCTTTTTCTTGCTGTTTTCTAAGGAGTTGAAATAAATTACATCTTCATATTCTTTTCTTTGGGCCTTAATGCACTGAAGATTTGTAAACTGTCCTCTCTTGCCTTCTTTGATGGGACTGACCTCTGCCTGAGAGCAGGGAAGATGTGGAATAACTCCTCTGAGTAAATGGACATAATGATGCACTGGGGATAGATGTTGTTGTTTTGAATAAGGACTTTAAAAGTGAAATTAATTATATTTCAAGACCCTGAGACACCATTGTGTTAGTTTTGATCAGTTCTGTTTCTGCAGCCCAAGCTCAGTTCTATATATAGTTGAAGGCCAGGTATGTCAGAACAATAAATATTCTTTTGCTTCTCTCAATGGACTTTTGCCATGAAATGAGAAGCAGAAGTGCAGTGAAATTTGTAATCTCTAATTTCTTTATCAGATTTTTCTCAGTGTGTGTGTTAAATTAAATAAGCACTGTAAAAAGCTAGACTTGCAGAATGTTTCTTTAAACTCACAAATCCTGTTAGGTTTAAGTCTGAGTTGTAAAATTGAACTGTCTTGCCTTGCATCTCTCTATGGAAGCTGAAATATTTACTGATTTTTCTTGTTTCTGGTGCTCCAAAATTTATTTTAGTATGTCAATTAGTGCAAACTTATCAGAAAGAAAAGTACAATTTTCCTCTGCTCTGAAATTGCTTATTATAGTAGTAATAGAATGTTTCAGGGACATTTTGGGCTATTTCAACACACAGAGAGGCTTTGAAGGGAATTTCAAATAAGAATGCCAAATTAAGTGATAACACTCATTACTGGACTGTTTCACATATCATTCAGACCTACTCCAGGGACAATGCTTGAGTTATGTATAAAAATAATGCTTGACCCTTAGTGACCTGTTCCATTTCCAGTGTCTTGTATCCTGTGATTTAATGAATGAGCCTGTAAATTTTCTTGGTAAACATAAAAAAAAAAAAATCCCAACAACCCAAAACGCAATTGAGTGTGTTGTTACATCGTTGTAATTCCAAGAAAATCTGGAATGTACTAATGCTTTCTGAAAAGGTCTTTCTCTTATATGTTACTGAATTAGTAGAAATGTATTTTGTAACAATAGCTAATGAGCCTTATAAACAATTTTTTACTGCACAGTTAAAGAACTGGTATGTATTTTGTTAGCAATGACCCTTCTGTTTCAGCTTTCAAAACAGGTATGAAATGTTTACAAAACAGCTCTTGGCTCATTAGAACGAGTGTTTTCCTTTCCCTGCAGTTATAGAGCCTAGATCTCAATGTTTTTTCTGAAATGTGTGTCGGGATTATCTTTCATTTTGCCATGCAGTTCTTGTTCACTGGGGTGGGGATGTTTTCCCTAGAAAGAAATCAGGATCATTTGTTTGTAAAGAGCATGTGCCCAGATGCTGCAGAGGGAAATTGGAGCACTCCACTCCCTCATTAGATTGAAAACCCACAGAGACAAATGCTAAACTTCTTGAAATGTGTGATTCTTTCCCACTTGTCTTTTTGCAGTCAGCTTTTGGGTTTTGGAAAAAGTTACTGCAGTGAATGTCTATGTGCAGGAGATGGTTTGTACTTTCTACAGTACCATGATGCCTGAGTTTTAGAATGAACTTCTGGGCATTTGTATTAGTAAAATGGAAGACCAATGCTTTCAAACCCAAAAATTAAGT
The DNA here is from genome assembly GCA_013397955.1 of Grantiella picta. Classification (NCBI taxonomy): domain Eukaryota; kingdom Metazoa; phylum Chordata; class Aves; order Passeriformes; family Meliphagidae; genus Grantiella; species Grantiella picta. The sequence continues at coordinate 51,677 of VZRM01006060.1, forward strand.
TGTCTCAAGTGGAAAATTATTTTTACTTGTGAATAAGTACATTTTTTATTGTTTTCTTAGACTGTAGCTGTGCTGTCTGCAGGTGCTACATTGAAAATGACTGAACCTAGTTTAGATCCAGAGTGTTGCAAGTGTAGAATATGCAATAAATAGAAGAAGCAAGCTGGCTGTTGAGTGTTGAGTAAAGCTTAAGAAGTGAGGAGGAAAGAGACACACTAGAGAAGTGTAACAGGAATTGTTTAATTATTAGCCACATCAGAGTGGTACTCCTTAATTACCTACAGCTACAACTGCTCAATACAATGAATCTCGGTGGAAAGCTGGTGGGGTGACAATGACAGATACTGCTCCAGGCTCCATCAGCAGCTAAGGGTGAACCACATGCAGCTGCTTTCTTCCAGGCTCCGGGGAATGAAGGAGGAGCAAGGGGAGGCAGAGCAAAGACCTGACAGCACACAGGTATCAGGGCTCAGGATGGATCTCACTGGGAAGTTTAGCCAGAGATTGTGCACTTGGTATTCTTTGCTTGTTTTTGACTGAGAGAAATGAAGGGAAGGCAATGAAGTAAAAACGTTAATATTTAAAAATTTGTGTTTTAGTTTTGGCACAAATAAAGCTCCAATGGTTTTGAGTAATTTTGTAGCTACTGTGAGCTGGAGCTTATAGTCAACAGCATACTTTTGAAAATACCCATGTGCAAGCACATGGCTGGGAGTGGTGAACCTAACCAGGAATGTCTGTGGGGCAGGATGGTACATTCGGGTGCCTGGCTGAAAATCTTGGTAATCTGTGAGTGCAGCACTGTGTGACTACGTTAACACTTCACAATAAAGGATGGCAAGTGGGCAGATTTGCATGCAAATTAAATTTTCAACAATATTTCTGCATGCAACTTCCATTACAGTTGGGCAACTTTACACAATTGAAACTGATGACTAAGAAACAGCATTTACAGTTTAGGAAATTACAACAGCAGTGGCTGTAATCACCCAGGTTAGGTGCTGAAGTGCCTCTAGGGGTTTGATTAGAAGGAGGAGAACCTCTAAGAGGCTGATGAGGCACCATCAAGCCCTGTGACTTGAAACAGTGTGAGAGAAGCTGTTATAGCCTGGATTTAGTGAAACAAATCTAAGACAAACCTGTGTAATACAGACAACTTCTAATCAGTGGAACAGGATTTGTTCAATCAAACCCTAAAGAGCTGTTAATAGTGTGATATTTTTATCAGGGCTGAGGCCACATTTAGTTAAGTTGTTATGCAAAATATAAAGTACCCAATGAAAATAAAGGGTGGTTGGTGAAATGAAGAATGCAAGCAAACAGATACCATTTATTAAATCAGGTCCTGAGAAGTATGGAATGCTCATAACCCCCACAGACCTTTCCAATATGTGTCCATGTATTTCCTCCATGTATAAACTGTTGGAGGTTTTTTGGTTTGTTTTTTTTTTGTTTGGGGTGGTTTTTTGTTTTGGTTTTTTTTTTTTTAGTATTTCCATCACACACATTTGGTTTTGTGTGAGATATATGTTAAGGGGAGATGAAAAATGCTGAGTAAAAACTCAGAATATACTGCCCTCTCCTGACAGTTGGGTCAACCCCAGAGCCTGCAAGTAAAACCCTTGGTTAATTTTTCTTGCAAGAAAATTTGGTGCTTGATCCTTCTGCCCTTTGGTTATATAACTTAAAAATGCTCTTCTGCTGTGATACTGTGTTTGTCTTTCATCCTGAGAAAATTAATGAGGATGTTCTTTGCTGACATTCATATGTTGATCATCAAGTGTTCTAAAACAGCTCTTTGTAACACCTAAAAAGATTTTCCATATTGCTTGTTGTCAAATTACTTAGTTTCAGAATTGGGTCACTACCAGATTGTTGAAGATAATTGAAACAATGACTTAAAGTGTTGCCAAAGTGATAATGACATTAGTGCTGGTCTTGGCCATAAACAGGTTAATTTTTTGGGGGACACAATGATCAGTGAGAGCTGAGAGTACAAAAGTGCACAGGAGGTTTCTAAGCGTGGGATTGGATTGTAAATATTCATGGTAGAGGTTTGGTCAGAAGTGTGTTGTCTGGTTTCAGCCATATAGACCTCATAGTTTTTTTAAATATTAAGTTTTTCCACACATTTGAGGTGAAGTTGCATTTTGTGAAATCCCAGTTATAGAAGGTAGAGCTGTTTTTGTCTGATATTGTCTCCTGACCTGTTCTTGGGCCGTAGCTGAAAGAGACTGAGTTTAAACTCTGCTGTTTTTTTCCACCTATTCTGAGAAGTTAGATCATGAGGAAATGAAAACCTTCTTGTCAATTATATGGAAAACTTCAGTGAAGCTTCCTTTGGCTTCTACAGGATATGTTTGATAGTCCTTCGAGATTCAATGGCAATAATATTAATGTAGTCTTCTTTTTCTCCCCTTTCTTTCTTTGCCTCCACTCCCCTACCCTGTATGTGTTGGGTATTTTCCGTTTCTGCAGATTAAGGAGTTGCCAAGAAGTAGAAATTTCCATTTGGAGGTGACTGCATTCTTTTTGTCCTGTATAGAAGACTACAACACACTACCTAAAACACCAGTACAGGAATAGTTCTGCTTTATGTATTACATGTGGGACTTTGTTTCTTAAAACCTCACAAGTAGAGGGAGTGTAGTGTCTCCTTTCTTTATTCAGGGCTCATGATCTGATCTCTAGCAGTCCCAGAAAGCCACTAAGTATTGACTGGCTCTAGAAAACAGCTGGTTAGTGTATCACCACACTAAAGATTAGTGTGCCTGGGAGGGGATTATAAGGAAAACTAAGTTTTCCTGAGGATGGCAAAGTATAATGGAAGATGTGCAGCAGTTCTGGTATTTTCCAGGAGCTTGGAAAAGACAATTGCTGCTGGAGCTCTCACAGGACTGGGCAAACTTGTAGACAAGCTTCATCCAATGTACCTGTAAGATTCAGAGCTTCTCAAAGAGGTTTTTGCTTTGCCTCTTTTTTTGAGTAGTAAACTATAGAATCCTGTCTTACATTGTTTGGTTTTTTCATTTTTTGGTCACAGTTCTGTACCCTGTACTTTTTAAAATGTAAGTCACCCACCACACTTTGCCTGCTCCCACGTTGCTGTTGGTACAACACAAACACATGGCTAAGTGATCTGAGCTAGGAGTGTGTGCTTTTCCCAGCTAAGGGCTGTCGAGAGCACCTGCTCCCTCTTTCAGCTGTACTTTAGGATTGATGTTTGAATTCTCTTCCTAAGACTGAATGTGTAATATTTTCTACAACAAACTGCCAAGCCTACTTTAGTAGGCACTTAGCCACACCATTCCTGTCCTTACCCCAAGCTGTCAAATTAATATTGTGCCTACATTTATATATTTTTAGTGGTGCTAAGTAGTTTTAGAAATGAGAGTTGTGCTTCAGGTGTTGTCAGAACAAGTCTTATTAACCTAAATATATAGATGCTAAGTTTTAAATGTGTCTTATGACACTGGTACTATTTTTGAAGTGATGGTATTGGTGTTTTCCCACATAGGTGCTGTGTATGGACACTCAGGCAATGTGTGTGGATAACTTTATGCATTTCTTTTGGGCATATTCATATTCAGGGCAAAAAAGAGAATGCTCTTAATCTGGTACAGTGCTTTGCAGCTCAGAAGTCTGTGAGGTCTCTGTTCCTGTTATTACCGTGCAGGTGGAGAAGGTGCTGATGCAGAATATACAGCTGAGTTAGCTGGGAGGTGATGTAAAACCTATTCAGTCCCAAATGAAAAGGTGTTTTTATTTAATTAGGCTCGGAAGTTGCAGAAGTGTGTAGCAAACTACTGTCCCTTGGGATGAAGATCATGTTGATAGTAAGGAAAACAATTTCTAAGAAATTCTAAAATAATATTAAATTCTTAACAAAATAAAACTTATTTCTCGTTGTTACAAAATTCTCTTTTTTCAGGAGACTATAATTAATGGTTCTGGTAACTACTTTACCACTTGTAGCAAATGGTGAGATGCTGGACTGCTGACAGGTCAGCATTAATAGAGTTAATTGTGAACTGCATGTGATGATGTGATTTTCCATGGCACATTTTTCACATTTAATTGTTTGTGCAAATTGCACTAAGAAGTATTGTAATGTGGGTTATGCAGATTCAGTGCAAGCAGTGTATTGGTACATATACTGTTTATGTGAAATGAAAAGAAAGATTTTTATCACTGATTCAGAGAAGAATTGATTGTCAGGTTTTATGAATCCTAAAATGTAGCCGAGATGAGAACAAAAAAATACTTACTGAAAAGCTGGCACACTGATCAATGCAAGTGCTATATTTTAATCCACCACTAATAATTTTAACTGTCTCAAAGCTTTTTTGATCTAAAGAGTTGGGCAAAAGAAAGGTGTCTCTGTGCTTCCAAGTTTCATTACATATATAAACAAATCATCATGGAAGGAATAATACTTTAAATGAAATGGATGTGAAATAGCTTTAACTCCTGGTTAGTATTTCTAAGCTCTTTCTAATATATTAGCAGGTAACTGGCAGGGTAGCACCACATGAGATTTTAGCCACCTAACCACTTAATGAAACCTCAAACTAAAGACTTAGTAAGCATGGATGATACAACATAGAACATAAATGAGTTATTCCCCATTTTTAGCTCAAAACTAATCAAAAAGTGTCTGTCTCTGTCTTGCTACTGTGGTCAATAAGCACAGTGATTAACAGTCTCTTTTTTGCGCCCTTTGTATTTAGAGAGGGGAATACTTTACAAAGCTCTGAGTGTCTTAGGTGCTGCACTGTCTTGTATTTTCCTGCTGCAATGCACCTTTGTCCTCTTTGTGCACAGAGTTGAAGTGCTGAGAGCAGGTGAGATGGGGCTTCAAGACAAAAACAGAGGTTAAGCTGTAATTTGCCATCATAGAGGAGAGAAATCACTTGCCAAGGATGAACACAAGCTTCTGAACCTCAACAGCTCAGCCTAAAACCCACACAAGGTCCTGTGTCAGTGTTTGGTGTTAACTTGAATGGCCTTGGAGTCACCTTCATTCTCTGGTCATGGTTCCAAATATGTCCCCTTTGTTAGCTGAGATAATTTCCTCCTCCCTCACATGTAAGCAAGGCTTTGCAGTAATAGATGGTTCCTGCTGAGAATTTGCCAGGCAACACAATTCTCTAGGGAGGCTTAAAATGTCCTCCTCTTAAAAAATGTCCAATTTAAGAGCTGTATTTAGGTGTTTGAGGCCATACAGTGTTTGTAACAACTATGATGGCTCTATTATGATAATGGAAGAAAGCTACATTATGAAACAAATGCATTCTAGGTTTTCCTTGGCAACATAATGTAAGGATTGTTCTGCGTGTTGGTACTAAAGAATCAAAAACAGTTTAGTAAGTCAATGTGAACACTATTTCTTGTCGTGTGGTTAATGGATCTACTGTTGTATTTGTGTTCTTTCCAGCTCTGCTGCCTTACATCAGTGAAAAATTATGTTTTTTCTTCAATGCCACAACACTAGACATCTTTATATTCAACATATTCCCCTTCAAATCTCTCAGTGTAAGATGTCTGCCATTTTACTGGGTTAGAGTAATTTTCCTGGCCATTTTCTTGGCAGTAGAAAAGGATCATCTTTCTTGGTTATTGATGTTGCATTTAATAAGCTCAGTTGAGTGTGGTCATGTTGATGTCTAAACAAATGCACTGCTACTTTTTTTGGTGGTTTTTTTTTTTATGTGGAGCTGGCTGGAAACATGGCAGTGTATAATTGGTCTGGTTATGCTTCTGGTTAAAGCAACAATAATGTTTTTGCCCTTATAGTATTTATCACCTTTCTAAGCCTTCTTCCCTTTCCCAAGAGCTTTTGGTTATGATTGGCTGGGCATATTTAGGAAACAGTGAAATTTTTTATGATTAACAGCTACACGTACATGAATAGTAGGCATTCTTCAGATTTAAAGAGGTCAAATTGATTTTTGTGTGTGTGTGACAGAATTTGTTCCTGGGGTGAGACTTTGAAGTAAAATTTCAAAGCATTGACTAGGGGTGCAGCTCTGCAGCTTCTTATTGACTTTGTTCAGAGATCAGGAGCTAAAACTGCATGCTGCACTTTGAAAATTTACCCCTAAGTATTGAGCTTTACCTCAGAATAATTTTTTTCCAATAATTTAATAAACCCCTGAGAATGTGGTTTATAATGGAAATGCTGACATACTTAAACTTAATGCTAATCACTGAAAATTAGTAAGATCTTAAACAGAACTTGGGCAAAACCTGCAACTCATGAGTATCCTGTAGTTAATTAACAGGAAACATTTCAGAATTGCACAATCCTCAGAAAACACTGTGTTAGCAGAGGCCCTGTCAATAGTAATAGCATATTTTGTTTTATTCCTCAGACTTGCCATTATCCTCCAGTTCATAGGAGAGCACTTCAGAGCACCTGGCTATTTCCCAAACATATATGTGCTTTGTGGAATTGAGCTTGTCAAAGCTGGGAGCTCGTGGTGAGGAACGTTCATATGCAATAACAACGTGATGGATTCTTTAATATAAAAGTGTCAACAAGATTAGTGCTATTACAATCCTGTTTGTTTGAGTAGGACAGCAGGAAAGAACATCATCCAGTCTACAAATTGTATTGACAATGCCCAGAACAGTGATTTTGAGTTCCAGGCATGTTTGCTGTGTGACTTCCTCTTGTTTCTTCGTCTTTCTGCTCCACGTTTCTCCGTGGTAAAGTCACTGCCATGACCATCTAATAAATACCTTTGAAAAGAGAGGTGGGAGGCAAGCAATGAGGAATATAGGAACTAAGAGATGAAAGAGGAATTTTGATTACGCAGTGCAGAGGTTTGGGAAACAGACCTAAATTTCTGATCCCCGCAAAAAGGGCTGGATTTTTACATGTTATGGTGGCTTTGTACAGTTTAGGTGGTGGCTGTGCTTTGCTGCACTAATTTGGAAGGAGATTCACTAGATTTAATTGCTGGCTCTAGCTCTGATCAGAGATTCTTTGCTCTCTGTCCCATCTCTCCTGTTGTGCAATTGATACAGGAGGTGGTGAATAGAAAACAGCAGTAACATCAATATCCAAAATTTTGTGTTGTGGGTTCATAATCTCAAGTCTTAGCAATCTAAATCAAAGCATAGTACATGAAATAGCATCTCCTTAGCAGAGCATTTTAAGAGGAATTTGAAGGAGAATTATGTGCAGGACCTGTGGGTTTTTGCAGAGCTTAGGGAAGGCAGCGTTGGGAGCAAGCGTGTAGGTAAATTTGAAAAAGGAGTAAGTGCTTGTGGTTTTCTTTTTAAAAAACCTGTTCCCCAAATACTAATGTTTAATATTTGTAGTCACAATGGAACTCATGAATGTCACAACCAATTTATACGATTTTCTGTAAGAAAAACAAACAAAAACTGTGCATCTGGACTGACAAGCTGTATGCCAAGATTCAGCCAGATGCAATTTGAAATGTCCAAGACATTAAACATGCCCTGAAATGGAGCTTTTAATGAAAGTGCCATCTCAGTCTCAGCTCTAGTGAATGCCAGTGTAACACCCTGCAAGGAATTTATCATGCTAGATCTTAATTGTAAGTAGGCTACACTGATCTAGGAGTGAATATACTGGAGGTCTGCAGAAGTTAATGCTTGGGAGGTGACATTTCCATCACATATCCTCTCCTGCCTGCATACTTGTTTATAGTAATGTATTTCTGATAACTACATAAATTTTACCAAACTTAAAGAAAAAAAAACCCAACTTGTGTGCTTGGTATGCATTGTTTTGCTCCTTTCATTAATTCTTGCTGGCATTGTGGATGCTCAGATGAACAATAGAGTAGCCTGTAAAGATCAATACCAGATTGCTGATAGTGCCTATCTATTCAAAGAGTAGATTATTTGATAAATGGTTTGGGCCATATGTTTTGACATTTGTTAGCTGTATAGCCCAGACTAACTGGTAGAACTGTAGTTTCATCATAAAAAGGAGGAGCAACAAATAAAATATTTCCCTTTTTGTACAAAACTGATATATTGTTTTAAAGCTGCAAGTAGTAGATTTCAAGAGAGAAAAAATCAAAAAGCTGAAGCTGTTAAGAATTCCCATGTATTTTTGTTAAGATGGGTAATTACGGTTTATGCACACAATATATATAACTTGTATTTTATGGCTTTGGGGCTGACAGAATTCAGATCTTAGCCATTTTATAGTCTTACCCATTTTATAGCAGTGTCTCTGTATAGTGGATCAAATGGGATCCTTGGAGAGAATCTCTTCTGTGTTCCCCCCAAACTAGCCCTCCTTCAAAAATCTGGGGAATTTAATAAAAAATATGTAGAGGCAAGAATATCAAGAGCAGACTCCAAAGTCTTCGGGCAAACATCTGGAACTTTACAAGAGCCCAGATTGCAATTCCTAGTACTTAAACCAAAATTCTGTTTTTTTGTTTTTTTAATTCCATAGAACATTTGCTCAAGTGCAAATTCCTGCACTTGATATCCTCTTAAACAAAGGATGTTTTCCATTTGACTAGCTGTAGTCATCAAATTCTTCTTTCTTCCAGCCTCAGAGGACCAAACAAATTTATTTGTGAAAACCATACAGTAGCATGTTCTGTAAACTGAATTAAAGAAAACTTAGAGTTACTGTCTTTATTTCAAGCTGTTTATGAGAGGAATGTATTAATAAATGTGTAAGTAAAATAATTAAAAAATTCTAAGTAAACTTTTAAGTAAAAAGCCCAGGCAAATTTCGTGATTAAAACCCATTATTTTAGAAACAATTTGCAGTCTTTGCACGGGTGAAAGGTAGTACTGTAATATATATGGCAGGAAAAATACAGTGCAAAATTATACCTGACATGCATCAACTTTGAAAAATATTTTAGAGCCTTCTAACAGGAAAAGTGTTTCCCTCCCTCTTCCCCCACTTTTGTGACTCTGCTGACTTCATGTTATGAGGGAAAGGATGGTGGTTTAAAGGTCTCTGCTCTCTGGAGGTTTCTGGGCTGTACAGTGCAGGCATTCCTTGCTGAGTACATGGTGAAGGTATCTAAACCTTGATCCTCTCCCCCTTGCCATGTGTGACAGGTCCTCCTGTGCCAGGAGTTCCTTAGGCTGCTGGGAGTGTTTTCCTTTTAAAGAACCTGTTCCCCAAATACTAATGTTTAATATTTGCAGTCATAGAGGAACTCGTGAATCCCTGCTGGGATTTGGGAGGATTTCCTCCTCTGTCCATAGCAACAGCAGGTTGGTCCCTCTGGGGAGTGAAGAGGACATTGCCCAGTGGTGATTTAGCACCTTGTGGCTTCTCAGGTGTGGGGTCTGTCTGCATCTCTGGTAGAGTAAAATTAGCTGGTTTGAACTGGAATGGACTTCGAGGAAGAGGGATTAGAATTTCTGGAATGTTTGCCTGAGAACAATAAAGGAAGAGTTAGGAATCAACAGTTTTCTGCCACAAAGTGTAGAAGTAGAGAAGAGAAAGGCAGTCTGAGCTAGAAGAGGTATTTCTGGGTAGATCTAGGGATAGATTTAACATAAATACTATCCTGTGTGTCTTGTCACCTTCCTACTTGTTTTAATCAACCAGAGGTAGTTCAATGTAGAATGGTAGAAAATGGGTGTCTCAGCAGGGCTGGATTGCTCACCAGAAGGTACACACTGTATTATTTGCTGTTTAAAGAACAGTGACATGGTGATATGCAGTCTGCTATCAGAGGATAATATTTGTCCTTTTTTCTGAAGAGTTGCAGGAAGAAAATGTTAAATGTCACTGTTTCTCCTATAAGCAATTGTCACTGAGTAGATATAAGATTCCTGGACCACTGCTCTCAGAATAATCCTAAAATAGGCACTTTCTTGTTTTCCTGGTCTATATATGAAACAGGTGTATTAACATATTAATGATCAGATGTTATATTTAGCTCTGAATTTTAAGACTCTTTAGCAACGTGGAAAAGGATGATTTGACAGGCTTAATTCAACACTGGGCAACAAATAAAGCTTATAATGAAATTAACATAAATCATTAGCATTAATCATTCAGCATTATTGATAGCCATATAAAGAAATGTATCACAGCCCTGGAAGTAAAGAAGAGAAGAGCAATGTTTCTTGCCAGCTGTCCTGATGAGCTATGAGCCCATATGGTAGTGGTACTGGCTTTCCTTTCTAATTTTCCTCCTCTGCTTGAGCTGTCAGGAGCCCCCTTTTTCCCCTTTTCTTTTTCCACAGACTGCAGATATAGCTTCTACCATTTTTTTTTTGAAAATGCCAGCATTTTAGAACAGGTCAGACTCCATCAACATCTCTGACTGTCACCAGCCATGTGACCAACATGAGCAAAGTAGCTCGGTGACAATTAACATGCAGTCTACATTCATTGTTTTCAATTTGGTAACCTTCACTTTTGCTTACCCTTTCATCAGCTCCAAGACCTAGCAAGAGTTTTCCTCTTTAGGAAACAAAATGTTCCTAAAGTAGCATTTAGAAATTCCTTATTGGGGAACGTGTGTATTTAAAAATCAATATGGAAAAATAGGAATAAATGCAGTTGTTCAGTAACTATTCCCTGGATAGCCTTTTTCTGCTTGTGCTGCCCTCCCTCCACACTCTCCAGTCCTGTGTGTGTCTCCCTGCCCTTTTGCCCAAAAAAGGTGAAAGATTTGACGTTAAAATAAGAAATACTTCTACTACTGCTTGTGCTTGAAAAATTTGCGAATCTGAAGTTACTCAGTCATCCTCATTTACCTGAAGCTCAGTGAAACATTAGGTAAACCTGGGTTCTGGGATTAAGGAGCAGGATTGACAATCTATCTCTAGAGCTGTAATCTCATAGGCACTGCATACTTTCTTCATAGCTTTGGCATTTTTTCAAGTGTTAGACAAATCTTCATGATCAGCAGTGCTCAGGCTCAGTGCTGTGAGAACATGAGCAAAGTAGGTGCACTGGGGGAGGTATCACAGAGGTAGAATCTTCGGATGGCAGTGATGAAATTGCTTCCTTTCCCATTGTTTCATATCTTTACCTGCTCCCTTTCATTTCTCTGTGTCGTATGAGCAATTGAAATAATTCTGGCTCTCATGAGCATCTCCACTTTCCTAGTTAGAAGGCTGTATAAAATGGCTTCAAATTAGGAAAAGCATGCATATGCAACCAATGTTTACATTTCTCTGTATTTTACAGCTGGTTCTTTGCATTTACCCTTAAAATGTCCAAGCACATGGATAAGGCTTTTTTGTTCTTAATTCAAGATTACACGATATATGAGGGATGTGGTCAAGCATTGTCAGAGCACTGCACAATAGTGAGTACTGTCAGCTTTCCTTAAAATGCCTTTCTTTTTAAATGTCTTGGTAAAAGGATCTGGTGTACTTAAATGTGTGTTAAATTTGTTACTGGACTTTCTGTTGAATAATTGAATATCATTTTTCAAAGAAGACATTTCTGCCTCCTATTGGCATAAAATAATCTTCATTGTCAAGTTAGTTACCTGCAGAAGAGCATAAAGAAAACAGGTGTTGGAGGAAACACGTATGAACACAGAGAAGAACCTCACATTTGGTCACTCTTGGGCAATCATGTGTTCACCTCTTAAATTTGCATGGGGCCTTAATCTCCAATATAGAAATACATACCATTCCCTTATGCTCAAAGTCAGTGTTGCAGGGGAGCATAACAGCCAGGACTGGTATCCTATAGCACAGTGAATAGATCCCTTAATTTCATGGTTTAAAAAATACTTGAGTTGACCTCAGTATAATTCCTATATTTTAGTCATTTAGGTGTCATGGCTCAGTAATCATTCATTAACTATAGTGCTTTTCAAATGAAGAACTGAGATGAAAATTTTTCTTAATGATGACAAGTGATGTAATTTAGTTTTATTCTTATATTATAGTGGTGCCCGCTAGCGCCGCTGTAGTTAAGGGTCTGTCAGTGGTTCCATTATAAACCCTTATTTTCAGAGGGTTTATAACTCAAAAATTGATTTTAGACTTAAAACTGCCACCCAAGGTCTAAGTCCTGGAGCTTGTTTTTATATACAAATTGGCATTTTGGGGAGAAAAGGAGGAAAGGTTAATGGTTACTCAACTATAAGATGATGATTGAGGGATTTCTCTTTTAGATTTGTATTTTTGCTTCTATCATACTAAAAAACACTTCATCCATCTCAACACCAAGAAAAAAAAGACCACTATCAAGTACTTTATGACCAAAGAAGGGCTGCAGATCTTATTAAGCACAGTGTAAGAATTGAATTGGGCTGAGGCTTGTAAAAGCCAGGCCCATGGCTTTGAAAATCCCATGGCATTTGATCAGAGGTCGAAATCTCTTTGAGAGTAGTTATTTAGGAGATTAGGGTAGCCATGAATCAAGGCCTCCCCGTTCTCCCTGCAAGGCAGGAGAGTCAAAACTGATGTGCTGTTTTGCCTTGTGCCATCAAGAAGCTGCAACCAAACTGGTACTGTTATTATAAAGGCAATTTTCAAAGGAGTGTGAGGTACTTAGCAGGCCCTAAATGGCATCTCTGGAATTGAGAATAGAAAAGTAAATACAGCAGTGGCTTGCTGAAAGCTCATGGGAGGGAAGGAGAATGAGTTGGCTCCTAGCTGGAGCAAAATGAGGACTGTCCTGGTGGCAATGGGAGCTCCAGCAAGGAAACCTCTGTGACTTGGATAGGGGAGTCTGCTGATGAGAGGAGCAAAGGAGGGTTCAGAACTTCCTCAGGACTCTTCAGAAAAGGGGGAGCTAAGCATGGAGAGCATCCCAGGCTGAGTGACACTCAGCTCCTTCTGATTTGTCTCTAGAACCACACTTCTGAGCTGAGAAGAAAAAAAGATGATCGGCTTTAAAGCTGTCTGCTTATTGGAAATGGTAGTGATACCTCTCTGGAATTATGCTATTAAAACTAATAATAAATTTTAAATAATGCCAAAGAAATGGTGAAATTATCATATGTTTACTTTGGCTTACCTGGTGGTCGAATCTCGTTCTATGAGTCTTCAAATACTACCTCAGAAGCATTAGAATTTAATAGGTGGAACCAGAACTTGGAAATATGAAGGTCATGTATTTTCATGCGAGCTTTGCCCAGAATTCTGGAGCATACTGTAATTTATAACATGGGCTCACTACAGATGCACGTGGTTTTTCTTCCCATGTAAGAAACAAAAGAATTAAACAAAAAAATCAAATAGTTTCAGTTCTTCTCTAACAGAATTACTTATCCTGTACATATTGGAATTATTTATGATCAATGGTCCTGTTTTTTGTTTCCAGTCCAAGTCAGCAATCAGGAGATGTTGCACTCAATTATAGGTGGAAATATGAGAATTGGCAGCTGTTAGATATGCATCTCTCCTTGAAGAGGGGAAAAAAGAAGCCTGATAGATTTTTGAGAATGTAAAGTTTCAGACCAGTTCTGTATTTTAGAGAGACAATGTAGTGATTGTCTAAAACAATGTCCTTCATCCACATCTGTCTGTTTAAATACCCACAGTTATCCTACGGAGACAGTTGATCTTTTTGATCTTTAGTAGCAATAATTTTTACTCTTTTCTCATAAATGAAAAATCTTCATGATAGTCACATAAATGTTAAAAATTGTTTTTTTCAATAGCTAATGATAAAAACTCCTCCCACTAGATCCAAAGGTATCAATACATAAGGAAAAAACCCCCTGTGTTTTAATGTCGTTCTCATCTCCAGGAGACACTAGAGAAATTCTTTGTTTCTCCTGACAGTTTCTGGCATCTCATCACCCATTTCAGTGTTCTGTGCTGCAGAGAGGACACATCTCCATGCAGATGTATAGAAACTGGATATTTCAGGAGATCAGTTTGGTGCTATATCATGGATAAGTGTAGATCTGTGTATGAGTGTTATGTTGGGGAAAGGAGAAGAATGAAACATGGTCTCCTATTTCTGATTCATGGCCAACTCTGCCTCCTGTACAGGCTACTCTTGCTGAGTTGTCTGTAGGTTTGAGGAATGCTTGGGCTTGAGAAGAAGGGTAATATGTGGGTGGACAGTTCAGGACTGGTGGTGAAAATCAGATGTGGTTGTATAATGATAGATGCTAACGTCAGTTTAGGTTTACCTTTTCTTTATTTTCTTTATATTTCAGCTATTTATAGAACATGAAATGTAATGGAACTCTTGCTACTGGTGTGGTTTAAAGCTTTATGAGCAGGTGTGTGCTGAAGCAGTGTATTATACATTTAGACTTTGTGTTCCATGGTGCATTTAAAAAAATATATATTTAAAATGACTATATTTCTTGCACTGAAAAATCCCATTAGGAGTGCTTTGTGTTTCCCAGGATGGGATTAACACTGCAAGGAAGGTAATCTCATGTTGTACCTACCAGAACTAAATTGAAGCTTGAGAATGTTATCTCCTTCTCTCAGATGGAATTATGAAGGTTAAAATGGAGCACAGCTTTTAGTTCGCCATAGACTTTCAATACCGGTGTGGAATTTTGATGGAATAAAATTATAGACCTCCAAGTATTTTTTTTTGTTATCAAAAAGAAAATACTTTATCACATAAAGTTGTTTTATAATGAAGAATGTTATTTTATTTTTACTGCTACTGTGTTTTCAACTAGCCCCATTATTTTTAAAGAAGATATTTAGTGAAACATCCATTCCAAAGGCTGACATCCTTGTATCTAACTTGTTTTTTTAGAATAGTTGTGGTAATGTCTGAAAAATTTGCGAAGTTATGGAAGTAGTGAAACAAAGGTAATTTTTGGATAAGTTATGCATTCTGAAATAAAACTAGTTTTGCCAAAGAGTTCATATTCATTTGTAACTAATCAGCCACCCAAAGAAACTGCCTGTTTGTTTCTTATCATAAGGGCAATAATGTTGTTTTTCTTTTCTGGGAAAACCAATGTTTAATTTTAAAAATTATTTTTAAACCAGGCCAAGTATGTAGGCAATATAACTGGTTAATATACAGATGTGTGTCCAGCTATTTGTCACCTTGAGTCTTCTGTAAGTGCAAGCAAAGATCTGCCCACTGACATCTTGAGTACAAATGTAGGCAGAGATTTGTGGTTTTGGATGTCTCTGTAGGATCTTTGAACAGCAGCTGGATAAAAAGGGGTTCAGGGCTGATGGCAGCAAAGCTTCTGACTGCTGAGCACCATCTGAGCTCTCCCTTCCTTTTTGTGTTTAGGGATTTCCCAGACAATCAATTTGTCAATGAAACAAGTGGTAGGTTGTGGAAATATCCCCCAAACAGGGGTAATGCCATGAAACTGAGGCACATACCAGTTTGTGAGAGTGACACATTTAAATATTTGGCATAGTTAAATTAATCTTGATCCCTGATTCATGTCTTGCTATCTGGTTAAAACGAGAGTGGAAGATCAGGACAGAATGATACCACAGAAGTTGAACCTTTTTTGGGTTTTGGTTTCCTTTAAGGACATGTGTACTTCTCTAAGGACCTGGTTTCTTTGTTGTAGGCAATGTAATTAATTATGTCACAGAATCAGATACATTTTCTATTTAGAGACTGTGGAGGAGAAGGTTGCATTGAGGACAGCAAGGTGTCTTAATTTGTCTGTTCCTATTTGCAGCATTTGCATATATGCAAAGAGCAGGAGCTGTGCTGGCTGGGCAGTGACTGCAGTACTGGGGTGATTGTAGATGTTTCTCTTCTTGCATATTTAGGTTTGATCAATGCCCTTGTACCAAAAAAGGGTATTGATTTCCTCATGATCGGACTTCAGTGCTCACCAGATCTATTTGCTTAGGACAGGCGCCTGCCAAGGAGCAGGTTGCACTGGTTTTCTGCAAGTAGCATTGGTGACTCCCCAGTCCCTCATTCAGTTTTCAGTGTTGCTCCCTAGTGATGTTGGTGTGATTTGAGAGCAGTCCATCTGAGAAAGCATCACTGCTTTGAAATCAGCAAAACAACGTTTTAAAACGCTGCCATCCACATGTTTGATTCAGTGTGGTATTGGCATAATTATTTCTATATTAAAGTCTTTATTTGCTCCTTCTTCCAACTCAAAAAAAGAATTGTTATTAAAATAAAAATATTTTAGGGCATAGAATGAAGTTGCTGTTTTTCCTGAGCATTTAGGAAGTGTAGGGAGTAAGGACTAGCACCAGTGATTGGAGGAAGGTGTTATCCTTGGTTGATTGGTTTTCCAGTTTTGGACTACATGACATTGGTGTTAACAAAATTTGCTTTGAAAAAATTCATAAGGTGCTCAGTGTTGCAGACCAATTCTGCTTTTGTCTTGCTAATCTAAAATCAGCATTAAGGACAGGCAAGGCTCAACACCCTGGGTCCCACCTGTGGTGTGGTGTTTAAGCAGACCCAAAATGTGCCATTACAGTCACCAGGAACACATTGTATCCATTAAAGGTGTTGGGAATGAATCATGGAGTTGTGAGTCACAGAAAATCAGTGTTAAGACTTAAATGCGAAAGTTTTATGCCTGCATGTGTATTCTGGTGGGAATAAACAACAATATCTACTCAGTGAACACATTTTGCTCTGGACCTTTCCTAATTATCGAACTGAATCTGCAATTTAAGATTCAATAATAAAGATGTCCAAATATTCAGATACCTGCAACCTGCTTCTACACATGGGTAACACCAAAAAACATGTGCTTTTCAGTGGCAAAATCACTGGAGAAGAAAAGCCTTTTTTTATTTTTCTTAAGGTTTAAAACCTCCAGGGCAGTTAGAAAACCATGTTTTTCATTGAACTGTGTCTTTTTGAAATTCACCAGGCTGACATGTCATTGGCATGACGTGTCTCAGTCCGTTACACAGAAATGCCACATTACACTGTGTGACGTGACAGGCTGACAAAAAGGGACACGACGCACCAGCCCAATGGGATGTCAAGCCTGAGAAATTTAAACCATGCTGTTGCTTAAAAAAAACCCCACAGAGCAGTGAGGGGGGCACACTCCATTCTAATATGCAGTGCTGTTGGATTTTACACTCTCTAAAAGGTTTTCTTGGTTCAGTCAGGCTTCCCTCTTGTGTTTGATAATAAACCATGCAAATTGAAGTTTCTCCTTTTGTATGGTTTATCCTGTGGCTCCACGCAGTCTTGAGTCCCTCCAGAATCCTTGGCAAACCTTTGCAGAAATCCTATAGACTTGGAGTGCTTGTGACATGGGGATGTGAGTTCCAGAAGTGCTTTGCTCTGCATTTAGGATTGCTGCACACATAAACAAGGATTGTTCAAAGATCACGGTGATAACATGACATGCTGTAAGTCACAGTTCAAAATCTATGAAGGGTTTTAAAAATTTCTTTTAGTCATGTTAGGCTTCAGAAGAACGTCTAGTTAGAAGAATGTCTATCCAGGGTAGGGCAAATGGAAGTGTAGGAGAGCTTAAATAAATTAAAAGATCATTAATGGACAAGTTTTTTTCCTGGAAAATGCTTTCCCTTGATACTTGTTTTATTTAAGTAGCAGCAAAAGTATTTCAACAATCTCTGAAGAGTTTAAGAACAATATACTTAATTACTGTGAGTAATTTCAGAGCTAATTAATGTGATAAATCTCTATAGTGAAATATTTTTAGCTACTGATCAACATGAAATAGATTGAAGTCGGTGCAGATATATCTTCCAGTTAATTTTGCATTTGATGTGGAATAGTGAAAATGAGCATACAGGCATATGCACACATCTTAACTCAGAATTTGAGTATTTAGGGTTGAATCATGTGTATATGATTTTAATGCAGTCATTTACGTGCAGACTTTGGCATGGTTTTTTTTTTAATAGGTTGCAATAATGTGTTGACTTAAAATAGACAAATTAAAAAACCTGGCATGATTGTTCATCTATTAAAAATAATAATTCGCTTTTGGGCAAAGAGTGTAGAAATAAATTGCTGCGTGCATTTTTGTTAGTTTCTTTGTATTTTAGGCGTTGTAAAAATTTTGGGTAGAGAATCTAAAATTAAATTTGTTTCTTCTCAGTTTCTAAACATATGGAATAAACTTTCATTACAAGAGTGTAAATCAGCTAAAATGCACTTTTGTAATGTTGGTGGGATGTGACCTTAAATGTGAGTGCTACTATAATTCCTGGTCGTAGACAATATTCTCTCATCAAAATGCTCGAAACAGCTGAAGATGTTGGTCTGTAAATACAATTTCTGCTTTGCAGAAATGTTTTTCCATCTTGTTGGAAATTGACTTTCCTGAAATATGATTGGTTTGAGTTCATCTACGCCCTTTCCATTGACTTAGGGGTGCTTTGGGCTGTGTCCAAGAATATATTCTTTTTTCAGTGGGGAGTCTGGTTCTAGCTTAAGCCAGCAGTACTGTGGAGAGTCTTTTCCTCTTCCCGACGTGTTCAGCTCCTAAGCCATGGGTGCAGTGTGTGAGTAATTGTCCATGCAGCTCCCTCTGGCCTCGCCCAGCTGCTCCTGGCCTGTGTGAGGGCAGACAGAGCAGCCAGGCTGTGTGCCATGGTGTCTGCCTGGGGGTGCAGCGAGGGCTCCAGCTGCCACCTGGGGGCCACCATGGCACCGATGGCCACCGTGAGAGCAGTGAAGTAAAAGATCAGAGAGAGGGGCTTGAGCGCCAAACACTTCTCATTTTCCCCAGGGAACAGGGAAGAAACCTGAGCAGGAAAGCAGATTCCAGGAGGGGTACCCAGAGGTGTTATTGCCAAGCAAAGCAATGGATGTTTGGTACCTGCATTGCCTCTTTACCACTGCGTTAAAACTGGAATCACCTGTGCTGTGAAGCTGAGGGACAGCATTTGGGGGGGAACAATCTTTACCCAAATGCACGTGTGCATAGATCTTGAAGTGTGGAAGTGTAATATATAAACCAATGTGCAGTTTCTGCAGAGAGGTATACAAAGGCAGGTGAGGAGTGTAAGGTCTGGCTAACCAGCACTACCTAAATTGTTTAGCTTGTCTCTGTGCTGCCAAGGCTTCTAGGTGCTGTGGCTGAGCTTGACACCACCACACTAAGGTCAGGAGCTCAGATTCTTTCTGCAATTACTTCTGCTTAGTGTGGCTATTAAGACTTACCTGTGCAGTCTGCTACTGTGGGATCTCTGGGCCGAAGGTTTCAAAATTAGGTTCAAAGCTATTAGAATTATTTTTTTAAGGCTTCCTGTATGCAGGTTCATGTGGTAGTGCACCCTATGTTACATATTCACTGAGAAATGTGGGAACTATATAAGTATCCTACATTTTTGAAATGGAAGGAATGACTATGACATCACAGTATTTCTGAAGCTGGACTTTAAAACATGTGACTGTTTTCATCCAGATCCAGTTCTGCCATTCTCAGCTCCTCAGTGTAGCTCAGCCTCTGAGCATAATGAACCTATTAGTATTTTATGAATTGAACTCTTTTTCTCTTGGGGGAGGGAGGGCCTCCTGAGTATGTTAAGCAAAGCAGAATTCATATGAATCATATGGCTGAATTACAGTACATCTACTTATGCCCTTGAACTTTATGATCTGCTGCAAAAGACATGAACATTTGTAAAGGTATGATCTGGGATCAGCACTCAATGTGTCAAACATTACTTAAAGCTGAAGAAATCTAAGTTTGTTATGGAAACAAAGAGAAACACAGAACAGAGTTTGCTTGAACTCAAATCCCTGAGACAATCAGGAATCCTGCTTTGAGAATCTTATAATCCCTGTCCAATCTTATAATCACATTTGCTAAAAGTTCTCCGGTGTTTTTTCCTTCTATACTTTGAATTCTCTTTGGAAAATCCAGACTCCCTTTACCTTTAAATTTAATGTTGATACATATTCCTGAAGTACAAGAAGAATCTGAAACTATGAAGCATAATACTACTTTGGATTTTTAGTATCAATGAATAAGACTTCTTTCATAGCTTATGTTGTAGGTTAGCGGGGTACTTTTTTTTTAAAGGTATGGATGTTTTTCTTCCCCCCGCTTTTCTTTTTGCCCTTTTTCATTTGGTTTTTTTTTTTTTTTTTTTGGACTTCCTGTCACAGCCAAATAAAATTCACCACAGCTGCTTTGGCAGAGGCTGTCCTATTTTGAGGACTTTGATTTTAGCCATATCCTTGTTGTTATATTTTGAGGCATAAGATAGACTTGGGTTTTTTTGTCTGTGACTTTTGGAATTTTAACATTTTAAACAATATGTGTTCTTGGGTCTGAAGGACTGATTTGTTTGTGTTTTTTTTCAGAGCCTTTAGCCTCAGATTTTGTTTACACAACACTATGCATGTAATTTGCAGATTCGAATGATAATAAACGTGCTTTTTTTGCTGAACAAATAAGCCTAGAATTTGCACCCTCATTCACATAACAGTGTGGCACATCAACTGAGTGGCTCCAAATTCTGCTGGAGTAGAAGCCTGGTGAAGCACAGGAACTTTAAAAGTGCACGTATGTTTTCTTAAATCTGCACAACACGATACACTGTGAAGACAGCATTCAGCTGCATTTGCTCAGAGAGCACACTGATAGACAGATGGGCTTAGAGAACACAAGTGACAAATGTCATAAATTTCTCTTAAAGAAAAGTGCTATCATTTCTGCTACTTGCTTACATATGTTTTCAAGCATGACTGTCTTAAGTGTTGCTAAGTTACATCGCACTGATAATTCAGTTGCACCTTGGGGCTTTCAAGAAGGGGTTAAGTTCTACAAGAATTCTGTTACTCCGAGTTTTCCTGCTGATTCACGCTCAGTTGATGCAGTCAAAGCAAGATTGTTGAAGTGACCCTGCTCATTGGACAGATAATTGCACTCTGAAAGAATGCAGGTTGTCACGGTTTGTTTGCTTTGGGGTTTTATTTAGTTTTCAATGGGAGCAGGTTGCTGTGAGTGTTGTCTGTTTTCAAAAGGTTTTTCTGAGCACAAGTGTACACAGGCCCTTTTTTAGATTGTTCTCACTTACTGTGAACTCTTTCTAGCTCAGCAAGTTGATCGCTTCTCTCCTGTGTTCCCAGAGAGCATGGGCAGATAGGCTAATAGAATCTTGCCTACTCAATAGTATTTGCTCTGGGTTTCCTTTATTAGAGTGCTCTCCTTTATTAGAGGAGACCTATTCCAAAGGAAAAAAACTGAGGAAACACCTCCTTTGTGTTATCTTCTTGCATTTCATAACCTCAACATTAACAATTGAATGTCTCTTGGAGTCATAAACCACCTGACCGATGCTGCCTCCTGTGGTGCAGGAGGGGAGCAAACAATGGGGCTCTCCTGAGATAAATTTTCATTGAGGGAAGATCAGGTGGGAGGAAGGTTACCCAGGCTGGCTGAACTTGCACAAGGCTTCTCTGGCTCCCGCTGCTGAATGAAGGCTTGGGATAATGCAGCTGCACGTGTGTGTACTCACTCTGGTTGTGTTTGCAGGAGGGTTTGCATTTGGAACTGGCTGCATGTTTGTTCACCCCTGAGCCTGTGAACTTGGGGTTGATGTGGTGGAGCTTCCTATTCAGACTGAGGAGTGCATTGACTTTTCAAACTGAGAAATGCTTTCTCCATCTGGCTAGGAGTGTTTATGGTGTTTTTAGAGCTGGTTTGATGGTATCTGTAGGTAAGTGCCCACCTAAACCAAGTGACACCCAGGGAATGTTATGTGTCCAGGCAGCTGAGCTGTGACAAGTGAAAATGGGGGAAATGATTTCCCTTTCCTTTGCATGAAGCATACACAGGTAAAAAAAACCAGATTAAGTGCTTCTTGTGATCTTTCCCCTTTTGTTTCTTCAGTGAACAGTGCCTAAAAGGTGTATTATCTCTTGAATGTATGCAACTTTCAAAAGAGATAATGTGGGAAACTTAAATTTGACTAGGCTCTCAAATGTATGATTAAATACTAATGTTAGTGTGAGACAAGGGGAAGAAATGCTATGTAGGCTGTGCTCATTACAATTTCTTTTTCAAATCTAAAGTGCATGATTGTGACATTGACTTGTCATGTAGTAGAGATTTGGGGAAAAAAGAGTATTTGTTAGTATATTTTGGAATTAATTTTTAAAATAATTTTTAAAACTAAAGTGTGGTCAGATAATTATGACTAACCTCTCAAGTATTGCCAAGCATAATGTTATATTACTTAGGGCTTGAATTATTTTAAGAGGGAATCCAGGAGCATTTCATAGCTATTTACTTATGACAAAAGATAACTGAGAGATGGAAAACTACAAATTCACAGAAAATTTTTTCAAATACAATCCTTCACTTTGCTCTTATGGTTTTGTATGCAATGTCTGATATCCTGTGTAATAATTAACAATCAGGGAATAACCAAATTATCTGGTCCAGCATGGCTCTGATGGAGGGTAGTGCAAGATGTTTATAATCCTTGCAAGGGAAATACATTAAATGCCGACTGTTTCTCATTTTAGTCTTGCTGTTCACTGAGGTTTTTCTTAGTAAAAGGCAGTATTGGCCATAAGGTAGAAGTAGTGGACCTGACTTTGCTGTAAGTTAATTGTAGCTTCTGGTAAGGTGCTATCTGCATGGGTAGCTCTGAGCTTTTCTGGCCAGTGTAAAACTTAGCTTTTTTTTTTTTTTTTGGTTTGGTTTTTTTTTTGTTTTTTTGGTTGGGTTTTTTTTCTGTTGTTGTGCAAGTGTGGAAGGCAAAAAGCTCAGGCGATGACATTACTGTCACCTGCTTAAAACAGTATGAAGTTCTTCAAGAATCGGCATAATCTCCAGGGTTCACTGTTTTCCATGAAGGCATTTATTTCAGTCAAAATACTTCACGTTCTGCTCTACACAGACATTTCAAGAAAAGTTAAAAACATGCCATTTTAAAGGGAAACCTTACCTTTCTTTACACATACACCTGCTTTTAAGTAGATTGTGCCTTTGTGGAATGAAATCACAGACCTTATTAGGCTCATATGATTCACATGGAAGGTGAATAAGCCGAGATGCTTCTAATAAAAGTTGTAATTGAAACTGTTTTAGATTGGCGAACAAGACTTTCTGTTCACCTTCTTGATTTCTAATTCATTGTTTTATCTAGCATCTTCCTCAGTAACCTACCCTGTAATTCTGTTTAAATTAAAACCAAGATAACATCTCCCTTTTCTCCCCCCTCCTTTATTCTATTTTATTTTCTATGTGTGATTTGCCCTCTCAGAGCAAGGGGAAGCAATCTTGCCCATCTGCTTGTAAAAGCATGATGAATCTTTTGAATATGCGAATGTAAGATCTGTTGTTCAAGATGTCATGTTTTTCCCTCTGTTGTTAGCTGGGAGACAACACGGAATACCCTGATTTACCTGTGTAATCCCAGTGTGTCTCAGGTGCCAGGACTTGCTGTTGAGATCAGCATGTCTTCTGTCAGAAATGGTTGGAGTGAGACAGGGACGGCACGACCACTGGGCGCAAAAAGCTGCAGAGGTCAGGTTTCAAGGACAGCCAGCGTGGCAGTGATGTGGCAGTGACAAGTTGTCAAGCGAGCAAATATGAAAGCAGGGTTGGGAGGGAGGGAGAAGGAAAAAGAAAAAAAAACTTGTCATTTCTGATGAAATATTCAGCGTAGCAGGTAGCAATGGGCTGAGTGGGTTGTGCTCGTGAGTTTGGGGATTGCTGGCAGTGGAGAGGAGTCCTGGGGTTGGGAATGTTCTGTGCTGCCCTGGTGGCTCTCCACAAGAGATGCCCAGCAGAAATTGCCTACTTTACATTTTAATTAAGTATTGCACTCCTGCTTATAGGTGTAGCAACATCAGGCTTGGGTCAGACACCTTTTAGAGCCCTAAGCTGCTGGTAAGTGATCCATATAGATCCTTGAGTTGCTAAGGAGCGATGTGGCATAGAGAAATTTGGAAGGAAAACTGTAATAGTGATGCCAGTTCCTCACAATCATAAATAATCATCATTAGCAACTCTGCTGTGTAATTTTGTTGGTTTGTTTTCAGACACTTTGTTTTATTTTGAATATTTCATATTGTATTGAGTTGAAACACTTCTGTTTGTAGTTCTGTGTATTCCATAGTATATCAGATAGCAGCATACTTTATTTGTCCCTGAAACAGACCGCAGTAATATGGTGAGTTTTATCTCCTGGCATATCTGCAGAGTTCTTGATACCAGTTTTCTTAATGGTAAGAGTGTTTCACTACATGCACATTATTCCTTGGATCCGTAAGACTTTCCCCAGCCTGCATATGTGTGCATGTACACTAATCCTGCATGTGTATGCAGAGTAAATGTTAATTTAAGCTTGATTAGTGTCATCTCATTAAGAATAAATACTACAAGAAGTGTGTCATGATTCCCAGTGAAGTCCTTGAAGAGCTTGCTGTGATATGAGGAAAAATGGTGTATTCCTCTGCTGAAAGTATGCCTGCATGTTCTGCTGTGTGGAATTCAGCAATTTAGCAATCGTAGCTCTTTTTGTTAATGTGCACAATTGTTCTTAAATTAGTAAACAAGTTCCAATGCTTTATTGTGGATATACATGGAAAAATGCTTTAAACATGTCTTGTGTATTAAATTTCTTCAGGGTGTGCTTTTAACTGCCATCAGTTACTTGTTAAGTTTAACTTTTCATTTCTTTACATGAGGGAGCAGCTGTATATTGACAACTAGTGATGCTGAAGGGAGAAATAGAAAGTTCTCTTTACTTTCCTACTCTCTTCTTTCTATCTAAAACAATTTAATTATTTTTTAATTCATCTGCAGCTGCTTAGATTATAGTTGTGGCAGTAGAGGGATAGAAGGAATGAAAACAGCCTAAATCCATAGTCAATAAGTCAGTATTTAAAAATGGATAAATATTACTTTTTAGCCTTACAAAAATAGGCTTAGTTGCTTGAGAACATAGATGGAAGAAAAAATTCCTGAGGCAAAATGGTCTTGGAATGAAAAGACAAAACAGGTTGAAATGAAAACAAAACTATGAAAATGTTTAATGGTTCAGTGTGGATTTGTCTCATGGAAGGGCAATCCAGCTAAAGACTAACCTTAGGAGTTTAAACATAAAGCCAGACGCAAGCAAAATGACAGAAGTCAGTGTGCAGAGTGAGTGAGAGGAGCTGGTGTGGGCTTTGTCAGCTGGGATCTCATCCCCCTGAGGGCTGGGGAGCAGCACAGCTTTGCCCCAGCCATGCTGCAGCAGCCAAAGCCCCACACAAGCCTTGCTGTGCATTTTTGGCAGTGCAGTCTCGAGTTGCAAGCTGGCTCTGGCACTGCCATGTGCTCTCACTCCCTGCTGATGCATGCTGCAGGTGATGACACAAAGATATCAAACACTTTTCAGTCGTTCTCCCTCTGCAGAGCTCCGTGGCTTCCAAGGAAAACAAAAAAACCCTCAGTGAAACAGGGTTTTTGAGGTGGACTAAAGAGAATACCCCAAATGATAAATGTTGAAATCCAGCGGAGAAGTTGTTCAATATTGATAAGCTGGGTATGTGAAATGTTCTTTTCTCAGCATCAAGTTGGCTTCTGAAGTGTCTGTAAAAGAAAATTTGAACTCTGATTTTTAAAATGCAGGTTTCTAGGTTTTTTTACTAGTAAAGTTTCCTTGGAAGTGTAAACTCATGCTTCCCATTAATGGAAGACCTCTTCAGTTACTCTATTATGAAATATAAAATTTTTCATTCCTTTTACATCTAGAAAAAGAGGAATTGTGAAGGGCACTCACCTCCTGCTCCAAGGGACTGCCTGTACCCCTTTGAGCCCCCTCTGTTTCACTGATGGTTTAGGCAGCCTGGAGGAAGGTGTACATTTGTGTACAGTCCTTACAAATTGTGAGAACTCACCCATTAGTTATGACTTACACATACACTAATTGACCACTTAATTTTTTGCTGTAAGAAGGACTGAAATTGATTTTTAAAAATTTATTTATTTTTAATTTTTTTTAAAAATTTTTTTTAATTTTTAATTTTCATTTAACATCCAGAGCCTTTACACACCCCCAATATGTGCTAAGAGGTGTGATGTAGTCTCTTGTCTTGTCTTAGAGAGTGAATGTGCTTCCAGTTTTGTTAGCGTGGCTCTGGCTGAGGAACAGCCAAATACCTGCAGGTTTCAGATGCTTGTTCCTGGTGGGTCTTGCTGTCGCTGATCCTCACCTGGTGAAGGCTTCTCTCACAAGCTGCTCTTGCTCTGAATAAGCGATAAAGACAGCACTGACTGGCACTTTAGGGCCACTTTGGAGTTCAGTTTTCTGATAGATGGCTGGTAAGGGATATTTTCATTCAGATGGGAATGAAAAGCTGCAGCAACAATCTCATGTGTATTTCTCCTGTGCCTGATGCAAACAAAAATACTGGGAGAGACAGAAAACTCTGCCTGTCTGTAGTCTGTTTATGTCTCTCTTTAGAAATCATTAATGTTTTGCAACCTTGTGAGTTTTACCTGGGAGAAGTTACAAATCCTACCTGGTGTCTGTGTCCATTACACAGTGACTGCCCTGGCCTTTGTGTGGAGAAGCACAGCAGCGATTGTTTTGCATAATCTCCATAATTTTCTTATTTTAAGGCTCTGACTTGGTCAAGTTTTTAAGCACATGCTCACTTATGGCTGTTTTGCTTCACATCAATGCGTTTGTATGTAGGTTTTTTTTTTTTTAACGCTCTCTTTAAACAAAGAGAGAAATCAGAGGCCTCTAAACAACTAAATATAAGTCTAGAGAATTTGGCAAAACCATAATTTCACCAAATCCTGTTATTGCTCAATGAAATCCTGTTTGAGTCATGTCTGATAGAAAAAAAGACACCTTGTAGGTAATGTGTGTTCTGGCTTGCCAAGCTGGTTAAAAACAATCTCTCGTTGTCTGCACTGTAACATCCAGTAGTGTGTATTACTAATAGAATAAAATGAAAAATGTATTTCTTTAACACTGTCATCTCTCTCTCTGACATGCATCTTGAGATGATTTGCAAATGCTCAGTTGTGTAAGTGGCTTACAGAGGAAAATCAGTTAGCCTCTAATATTATGCTGATGCATGGCCAGTTGCTTGAACCCATTAATGAACTAATCTCTGATACTCTAGTAAATGGTATTCTTGCTCTCGGATACTGCACACTTTGTTTCAGGTAAAATCAACATTAAAAAAAGGGAGAATTTAAAACGGATTATAGCCCTTATCCTACCTTTTCCTCACATGTATTGTGAGACAAATTAGGAAGTTTGCTCTCCAAAGCAAAATGTTGTTGTATATATTTTTTTTCTTCGTGCTAAGGCAAGATTACTTAAAATCTTCACTTTGCTTTTGGCTTACTACTGAAGCCAAATAGCATCCTTTACACACGGAACAATCTTTTAAAACAATATACCAGGACACTTGTATTAAGCACAAGATAATTTTTCTTTATTTCCCTTTCTATCATCACTGATTATGAAAATAGTTTTGTGTAAGTACAGATTCTCTCTCCCTTATAATCAGCTACCTCCTGCCCGATTCCTTAATTAATGACATAATTCAGTGTTCTGGACATCACAATCACTTCTAGGGTAGTGAAATATGATCAGAGCTGCCTGGAATGTGTGTAGCAAACCCCCAAGAGAAGGTCGTTCCTCTGTTGTGTTTTCCTATCCACAGAAAAAAATGTGCTCTCAATCTGGATGATTTTAATCTTTAGATTAAAGAAAGAACAATTGGAAACCTCCAGAGAGAGAGAGAACAAGTACAAAACTTCCTAGAAACAGCAAAAGCTCTGGTACTCTTCCTTAAGCTGTCTCAGAAGTCTCTAGGTGGGTGCCTGGTAGTGCAGAGGTGAGCAATCAAATCTCCAGCTGTCACTTGTCTTTTTTTTTTTTTTTTTTTTTTGGTTGGTTTTTTGGTTTTGTTTTTTTTTTTTTGTTTTGAATCTGACATGCCAGGACTGAGAAGTTCCAGCACGTTACACTTCGCAGTGGCAAACCATTTTTCAGCAGGTCTGTCTGCCTTGGTTTAACCTCAGCTGGCAACACAGCACCACCCAACTGCTCCCTGCCTGCCCAGCTGGTGGCACGGGGACAGAGCAGTAAAATTGAGAGAAATCATGGCTTGAGATACAGGCTAGAGTAAAGCCATATACACAAGCAAAGCAGGGAATTCATTTTTTAGTTTCCATGGGCAGTGGGCAGGTGTTCAGCCTTCTCCAGGAAAGCTGGGCTCCATCCCCCTCAGCAGTGACTTGGGATGGCAAACACAATTCTTCCCATGCTGTCCCCTCTCTCTGTCACCTCCTTCCCCCTCATTTCCAGCATGGAGGTGGGACTCGCTGATCTCAGAGGTCTTTTCCAGCCTAAATGATTTTACATGGTGTGAAACACACCTCGGGTCAGTGGGGACAGCTGTCCCACTTGTGTCCCCTCCTGGTTACAGCCCAGTCCCCTTGCTGCTTGGGTGCTGTGAGAAGCAGAAAAGGCCTTGCTGCTGGGTGAGCCCTGCTCAGCAGTAATGAAAATATCTCTGCATTATCAACACTGCTTTCAGCACAAATCCAAACCACAACCCCACAGTAGACATGAAGAAAGTTAATTCTGTCCTAGCCAAAAGCAGCACACTTTGCCTTGAAGGCTTTTGGCTTGTCTGCTTAAATGTCAAGGGCAGGAAAGAGAGAGTAGTTAGTGCTTTACTCCATAGATATTGACAACCAACAGCTAGAAGCCCTGGGGGAAAAAATCCAAATCCTGAAGTCATTCAGTGGAGTTTACCTAAACCACATATATTTTCCTAGATATATTAGTCTGTAGAGATGTTTCCAGTAAAGTTCCAGAATCATTTACAGAGCTCCTCTAAAAATCCCTAAATCTGTTGTTCTGTAGCTCTACACTTTTCAAGCTCCATCATATGGTGCTGTTGTTTCATTGCTGGTACTGAGTGTGTAAATCCATCTATTTCCTCAGTGAAAAAGCTCCACAAAGCAGTGCAGAGCTCCTGAGATTTGCACTGTGAGTCCCAAGGTACTTTGCATACTGTCTTAGCTTCTTTTCCTTGGGACATACAGGATGTACAGCTCATGTTTAAACTGCCTCTGGTTTAGGTAAATCTTTTCACTTGCTTCCAATGAGTTTGTTCTAATTCTTGTTTACAAATCTAGCCTAGAACACACAAATTTTATTCCAATTTGCCATAATTCCCTAATATTAATATTTCCTGTTGAAGAAGATGTAAAGATGAGTGATAGCTAACACCTCTCAGGGAAAATGCAGAGAGTTTGGAGATCTGTAGCATTGACTAATTTTGAAAAGTTGTTAGTAAGCTTGGCGAATTCCTTAGAATATAGATGTCTAGTACTTTGTAAAATGTTTCACTCTTCTCTTTTTAATTTTTTGAAAATTTTCTCAGAGTTACTGTATTGGCTTCTCAACCTGAATATTCTCAGTTTAATAAAACTGGTGAGACCAGAGAGAGCAAGATTCCATAACAGTCAATTGAAAACTTGAAAACGTTTTTTCCCCTTCTTGAAATTTTTAGAAGCTGCATTAGGCCATGACTGGGGTGGGGATTATATTTCTGAGAGGGGGGGAAAAAAAAAGATTTGTGGCGAATGGATTCTCTAAATGCTGGAAAAAAATATTAGCAATATTTCACACACTTATAAAAGATTTTCCCTGTCTTTATAAAATGGGATCTTTTTTCTTTATCAACTCCCCTTTTTCCTGTCTACCTCAAGTCTCTGAACAGGTTTAGTTAATCACTGCTTATATCAATATGTAATTCAGATGCAGTGGTTGCAAGTTTTGATTCCCATTTCTTTTGAGTTCCTTGACGAGTACCAAGTAGCTGGGGAATGGTTCTTACAAAATTATACATCGAAAGTAGTGCAGGCGCACTGGAAATATTAATGAACGTGATTGTTTTGACACATAAGAATTAGAGCATGTTTAAATATTATACATAGTGTATGAACTGCTGGCACAAAATTAGAAACGTGAGCTTTTTTGTCTAGCAAATATAGTTCAACTTTGAGTTGTTCTCAAACTCAAAGAAGTCAGTTTATTCAAGTCAGTTTTTGAGGCCTTTTAAAGTCTCTGTGGTTCAGATTAAACACAGCCAAGGAGACTGCAAATAAGAGTGGTTTGGTGACCTCCAAAGCTCTGCAGTGTCTCAGTTCTAAAAACCAGGTTAATCCGCCCGAATTTACTCTACGTTCCATTTTCATGTTTATAAAATGAAATTTACTGTTGCTTTTTGGCAGTGTTAAAATTTGCATCTGGAAATTTCTATACTTTGGGCATAATATATATTTTTTGCTCTTTTGACCAGTTTTTTTATGCAAATAACAGTAGAAATACAATGCATTTGTCTGATCTCCCAAAATAAAATGCAAAATTTACAGGGTTATAAAACCATGGGTTAGAAAAGATTTAGAGGATCTTGAGCTAGGGCTATTTTCAGATGTTTGTATTGGGGTGCGTGGGATTTGCAGGATGTTTTATGCTAAGAGCTTTTCAAAGTGTTTGTTTAGTAATACTGTCTGTTGTGGCTTTTTCATGTTTTACAAACTGTCCTTGTTTTAAATGGCTAGATATGATCCCAAAATTTTAATGGCCAAATGTGTCCTGGAAAGTATTAAAATATTCAGCTGTGGTTGGAGCAGTCAGTGGGCTGATGAGTATATATCTTTTTACATTTGAGCTTCATGATGGAATTCTGTTTCTTAGCTTTATTAATGGAAGCTTTTGGGGTTTTTTTAAGAGAATAATAGAGTTTGAGATATGGAAATGTGTGCTGGAAGGCTTGTGTTTTTAGTAGGAAACTAAATATGTCTTAAAGGATAACTTTGTTTAAATGACTGAAATTATGAATAGTATACACTTGACCTGCTTTTAAAATTACCCATATTTCTTTATAATATAATGTAATTCATGCTATTAGCATGTTGTTTTTTAAAATTGAAAAATCAAGTACGTTCATCAGCCAGCTCACACTTCTATCCATAGGCATCTCTAAGGAAAAGTGTCATCTTGGAATAATGAATATTCTTGGGTTAGACTGAACTCTTGAATTACTGGTTCACTTAGAACTCTGAATTACAATGGAGTGTAGGTGGTAGAGACATAAGATCCTGGTAGAAGGTGATAAACAAGGATGAAAGTACAAGATAAGAATTTAGATTTATTCAAGTATGTTATGCTTTTTTTTCTCTCCTTTCATTTAAGTAAACAAAAATGCTTCATCAAGTATGTATTCCAAAGCCCACTTATTTAAAGCAGTGGAGTTTCCCTTGTGTTCTGTGTCAAAGTATGGGCAACCTTCTGGGTGGTTATCCTGCCTGCAAGCTCTCGGTTCACATGCTGCACCCCCTAGGACAGCTCTGTCAGGATCCTCAGAGCTTTCCTGTGCTCTCTGGATGTGCCTCTTGCTCTGTTGATCCTCGAGCCCAGGTAGCTGAAATTCTGCTCAAGAATTTGGAGAATGTGCACAGCCAGTGGTTAAGATGCTTTCTAAAGGCCTGTTTGATTACCCAGGTGATTACTCAAGCTTTAATAACTTGTTCAGCAGTCTTAAGGAATTGTCTTTGGAACCTTTTAAGGGATCTGAAATTCAGCTTTCCTTGGCAGTATTTTATTTAAGTGTTGTGGGAAGAAAAATATTTGTAGCAAAAGACTTGACCACTGAAATTTCCTTACAGAGTGTTGGACAGTGACAAGTGGATGTGTCCAGGCCCAAAAATATCTACATGGAATACTTGGAATATCTTTTAAAATTAATCTTTTAATCTTCCTTTTTCGTCTGTCCCACTGTCTTCACCTGCATGCTTTGTCAGGTGAAGTGTGCCAGTAAATTCCACAGAGGATGACTTATGTGCTTAATTAAGTTTCTGGAGTATGTCTTAGACTACTCTCAATCTGTGTAGCAGATGCATGTCCTCAGTTTCTGCTCCTTATCAGTAGTTCCAAAGAGAGCTTGGTTGTTCAACTCCATGGCTTTATCTTGTAGGAGGAAAGACTGAGGAAGGTGAGATGATCTTGGCTTTTATTGTAAGACAGATACTTACTGCACCCAGAAGCTGAGCGCTCTGAATGCTCTGAGTTATTTATAGTTGTGGTTATTGTGCAAGGATAAATAGTTTTGCAGCTCTCTTAGGTTCCTGCTGTTTACTCGAGATGGATATTTCTGTGTTTTTGTTTTCT
Organism: Grantiella picta; assembly: GCA_013397955.1. Classification (NCBI taxonomy): domain Eukaryota; kingdom Metazoa; phylum Chordata; class Aves; order Passeriformes; family Meliphagidae; genus Grantiella; species Grantiella picta. The sequence continues at coordinate 83,702 of VZRM01006060.1, forward strand.
GTTTTAACAAGCTGCCCTGGGAAGGGGAGCAGTGAGTAGACACGCAGAGATCAGCTGAACCTGGAGAACCTGTTGCAGGAGAGGAACTTGCTTCCTGCAGAAGGTGCCGCCTGCAGAGGTGACCTCACCTGTTCCCTGGCTTGAGAGACCTGCTTCTTCCCTGGTGTGGGGCAGGCTAGGTCAGGACAGGACAGGAGGTTGCATGGTGTTTAATCCACGAACACTCACAGGGAATGGCTGTGCCTCAGAGCAACAAATCGCAGCAAATGGAGGGATGTGCTCCGTGGTGCCACACATGGAGGAGCTGTTCGATGAGGGCCATGAGGCCAGCAGAGAGCTCTGTGTGCAGCAAGGAACTTTGCTGCTGAATTTTTGGAAGCTGTTGGCCTGGTGGGTTTTTTCCCATTGCTGAGATAGCTCTAATCTCTTTAGTGTCTGGCATTTGTTTGTCTGATGTCATCATGGTGTTCCTAAAAGGGTATGTTTTGCTGCTTGGAGAAATAAGAAATTTTTATTTCTTTTCTCTTTTTGAAAACCCGAACCAACCAACCCCCAACAAAAAAAAAACTAAACAACCACCCAAACACAGAAGTACAGTGACTCATTTATGTAGAAGTAATAATTTTCCTTTCTTTTTGATATATTTCTCCCTGTGGCATATATATGTGATAAACTGAGGTTCGAGGTGGTTTATTTTGTTACTTATGTTCACGATAACTGCAGGCACTGATGTTAAGAGTGAAGCTTGTTTGGCTTTTGTTTACATTCTTATTAAATCTATTGGCTGTTTGTTTTCAGATTGGTTTCAGTTATTTACTGTTTTTCCTAAAATGATGTTTTGATGCTCTTTTTCTCTCTGCTGTTGCTCCTGATGGTTTGGTATTTATTGGAATGCAGGAATCATGGTGAGGATATTGATCTGTGCTAGTCTTTTTTTTTTCCTTTCTTTCACATGGTCATTTAGATTGAGCTATCTGCTTGCCTAATAGTGGGAATGCTGAAGAAAGACATTTTCTTTTCAGCTCACATATGAATTGTACTTTCATATAGAGGTTATTCGCTTGCAAATAAGAAGATTGAACTATGATTTGGTGGCATTATGTATAAAATCATGAAAACTAAATTCTGTTCCCCCAAAATATGTTCTTTGATGTTGGTTCTTTGTCACTGCTCCACTATTGATTCAAACTGTGGCATATGAAGTGCATCTTTTCTGTAATCACTGCTGGAAGTGGGCAAGAGAAAGGACCATCTTTATTCTACTAATTTTCTCACAGTTAATATGAGGAAAAAAATTTTGATAAATGTCCTCCATCCCAGGGTCTGAAATACTTTGGAAGATGGCTTTGTTGCATTGTTGATTAGGAGAGAGAGCAGGACACATTACCTGGAAAGCTGCCCCATGCTGGGGGCATTCCTTGCACAGGAATGCAAACAGAATCTATGCAAAATCTGACTCCTGGGTTCCACCCACTTTAGGTAACTGAAATTTAATTTAAGCAAAATTTATATAAAATAAATCCTCAACACTTCAAAGTCTGCAAGCAATCAAATATTTTGTGTCTGCTCTGATTGAATAATGAAGTGGGGAGAGAATGTAGGTGGGAGATGATGTGGTGAATGTGGTTTAGCCTGATCTCCATTTTATTCCTAGTAAACTGAGCAGGTTCCTCTGTTCACTGGTCATGGAATTGGCCATGGACTGTCACAATGAGGGCTCCAGCAGGTTCCCTAGAGAGGTAAGTTTGATATTTCTGAAACGGCAGTGGGGAGTAGACAGGGCAGAGGTGGTTTTGCAAGATATCCCTAGCTTCTTTTTCCTCTAGGCTGAAGCATGGTAGTTTCCCGGGTTTCTTTGAGAGTCTGGGCATGGGAAGGTTTTGTCGACATCTGTCTGGAGTAAATTGTTACCAAGCTCTAGACTCATAATTGTCCTGTCAGGAGGAAGATTTTCTCCTCTGACTATAGAGGAAACCTGTGCAATCTTCCAAATGAGATGTGTGAGTTTTGATTGTCAGGGATAGCAGTAATGCTGGTAAATTAAATCCTTCAGTAGCTTGACTGCTAAACAGTATGGGTAAATCTGAATCCCATTTATTTTCCGTTAGGGTGTCTCTTTCTCACCTGTTTGCTGTTTCATTCTTTCCTGGTGAAGCTCTGTTTCTAGCCCAGCACTTGGGAAGGTTTCTTGGTATGCAGTATGGCTGCCTTAAAGTCCTTGTTCTTTGTAACTTAGCCCTCTTGCATGATGTCTCTCAAACTCTAGATTCCCTCCTCATGTCTCCAGTGGAAAAGGGTGGGCAAGCATGTCTGAGATTCCACTTCTGCAAATGCTTCTGCTTGTAGTTACTTCCACAAGTAATCCCCTTGAAATCAATAGGGAACATTCCCAGTCGTAAAGTTAAATAGTCTGAAATGTTTTACACAATAAAGCCTAAGGCTGGGAAACATTACAGAATGTTGTGTGACTTCATTACAAAGGGCATCCCACAAAAAAAGAAACCCTGTGTTAAGTAACCACTAATGAACTGATGTTCAGAAAGCAAGGCAGTAAGTAATTTTGGAAACAATTTGATTTTCTAGTTGTCTTTATTTACGATATCACCAGGGCTTTTGTTAAAATGTCAGCATAAATATTTCAACTTTGAAATAATGCTTTTTTCAAGAACACATGAGAAAATCAAGTCTGATCTTTGATAGGTTCTATGCAATGTTCTCTGCACTTATAATCCATGGACACTTCCCACCCATTGGTGTCACTTCATTCCTTCCCAACCCCATTAAAGCAGCTCTTCTGCTGAGCGTGTAGCTTGTGATTTCTACTAGCATTCTTTTGGATTTCTTCTTAACTACATAAGTAGAAAAGAAGTATTTTACAAGTGTCCGGTTTTAACCAAACATTGAAGTAAATAGGAGTATTTTGAAAAGCAGCTCTAAGACAGGACTTCAGCACATTACAGTTTAATTAGCAAGGCCAAATTATGTCTGCAAGCACATTTGTAAATTTTGGTAGAAACTGCTCCCACATATCTGGAGCAACAGTACACATGCAATGTACTTTTTTCCTGTGATAACACCTTTTCAGAGGCCACAAATTCTGGTTTAAATTTTCCTCTTGAGTTTCGAGGAAGCTTTATCTGCTGCTGGAGAGGAATACATTTGGCCCAGATTATTAATTAATTTCTGTGAAATCATAAGTGAAAATATGAAAATCTTTTTCCAAATCCTCAAAAGCTGAATAATGGCTCAGTATAAATGTCCACATGAAGTGAATGGACCCTGAAGGTCATTGCTGGGAATGACTTTTTGATGAAAAAAATGCAGCTCAAAATACTGATTTCTAGGTGGTGAAATAATTTTGTTTAACAACCTGCAGCTTGTGTTTGAGGCCACACATTTTCATTTTACAATGATAAAACAAAGCAGATAATTTGTAAAGTATAAAGGAAAAAATTTCTACTCTATTTTTAAATAATTTCTATAGTGCCCAGTTGACAGCTTATAGAAATATAATACTGTAAAACTGAGATGGCAGATATGTATGAATGCCCCTAAATACACTTTTATAATGAAAGTTTTGTCTTATGAAGGTGAAACTTTTAGATCATATTAGAATTCTAAGTTTTTTATGCATAGCAATCAAATGACCTCTCCATATTGCCACATAAAGTATAGATTTAAAGTTAAATGACCCAGTCAGTTATCTAGCATTTTCTTAGGCCATCTTTTGCCAGTTACTACAGTTGTTTACATATGGTTCTGCTGTTTCTGTGTTTCTATTACTTACATTTTAAGAATTGAAGAAAGAATGACACTTTTAAAAACTGTTTTTAATAGCCTTTGTTTATTTTTAATACGTAGTGTTCCAGGCTCTTGCTCTAATGATTTTTTTCACACTGCATTGATAATTAAATTCATTCATTTTCCTGGCTGCACAATTCTTTTTAAATAAAAAGTTATGGGTAATAATACCTATTATGTTGAAAGTACAGAGGAGAAAAGGGCAGATGCACAGCTTTTAGTTCAAGGCGAACCGATGGATTTTCCAAGTTACAGGTTGAAATAAAATCAGCAATCTTGAATCCTTTACCTACACTGCAGGAATAGCAGATCTGCAAGTGTTGTGGTGTTTTTCTCAGGCATTAGTGTGTGTGCAGTGCTTTTTCCAGTCGAACAGGAGCTGTGGGTATGTGGTTTGTGATCCATCTCAGGATATTTATTTATGGTAATTTTAGAAATGGTACTAAGTGTTGGTCCTCTTGGATGCCTGGAGACTGTTTGTGTGTTGCTATCCCCTCTCACACACACGGCAGCAATCATCTTCACACCTCTTCCTCTCCCCCCTGCCAGAGTGATTTCATGTCAATACATTGGGGAAAATATTGGGAACATGTGAAACGTTGGTAACAGAAGATGCATATAATAAAAAAAAAAAATCACCCCATTCTGATCTTATCTAGTGGCTTATAAAGCCTCTGCAATTTTTATCTGTTTAATGAGATTTTAGATTTTGCAAGTTTTAATTTATGCAAAAGGAGTTTACTACTTAATTACTAATAGAGAAGACATTCTTAGCCTCATATTTATTTTTTGTCATGTTTACAGAACTCAAGAAGAAAAAACATTATGTCCATTTGGTCAAACACATACTTTAATTGTTTTTTGAAAAAAACCAGTGTAAATGAGTGAAGAATTAAAAAAATGAAAATACGTAATCTCATTTTGTAAAATTTACTTTGAGAGCTGGAATATCACCAGTTTTCCAAAGCAATTCACAAAAAGAATAATTTTGCAGTTGTGATAAGTAAAACTCTTGAATGAAAAGTGAGAGAAATCTAGATAAATTTAGGTATTACTTTTCAGCATCTGAATTCAGGCTGAATTCTTTTGGACTCAGTTGGGTGGAATTTTCTTGATTCATGTCTACCCTGAGTACATGGTCCTTGAAAGGCTGAGCATCTGCTCCTCTGAAATGGCTTCCCCCCACCCTTTCTGTCTTTACCTTTTGCATTTTATTTGTGTTTCTTTTCTGGATTAATCTCAGTGTAAGTCAGTTGGATTCCAAGGTTAATAGGGCTGATATAGCCAGTGGAGTAGAGTCCTGGGGAGTCCCTTGGTGGAGTTGGCACATTAAAAGCCCCTTTAGAGGTTTTCCTTTCTACCTGCTTTCTTGCAGGTGTAAGAAGGGTATTGATGAATGCACAGCCACAAATCTTCATCCCACTCTCCTCACCTGTTGGAGACCTGCTGATATAATTTTCTCCTAGCCCTGTGTTCCATGAGACCATTGGTGATGAAAATATGCTTTCACTGAAGATTGCTACCTTATTAAATAAGAATGCAATGTCCCAGTTAGAGAGTAAATATTTAAATCTGTTATTTCAGGAGTTCAAGTAACAGTTGTTTGGTTCCTGTAGTTTTCTCACTTAAAATAGATCTGCTGCCTGTGTTACCTTTAGTAATTCTCACCAAGCTTCTCATAACTTTTCATATGGGTCTGTAACTAGCGTGGATGGTTCTGCCTTGCGTATCCTCATTTCACGAACTTGTTAGGAGCAAATGAGTGACTTACAGGAGATCTGAGCAATAATCACTGATCCCCAAGTTGAACACCACAAGACCTGTACCAGTGTCAAGTGCCAACACTGATGTATTTGAAAAGGCAAAGACTGAGATGCCATCTGAGACACTTGTCCTGTGCTAAGGAACAGGATGTTCTCCCCACTGTCTAAGGTCCATCACAGAGGGAGTCATGAGGGAGCCCAGATGATCTTTTTAACTCATCTACTTCTATGTGCTGGTATTATGATCTCCTGTCTTAATTATTTCTGCTAGACATGCCTGAGTGTTTCTTTCCGAGCTGAAGACAAGGGTGTTACGCTGAGCTCCTGCTCGTGTGTTGGTGTAGATAATGAACTCCCAGATGCTCAATCTTTGAGTTTGTCAGAAGTTGTTAGTCAAATCCTGTAGGAGTACTGAAAGCATTCCTCATGGAAGTCTGGAATCAAAGTAGGTTTGAATCAGCATCACCAAGTTGGATGCAGGGTTCCTGTTTGGGCCGACTTCTAATGAAAAGCTAATGAATTAAAGGGTGAGCCAGAAAGGGAAAGGGCAGGGAAGAGGAACCAGTCTCAGTAATACCAAAAGAATGAAACCCAGTAAAATTTAAGCTAATTTTTAATAAATATATTGTGGGGGACCTCAGATTATTAAGTAGTGTGATATTGAACAATTCTATTAATAGTGGCAAAACAGGAGTTTCTAAATGACACTTTGTAAATGACTGAACTGGAGTGAATTTGACTTCTTGGGTAATTCTAACAGGGAATTTGACCTCTTTATCACAAAAGACTGACCATCTTATAGCAGTTCCAAGCATGCTTGAGGTTTGGCAGAGATCTCTATATGAACTTGTTCATTTTCTAACTGCATATTGTTCTTCAGAGGGTGAGAAAGCTGAAAATTGTAGGTAATTTCATTACTGATTTGTTTTTCTAGTGGCTGAAATTGGTACCTACTGTATAAGGTCGTTGTCCTGGGAATTTCCTTAATGATATCATATAAGAAAGGGATTTTGCTGCACAAATGAGGTAACAATTGAGGAAAGTGAGCATTTCCTTTGCAGTGAGAAGTGTCTGCTGACTGCCCTTCAATCCCCGCTCCTTCAATCAGCTGCTTAGGTCAGTCTAATGTGGAGGGCAAACTTGAGGCACCTAGACTGTGTGTGCATATGTGCTTGTTTCAAACTGTAGTTTACTGCTTTTTAAAGAATTAATAACTCTTTTGAAAGTTTCCAAATACCCCTTGCCAAATCTCTTGTTTCTAGTGAAGACATGGTGAGGTTTGCATTCCCTTCTGTGCTCTTTCCTGTAAATAATGTTCATACAGCCTGTGGAGCTTGTCTGATCTAAAATTGTGATATGTGATTGTGGAACATGCCTGAATTTTAGGGAGGTGGGGACTGGGCTGTGGCACTTAAAAATGAAGCATTGCTGCTTTCTCTTTAAAGCCAGAATCATATATCTGCCTCCTGCAGCATGTGCATGGATGGGAGAGAGCTCATGGTAACTCAGTTTCTTCCCCTTTTACAGTTAAAAGATGTTTTTGGAGTGAGACATTGGCTCCTGTTGAGTGGAAAGGCTGAGGGGTCTCTGCTGCAGGTCCTGCCTGAGCCTGCAGCATCTTTACAGGTGCAGTCCTGGGCCCTGAGCTTTCCTCAGCCTGCAGCAGATGTCCTGCCTTACAGCGGATTTTCCCTTAAAACACTAACTTCCTTTAACAAAAGGAAGTCTATTCCCATTTTGCATAGTCTGTAAAATTTGCTGGATCAGGACCTTACGTTACATCATGCAAATATCCTTAAGAAACCCTCCATACATTTGTTTTGCAGAAATGTATCAAGGTTTAAAGAAAAAGGGAACATACTGAAGAATCCTTTGTGGATTTAACAAACCTCAGTGTATTTTTCAGGCTGAAATATGATTTTATGTTACAAGACATTTCTGAAAACCCAATTTTGCTATTCAGTGTTGTGTTTATCCTAATAACTAGTTATTTCACTGGCTTCCTCAACAAAGAGAAATAAGAAACAGGAAGAAATTATCCAGTTGGTGGTAAAATCACAGTGTAGGCATACTTACAAGAGCAGAATTACTACAAGTCTTGTTTCTTTGATGAGGGAGTTTTGTAAATTAGCTCATTTTTGTATTCTTGCAACAGACACATGCAGAGAACTCTACCCTGCATCCTTCCTGCATTAATAAATAATCATTCTGCATGTTTTTGGCTCTAATCACTTATGCAGACAAAGGCAACTTTAGTGAGAAAAATGTTCCCGTGGAAGGTATTTACGTAGCTGTGACTGCAGGTGAGAGATCTGTATTCTGTGCCAAGGGCTGTCTTTCCCTAACATTTCTGGTACTCGATCTGTGTTCCAGTGAGTTGGTGTTTCAGTGCATCTCTCGCTTCACAGTTTCTCAACTTTGCTTTGTGATCAATGAATGTCAGTAAAAAGGGCAAACCCATCCCCCAGCAAATTAACCTACTTAAATCTAGATATTCTATGGCAGCATTATGCTTCCTTATGTCTGGAGTCTTTTTACAAAAGTTAGAAGAAATAAAATGTTAATTTGCTTTATAGTAGTGTAATGCAGTATTTTGAACAAGAGTGTATCAAATTCCTCACATTTAATGTATCTGGCTAATAGGCTGTTAAAATGATTATTCTGTCAAAATATGTGATCAGTTAGCAGTTCATTATTAGCATCCCATGGTTTATACTCAAAGTTGTCTATGTATATTTTTAAATGCTGTATTATTGCTTATTTCAGCCTTGGAAATACAGCAAGTATGATTCGCAGAAAGATGAATTTTTTTTGTCCAAGAGGCAACTGATTGTTGGTAATGTGAAAAAGTCTTGTCCTATAGCTTTATAGTTCTAATGAAAGTGTACAATTGATAGCTGAATTTCTGCTATGAATATATTTCACTTCCATGCGTGCTGTTCCAAAAATACAACTTCAGCTATTTCAGACTGCTTTAGAAATAAATTCACTTCCCCAGTTTTGCATGATTTTTATAAAATTAGGTCAAAGGAATTTTCAATTGAAAACAGTACTTTGTCATATTATCTACAACACATGTCTAGCAAATTTATAAATCCAGTGCTCATTTGAGTAAAGTTCCAAATCATAATGAATGGTTTAGACAGCATTATCATCAATTTCCTACAGGTGCAGCTGTGGAAATCAGAAGCTTCAATCAAAGCCTCTGTCAAGTTTCACTGCACTGTCATTTTTTACATTCAGGTTTTGCTGAAATTAAAAAAAAAAAAAAAGACAATTCTGTAAATGTCTTTACATCCCTTCTACCTTTGGGTGGTGCTTTTGAGCAGTGCTGTGCGGTTGTTTCTGTTCAAAGAATTAAACAGCACTCATATTTTTGCACTTTATACTAACACTATATTTCTTTCGTGATATTATGGAGTTAAAATTGCACTGTGTGTTTTAACACACATTACAACAACCTCTTAAGGCAAAAAAGTAAATTCATGCAAATGAGTTATGGAAAGTGAAAAGAATTGTGCTGCTTCATTCATTGCAGGGATAGTTATTGGGAACAGGCATTTTCCTTCTGTGGACTCTGTGTTTACTGTGTCTCATGCAAGTTGTCCATTGATAGGTTATCTTCTGAATACCAGTCTTTAAAGGGTTTATAAAAGGGCATGAATTAAGAATATATGGTCAATATAGCTTGCTATAAGTAATTTAATTTTTTTCACTTGTGTCTTTGAAATATCATTGATACAGCTTGTTCCTGTTGCTTTGCTAGTATCTGGAAATTAGAATAAATTAGAAACTTCATACTATTGAGTTTGTGGTACTCTTCCTGGTCTATAGTACTTCATATGCCACTGGTTTGCTAAGGCCTTCCTATAAAATACTGCAGTTAAAATCCAGTAACATTCATTGAAAATATAATGCTGATGCTTTTGAGGAATTCCCAGTGTACAGAAAAGTGAAGTTATAAGAAGCTGAACCATTGTACCTTGTGAAGCCAAGAGCCAGGGCTTCTCCTGCCTTCAGGCGCACAAGGAAACAACCTGCACTTCCCAGCAGATAAACTTGCAAACTGACAAGTCTGTCTCTGTGACTTGGGAAACCACTTGTTGCCAGCAAAATATTTTTGTAAAACTTTCTTTTTTTGTAGAAATGTAAATCCTGAGGGGGTTCCTGTTCTATTCCTGTGGGTTGATGGTTTGGGCTCTGTTAAATTTGAGGGATAATCATTAACTTGTGAGAATGAATCTTTGTTTTGTTAGGGCTTTCTGACTTGCTATTTTGTTTTTCCCTTTCAAGTGCTTGTGTGTTTTCTATCTTCAGTGCTCGTGTAACTTTTTGACAGGAATTTTAAAGGTCTTATGCTGTGACCATTTTAATTATGTTCAAGAGGGAAACGTTGTCAAACTTTTTTTTTTTGCTTCATTGTAAAGGCTATAAATTCTAAATTAGTGATTATTTTTTAAAAATCTCTTCTGTATATAGCTCTATGATAAAATTTTTATTAATTGACTATGCCACCATTCTAGTATTGGAGTAGGGTTCCTTCCTGTGTGACGTTCAGGGCTACCTGTTTGTGTCTCCCCTTTTCACACCCTCCTGGAGAGAGCAGCTAGAGCAGCCAGGCTCCTGTGATTCACCTCACCTTTTACACTATGTCTGGGCCACCGTGAAATTCCTCTAAATTAAAGGAAAGCCTTTAAAAGATAAAAACCATTGAGTTTATATACGATTAACTTTTAGAATATTCAGCTTCTGATGCCTTTTTCTGCAATTAGGCAGTGATGGCACTGAGAGCTGGGGCAGAAGCACCTGGAGCTGTGCACTGCTTAATCCATGTAAAGGTTTGCAGGTTGAAGCTCTGTTTGCATTTGGCAACTCTGAAACATCAGGCCTGTTCTGCAAGACAACAGTTCTTTGTTTTGTGGCCTTCCTGAATGCAGTTTTCTGTTAAATCATCTTTGCCTGTTTGTCTTGCGTCATTCAGCAACAACCCTTTGAAATCTCTCTTAACTGCCCTGCTTTACTTTGTTGCCGTGTTCAAGTTTAATCTGAAAATAATGTCTGATTCCTTCATCCTCCCTAATGAGTTATGAGTCTTCTCTGCCTTATTTTCTTTTTTACGGTCAAAATATAAAGCATCTGTGTGCTGTAATTCTCTTAATACTAAAATAAATGATGTTTAAGAATATTTAGAAGTACTTGGGAGAAAAATTTAGTGTACATAAATCAATTAAACTAATGCATACAAAATAATCAGTAGTATATGGGGCCAGACATTTCAAGCATTTTTTTTTTTTTCTGAATATACGTTGATAATTCAGTATATCTTTCTTTTTTCAGTTTAGTGTTTGTGTGCTTAACTGATGCTGTCTCAGTTAATATGCGAGGGAGACTGGTAATATTTTAAACCACTTTAAAGAAAAGGCATTAATGTAATTTTTGAAAAATAGTGACCCAAAATAATGAATTTCTCAAAATAAGCATTCAAAGCGGTTTATTTAATAGGGTCTCTTTTGGAGAGGGAAAAACAGTGCAGTAGCACCCAGGTATGCTGGGATTTTAGCAAAAGTGTTGACCACGCAGAATGTGACGAGACAAATGTCTTCTCATTGTGTGAAGCATGAAGGCCATGATAGATGATTTCAAACAACAAAGCGCAGCCACTGAGACAAAATTAGTGTTGTTTTAATTACCAGTGTCTGTAATGTTATCTATCCATAACTGTCTTGAAATAGACTGTCAACAGAAAGAACAGAAAGGGACTTAATACTTCCGTGTAGTATTTCTTTCTTAAGTTGCAACTGTTGTGCCTTTATAAAAAGCATTTAAAGCTTTCTTTGAAACATTTACTTATAGCTTAGAAAAAAAAAAAGTTCAGTGCTTTAGAAAAAGTGTAATTTTATCTTTCTAAGAAAAGTAGTAAGCAGTTCCTATTAAATGCTATTTGGAAGTCAGGGTGAAGGGTAGAAAATGGAACTTGGCCTGACATTTTTCAAGCAAAGTTTACACTCAATGAGCTGTGGTTTTTGTCAGTCACAAATAGCATTATGACACTGACAGTAAAGAAGATTCTTTATTCCTGAAATATCCTTGAGCCAAGATGGGGTGTTCTTCATATATTAGTAAGTGTATATATTGTGAAGATGAAGCATTTCTTACTTTCTGGGCTTGCAAGAGATGAAAGATAGGCCAGCTTTTGAAAATGGTCTACATGGCACATGCTACAAATGAGCAGGGAAAGCAATCGAGCTAATAGATTACAGTAATTATCCAATCTTTGGCTAGTTTGTATTGGCAAACTATAAATACAGTACACATTAGAACAAGGTGCTTACAGAATGTACATGAAAGGTCAATGTAATTTGCAAGTCGCTAGTCATTAGAATATGCTAAAAACCATTGCTTCAGGGCTCAGATTTTAATGATGAATACATTGATTATTAAGTAGCAGAGGAAAAATGTAGCAGAGCTACTGTAGTGTAATGATAGGTCGCTTTATTTTGGGAAGGAAATCAACTAAGCTTCAGAATGCATGCATTGAGAAATATAATTGCAGTGAGGAAAATTCCTCAGAGGAGCTTGGCACATATTAAAAGCAAAAACTTGAGACATGTTTGTGATAAGATTACTAATAAATCTCTGGTAAGTCTTAGACTCCTGACAATAACACAGCAACAGAGCACTTCATCTTCTCCATGCTTTAGAATTTAAGATCGGTCACAAACAATCTAAATTACGACTGATACTAGGCAGATGCAGTGCTGCGCTGTGTTGCTCATCATAAATCTCCTGTTCCTTATATGCAAATTAAACTCCATTTTAAAAGATAATTTTTCACGTGGTGATCTCCCTTATTTGTGAAATACCGGTGATTCTTAGTGTTAGGAGAGCCATCTCAGGAGTGCAGCGTAACTGTTTCTTAGGGACAAGAGAAAAAGAAGGCAAGTTTGTTTGGAATAGTTTGGACATCAGAGCATGGGATGTTTCAAATAACTTATTAAGTTAGACACAGCACTAACACTGTTTGTAGTTCAGCTGTGGCCTTGTTTTCTTCAGCAGCTGCCTGAGTAACTTATCTTTGACTTTAAAATTCTGTCTTGTTTATATCAAATCTTCAAGGTTCTTTAACTCTTACAACAGTAGAACAGAACATAACCAAGCTTCGTAGACAAAAATGTTCGTCTTCATCAGCAAACAATAACCTCCTTCAGTTCTTCATTTAAACCAGCAAGTTTATCTCCCTTCAGTATTTTGAAAATAGTCATGAGCATATTGCTGGTTTTCTCTGTCTATGCAGATGCAGAGTTTTGGGAATGGGATATAGAGAATGTAGATTTAATTAATTGCTATACAGGTGTTATCAAAACAGGCTGTGTCTTACAGGAGTGAGATCTGAAACGCAAGAAATTTTGCATATGAGGGGAAGAATGCTAGCAAGTTTATGCATTTCCTTAAAAAAATTAATAATAATCATGAAATTATTTAAAAGTTATGCTGCTGTGAACCATAACTTGTGTACTGTAAAGAAATGGATAATAGCAAAGTACAGAGCATATCAAAAGTGTTTCTCACTTGGCATGTTTGATAAGTCTTAAAAATACCTCATGCTAAATTGAATCAAGCTATATGTTGTACAGTATGAGACACGAAGAGAGAATGGATAGGATTGAGGAGCACTTAGCAGAACATTAATCAGATGGGCCACATTCTCTTTGGTATAACTTATTCTTGCTCCTCTGACATCACTGGTCTGCATCACTTAAAATTCTGGTCTGGCTAAGATGGTTTGGTCTGTGAGTAATAGTTGACGTTGGTGTCAACATACTGAGTATTTTGTGTTTTGTAGGAATTGGAATAAATCCTGTGTCTTAATTATGTTTTTAAAACTCAGCATGTGATAGCTGTAGGTTAGGAAACTTTTTAAAGAGTAAAAAAAGTGAAAGTATCTGTTTTGAAAAACAAACAAACCAAACCCTAATACTGAAATGAATTAGAATTATTCTTAGGTAACCCCTGTTAGGTCAGTAACCCAGTATATGTCTTTATGTTTTCAGATTGTCATATATCCATGGATGTTTCTCTCAGTGTGATAGCCTTGATCACACTTCCAGTTTTTTCTTTTGAAACTTGTTGGCAAATCCCTACTTCTGAAACAGGAAACTGTGCTGTAAAAAGATTAGATTATGCACACTTAAGAGTGTTTTTGGAAGCAAATACAGGCTGTTGGTCTCCCTGAATGATTTTGTTGTTGACTGTCTGGCTGAGGTGGGGATGTGATTACAGTCACAGTAAATTTCACATTCAAAAGCAAATGAGCACTGGTTTTAGTTCCCTTGTTCCTTATTTGCCCTATTGAAACAGATACTCTTGTACCTAGTGCTGTGCAGTACAATGATGTGAATTCATCAAAACATGCATTAAGGGGCAACACTACACAAGGGTAAGGATATAAATATATTTTACAATTCTTCGCTTCCTATCATAAGAATAGTTCATGAGTGAATGTAAATTTACAGTAGGTGCTTATCAAATGTGAAAATGCTTGCAAATCAGAAACAAACTTTGGGACTATAAACATATTTCAATGATAGTTCACGCAAAGAATATGTTTGAGAGTAAGAAATAATGTTCTCTTTTAGTTTCTACGTGAAGCAGGTTGACACATGATTGTATATAGAGAATTATAACACTTCTGAATCAGAACACTGCATGTAAGCTTTAATCCTGTAATCAGAAACCTTATTATTAGGGAACATGTAATGACATAGAATATTATTATTTATTTATAAAGCAAGAAAAAAGCATTATCAAACATAAATGGATAATAAAAAGAAAGTGCAGTTAAATCAGTTGATTTTTTTTCTGTCTTCCATACAGAAGTGACATACAAGCTATCACTCTTCAATGTTTTTTAAAATATTTGATAAAAATATTGAAATATGCCAATTTATTTCATTTAAAAAGTTATCTGACACCTGAAAGTAAGTTTTGAATACCACTGTGACCAAATAGTTTTTCAAATACTCAGTAAAACCATTGAAATATGCTAATGTCTTGCATAAAAGAAAGTTATCTGACTTCTGAAAGTGAGTTTTGAATACCACTGTGACATTACACGTGTCCCATGTACACGTGAGTTGGATATTTTACTCCACTAAAGTAGAACCCTATAAAATCTTTTGGGTTTGACTGTAAGATGCACTTGTACAGACAGTAATTGGCCTGTTACAGAGATATTAATTAACATGTTAGAAATGTTTTCTTTATTAATGAGAGATTCACACATACTATTTAAATTAATTTGTATAGTTTAAAATTAATTTATTGTGGCCTTCGATGACCTCAAATCTACTAAGACAAAGCTGGAGTATTGTACTAACTGTTAAACCATTCATTAAACATTTTATGCAAATAGTGTTTGTTTATAAACAAATTAACTGCAAGGATTTTCAAAACAGGTGCTGTGTTGTGAATGCGTACTAAATGATGTGGTACTGAAAGAATTAATTAGACCTTCAGATGTAATTAGTTGCAATAATTTGCGTGATTAGCGGCTTGGTTAAGAAGTAAGACACACACATTGTAATGCATGGAAGAGTCACTGCAGTAGCTTTGTCTTTCATACGGTGAAGATGAGATTTCCTCATGTTTAGGAAATTTTTCAAAAAATTGCTGACATAGCTGGAGTTAATTGCCAAGTATCCTGTAGGGGGTAACGTGGTTTTTTTTTCCCTTGGCTTGTTGCAATGCATATGCATTGGAAGCAATACCATTTGTTTGTACCTCAATGAATTTTTAAAACAGAAGGCTGTTAACCCTAGATCTTCAAGTCTCCAGAGGAAGAACTGATACTTAACATGTTCAGGGTTAAAAGATAGGCTGTGTAAGCCATATGAAACAGGTCCAGTGTTTCAAGATCAGTTCTAAATATTCATGTAATTCTTCCCCCCCTTGCAACCACAGTTCTGATTTTTCTTCTACGCGTATCCAACAATGCAGTCAACCATTGGATGGGCATGAAGAACGCCTTGGAAACTGGCATTAGTCAAAACCGATTAAAAAGAAAGTTGTGATTACTGATACTTAATTTATGATGATCGCATTCCTAGTTATAATAAATGTACAGTACCTCTGTGACTCGCAAGAAAGCTTTTTCATCTCGATAATGCCTTGATGCACAGTGACAATGTTAGAGAGTGGGTTTGAAATGAATTAATATAGGGACTTGATCTTTGTTTTACCTGCTTGAAAAAGGTGGATTGACAGTAAACCACAATAGATTCACTTTAGTGGTCACTGGTGGAAGTTGCTATTGCTTTGCGATTTGAAAAGAAAAGGCTGAAGATTTTGTGCCTTGAGGCATCAAGAATGCACAAATATCAAAGGAATGCACACTTTGACAAAATTTATTGCTCTGACAATACCCTTTTAATATTGTTAGAAGCACTTGGGGGCCTGCATGTGGATTTTGGAAGAGCAGGTATGTTCTCTGTGAATCACATTGTCAGAAAAAGCAAAGGTTTCTAGAAAGAAGTTAAAGAAGAGTACAGAAGAAAAAGAAACGAAGTTTAAATTGTTTATAAAGTAAATAAGTGCAATTAGTGTAGAAAATATGAGGTGAGGAGCGACTTCTCAGTATAACAGATTTGCCTGTGGTGAGTGTTAGAAGCATTCCATAGAGGTCATTTTGAATGATCCAAGGAATTTGAATTCAAGCTTTTTTAATACAGAATTTTATTTGATGGTAGTTTGTGAGATGAGATGTGAGGGAACTTGGTTTCATCTCAGGTGGAAGTGGTCACATCAGACTTTGTTTGTTTCATGAATTAATGTAAAGCTCCTGAGGTGTGAGGTGGAGGAGACCTTGTTTTAGAAGGTAAGCCTAGCTGTAGTTACCAAATTGTTTGTGTTCTTTTAAGTTCTTGCCATATGATTTCCAAGACTTTCTATGTAGCTGCAAATCTGACCTAAGCAGCAAGAGCCAGCAGGAGATTTCTGGTTAAATGATGACCACGATGATCCTGTATTTGGATTAGTGACTGCAAAGTGTTAGTGGTCACATATCCAAGAGAAGGTAAAACCTGAGCTTTTTATTGCAAACTCCGTGTGGAGCACAGTTTATCTTAGGACTGAGGCAGAGCATAAGTGCAGTACTTCTTGCTACTTCTTTTCTCCAGCAGAATAGCTATTTACACTTTTAATCTGCACTCTTAACTTTTTTTTTTAAATCATGGAAGGGAAATTGAATAAAATAAATATTAAAAATGACAAAAGAAGAACAAAAAGCATCATTAACTACTGCACAGCTGCTGTGTGTCTGCTGTCACGGGGATTGCCCTTAATTACTATGGATGAAGTTTGCTATCATTGGTTCTTTGGATGCCTCACAATTGGTTTATTTTAAAAGGAGTTCTTTCTATGTATGTTTTAATAGAATACGCAGCTGTTAAACTTTCAAGGAAAGAAATCGCTGGTTTAGATTGAAGAGCCTGAAAATCATTTGACAGAGCTAACATAGGGATCCACTTGAATGAATTTATTTTTTCCTTTCTCTAGTCTGTTTAATTCAGTTATTTTATTTTAAGTGTGATGTTTGCAAAGTAGTCTTTAAAATGGGCTCTTCTCTATTGTGTTTGAATTTGAGCAAAATTAACATTTGTATGTCATCAGTAGCTGCAATGCATAGCTCAAGGCAATGAAGGATAGAAAGTCAAAGAATATGGGAAATTTGATTAAAATGAATGAGCAGTATAAGGTCTTAAGGGTGGACATAGCTTATTCGTTGATTTATTTGTATTGTTTCTGGAGGCAAAAGAAGCCAATTCCATGGGAGGTTTAGAAAATAGCTTTTAAGTATGAAAATAAGGTGTTTAAGTCAATAAAATTAGGTTTTAGACCATGTAATCTGGAGAGTTCCCTACTTTGTAAAGGGGGCACAATGCTGAGCAGGTCAATGTTCTCTGAGACAACCTTTTCCAAGAGTTTTCCCTGTGCCTGTTATGATCTGGGATCAGTTGGATATTTATAATGTTTTGCTTGGTTTCCCTCAGTAGGACATGGGTTGCTTGGTGGATAATTTCATAATTTACAAGACTCTCCTTGCTGTCTCTCATTTTGAGGCATTGCTCGCCCTTTTGTCTCAATAGTCTGAACAGTCCTCATAGCAACTTTCATACTTTTGAGTCTCGTTGATGGGCTGACACAAGTACCTTTTCCGTGTTTCAGGAACATCCTTGTCAACATTTTCTTTCCTCAGTATATCAGAGCTGGAAATCTGAAATGTTTTGCCTGCTAGTTTTTTGCTGGGGTGTTTAATGCAGAAGGGCAGTTTTTGCAAGAGAACTTTACATGAAAAATCACTTGAATTGAAAATCTAAGGTAAAGGACACATATTGCTGATACTAGTGAAAATCCAGTCTATAGCTTTGTCAAATGAAAGTTTCCTAATTAATTTACCTACTGCAATCATCTTCGAATTAAAAAAATATGGTTAGCTGGTTTGTAACGCCTTCATTTAATAGCTTTTTTTTTTCTTCCTCAAAGGAACAGAATAAGGAAACAATTAGAAATGTTTGAATGTTTATCTGTGGATTTTTATTTCTGATATGTGTATTATTGCTGCGTAGTCCCTTGTAGCCTTAAAATAAAGGACATGGAGAATGCAGGTGCTTAATGGACCTGGAAAGTGTTTTTATATATTGAGCTCTCCTAAACGCCCTCCCCAATCCCATGAAATAAGCACCCTAAGAATCCTAATGTATGTGGTTGTTTGCCAATGTTCATTGGGGAAATTTGAGAATTCTGCTGTTTGTGGGAGCCAAAATTATAACACTACTCAGATGATCCCTTCCATTTCCATTTAATGTCAAATTAAGACAGCTTAAAATGAACAAAAGTTGATGCTGAACTAATAAAATTTTTAAAATATTCCTTCAGAACCTTACATGATGTCTAATGCCAAAAATATACCAAATGACCAGGTGAATTTCTTTCAAGAAGGGTGATACTGACTGTAGGATTTTACCCTTCAAAGACAAGTTCAGCCTTGGAGCTGGAAAATGACTTCCTTTTGTGGCTCTTAGGTTTTTAGTATTTTTGTAGCATAGAGAGCTTATTCCACTCAAGGCTCCTCCCCCAGCTTGGTGAACATTTAACTGTTTCCTGATCAGCCCCACTGAGTTTGGGAAAGGCAGGAATAATGGTGTTCCAAGGAAATGTGTGTTATACCCATTTCTAAAGGGAAGAAGCTAAGTCAGCTGAACTGACTTGAGTAATTTCTTTTCATTCAGAGTGAGAAGCTTGTACCTCTGTCTTACCGGGCAGTGGGTAGAACTTTCCAGTAGTCCAAAGTGCTTCACAGCCATGTATTTGTTCAAAATGGGAAAATTCCATAATCTGAAATGTGTGTGATTCTCTGGGGATGTTTCTTCTGCAATTTTTTTTTCATCTCTGCAGATCAAGGAGGACCCCATGTGCCCAAATTCTCACATTAAAGCCTGTCTAGATAATTTATCTTTTTCTGATTCTATTATGAAATCTGGAGTTCAGGTTTCAGAAGCTTACTTGCCAAGTCTAGATTTCTTTTTCCACTGATTTCCAAAATAGACAATTAATGGGAACTGCAATTATGTTGCAGTTCTCCATGATCCAGGAATTAAATTTTTGGAATTCAAGGTATTCTTTCTTAAAAGAGGTTGGTGACATTTCAGCTGTGTGAAAATCCATAAACACTTTCCAGATACACTTCTGCTCTGCTGAACTCCACTACAGGTGATCATTCTGAGAGCAACCTTCACCACCTGGGCTTCTTTTTGTATCCCCAAACTGTTGCCCTAAAAACAGAAAATGACTAAAACCTACAACATGTTTCTTCATGTTCAGGAAAACAGTATCTCCAGTATAGTTTATATTCTGCATTTGTTCATTTTTGGTTATGTCAGAAATACCAGTAATGCACACACAGAGGGCACTTTGGTATTCCACTGGTAGACATGAATGTAAAAGTATCAGACCAATGTGGCATTTACCTCTTCAGTTCAGATATTAATGTATACAAACTGATGGCCTTTGTGAGTTAGGCAGTTTGTAAGGCAAGTGAGGTGATTCACCATCTATTTTTATCTGTTACAGTACTCAACTTTGTAATTCTGGGTGCAGCTAAATTATTTTGCAGTGAATGTTTTAATTTAGACTATGTAGCCAGGAGAAGAAACTACTGTACAAACCATTTTGTGATACTGCTGTTCTACATATGCCTGTATATGTGACAATTGTTGAAATCCCTGTCTTGTGCCTTTGAATTGTAATTTCATTGTACATTTATGGCTTTATTGGAATTTTCCTTAGGCATGGGATTTTATGCTCAGAAACCATCTGTAAACAATCCTGTAATTTTTAAACATACAAGGAAAGCTGTAGTCCTATTTCTTCCAATGCTCCTTTAAGCCTGACTCTATGTGGAGTTCCTTAGCCTATCCTTCCTTTCCTTTTCTAAACGCCCTGCATTGCTAACAGCAGCAACTTCACCAAGAGTGTCAGGCAACTATTGGCTGGTATTTTAAATTTTATTTTGCTTCTAGTGAGGTTCAGAACTGAAAATCTTCAAGTGTGGTGGCTGCTCAGTGTGCATTGTCCCTATTTGCTGTGCAGCTGAATTATCAAGAGGTTTTGGGGAAACCTGGCTGGACTAATCCAGGTGTTATGAGCCCAATGAGCTTCCTGTGTGTATGAATGGCAGGTTTTAGTTGGTCCTAATTTGGTTTATGTCCAACCTAATTGCTCCAGATTTAATAAGTTTAAGTTCTAGATGGATTCTGTGAAATGAGGGTTAGAAATTCTTGACATCCCTGCGAAGGCAAACCTTCCCTGCCTGCTGGAGCCTGGGTGGGGAACCCAATCAGGGAACTTTGTGCATTTGCCCATTTTCTCTTTTCCTCAAATACCCACAAGTTGAAACACTGCAGCTTTCTGCAGTAGCTGGGGTTCTGTAGCCACTGAGACCTCATTCCACTCAAGGCACACTTCTATTTTTCACCTTAGGAATATGCAAGATGGGAAGAACTGAGGCCACCTCATTTTGTACCAAGATGGGTGGAACTCCCAGCTCACCAGGAATGATGGAAAAATTGATGTATTGTTAACTTTTCAGTCAAGAATAGTGCTAGGTACTTACGAATAGAGCACTACATATAATTGACTTCCCATTCTTGGCTGAAAAAAGACCCTGAAAAATATTTTGTGTTGTTTTGCAACTGTTTTTACCACAAATGTGAAATTGCTTTGTTTACTTTCATTCTTTTGCTTAAACATACCAAATGGAAACATTTTCACAATTCCAGTTGAAGTTAAACTGCATTCTTTAAAAAAAAAACAAAAAACAAAAACAAAACACCAAAAAAACCGCAACAAAACAACCTGCTCCACACCTTGGCAAATCAAAACAATTTGCAAGGTACCTGTCTGTCATTTCTAATGCTTTCCATCAAATGTGGCAAAGAATGTGGCTTGCATATATTAAGTGGAGATGCTTTTTTAGTGACTGAACTGAACACAGGGTGTCTGTGAGCGGCTGGTTCATGTTCCATGTACATTGAGACTCTGCAGAAGTTTTCCAGAGTTCAGAGGCTTTGTGTTTGAAATTCATCTGTGACAAATAAGACCATGTAAGTGCAAACCTGTCAGTAGTAAACCATAAACCTGGTATAAAACAGTGGATAAAATGACTCTCAATTAGGGAAAAAGAGAGAGGAGGATCGCATTCTTCAGGGGAAATTTGGGAGGCAAAATAGAAGCGCTCTAATTGGAATTTAGCCAATCTACAGTTGAATAGTGTTTATTATGAAAAATCTGTTGTCAACATCTGAATATTTATGATAGCAATACTAATGATTAAAAGAACCATGGAAATGTTTAATGAGCCCAAGTCAGTGCAAGCACAGTTTGTCTCACTGCAAGGCTGGCACTGTCAGCTGCAGCAAGAGCATTGTGTTCAACATTCCAAGGTGTCGGTTCACTGCAAGAAAAGTAAAAACAATCTCTAGACATTGAAAAAATAGTCTTGCTGCAACGTGCAGATACCTTTTACATGTCTTCCATGCAGAGATCCTGAGCAGTTCTGACAGGGTAAGGAATCCAAGACTGAAGTATTACAGCTAAAGAGTTTTTTTCCTGACATGGGTATTTCTGATGTAAATTTTGAGCTAATTTGCTACATGGAAATGTATTTGGAAAAAGTGTTGCTAGACAGAATAATTGCAGGCTTTTACAACATGTGCCAAATCAGACTTCCATTTAATTTTTGTTTTTAAACTTCTTTATTGCCGTAAATGAAATACTGCATTTAAAAAAAAACATAAATTCAGGTTTGGCATAAGCCATGGTTAGTGCCATTGATTTTGGTGAGATTACACAAGATTTCCATGGAGAACTGTGCCCAATATATTCATCCCATCCTATTTCTCTGTTTAGGTTCTTTACACTGAAGCCACTCCCAAAGTATTGGATACCTTTGTTCCAATAGCATTGTGCTCAAAATTCAAGTGTGTGTTCCCCTGGTAGACATTTTACATGCAAATAGTTTTGTGTTGCTATAAATACTTTGTATGTTAGAAATGCAGTGTTTGCTATCATGGAGATCATAATTTTTGTGAGCTGAATTTGCTCCAGATGATAGAGAAATTATAGGCTACGATATGTGATCAAACAGCAATATGGAAAGCTTAAATAGAATGCACCCTAAGGACAAAGGCTGGTTAAGACTATGGGGGATAGAATAAATGGGAGTTTTAGTAAAGCTATCTCTGATTCCAACAGATAAATTATGCTCTGCCTTTTTTGTATCTCTTTGGGACTGTACTACATAAATTATGACCAAGTATAATTTAGGCTTTCAGCCTATATTTCTGAACATCCATCTTGTACATTTTAAGTACAAAATTACCATTTTGCAGAAGTATGAAATTGAGACAAATTTTTTTCATCTGTGCATTTAACTTCTGCATACTTGATAGCAGCCAAAGGGTTGGAGAAGACCTCGTTGCTATCCAGAGGGTGATGTTGGCCAGGTGATTGCACAACTGTGTTAAGATCTACTTAAGCATGCAGTTTCAGGGACAGAAAAGTATAGAATTGGGTATTATTCCAAAATAGAACTCTACTGCCGCTTTAAGTAACAAGTAACATGTTTTTCTGAATAAAAAGTAACCCTTTTAAAATCTAAATTCTTGATTTGTTCTCAATTACATTTAAGAAGTTATATATAGAGTTTTCTTTTGAAGTACAGTTGCAGGTGACCTGAACTTTGGCACACCTGGACACCGTGGAGTGCAGACCTTCAGGGCATTTCTGAGGTCACACTTTGCCTGGGAAGGTCAGTGTGTGTGTATGAATAAAGCAATCGATCCTAGCAGCCCTGTTTTCTAGCACTCATCCCAGCACTACCTTCTGTAGCTTGAATTTTTGTGTAAAATCAGCTGGGAAATATAGACTTAGTTTCTCCCCTTGTAGTGTGCAATGTTGTAATACTGGCTGCAATTCTGAAACTAGGAATAACTACATGGTGCACAGGGAGAGAATACAGGGAAAAAAAAAGAAACTCCTCTTTTGAGGAGGGCCAACTTGCAAGAAATGTATATTTTTGACAGGGAAGCACAATTTAAAACTAACCCAAGTTAGCTTTAAACAACATGCTAATAGCTTGCAATGAAGTTTTTTTTTTAATCCATAGAAACACCGTTCCTTTAGATCTGATGTGACTTTTTCTGTATTTAGTATTAGAAATATCCATCACTTTTGCTCATGCTCACAAGGACTACACTTGTGCTTTGTAAAGGTTTGAAATCGTAAGACTTGGGTATGTGTAGCAAGGTGGATTTATTTGGCTGGGTTTTGCATATATTTGATGATCATAGCTTTGGGAATTCATCAGTAGCTTTCAAGATGTGGGAAAAATGAATAGAAAAAATGTCTATTGTAGCAGTCAAATGAATAATATTGTAGTAGAAGAAAATTCACACCTAAAATACAATAGGCAAGTTTTTCTCTGTTACAGATTTCCTATCCATTAACTTGGTGGTGCTCATATGTACAGTGTTGGGCCATTGCAATGTTTACCTTTTTCTGTAATTGATATTCCATTTAAATCCACTGGCATTCACTGGACTGCTGCCTTTGCCTGCTTCCTTCAGTAAGTAGAGGCAAAACTGAAACTCCAGCAGTAATGCTAATTGCTAATAAAGATTTTAATGGCAATCACTTTAACTGATGGTAGAGATTAGTCTACTATCACAGACACCATCAGAGGCAGCACCAATAGCTTGTCACCCTACCTTCTGTAAGGGAAAAAAGGTGTTTCTGTTATCTTTGTGGAATGGTGGAATATTTATGTTTGAAAAGTGCAAGAATGTTGTAGATTCAATAATAATTTTCGCCTGTTTTTCATTAGAAAAAGTAAATTGAATAAAGAAATAACAGCAAGTAAGATTTCAATACCGCTGTTCTCCATTGTTTAGCCTTTTTCAACACCTTCTAAATTGAAAAGGGAACATAAAAATGGAGCCGTTTCTCTGTTTCTTTCTTTGGAATTTTTTAAAATACAGTCTTTATTCTTTCATTTCCATTGAAAAGTGAATGAAATTGGAAAAGCAAATTGTTTCACTTTAGGAGCACAGTCACCTTGCTGCTGCATGATTTTATTTTCAGGGATAGAATGGAACATTTGTCTTTGCTCTGTGCATTACATCTTCAGTTGTTACATTTACTTTGGTTACTCTGTCTCTCTTGGTCAAAGACCCAATTGCTTAAGGATATTACTGCTGGCATTACATTATAATCTTAGTATTTCGGGAGGTAATCTTATCTCTTCCTTCACTAGTCAAGATTGTTCCCAAAATAATGTAACATCTGCAGACCTTACCATTGATTTTTGCAAATTATGACTGGGAAGATGATCTTGTGTCAGAGGCCAGACTTGTTCAAATGTGTGGTAGAAGAGGATGAAATGAATTCTGCTAAATTTTCCAAGCTCCTGTTGTTATTTGTTATGCTGTGTATTTTACTTTTTTTTGATCATGAGCTTTAAAAACCAACAGAAAAATGCAAAAGGAGGTCTGCATTAGCTACGATGGGGTTAAATTTCATTCGAGTTGTTACTAAGTGATTTCATGTCCAGAGAGCCTTCAACTCAGGATGTGTAACATTTATCTGCTTAAAATTAAAAGGGAATGAAAGAGATTTATTAGTGCTTGTTTCTTGAAGACGGTTCTCCATTTTTGGATCGGTGGAATGATTGAGGATAAAAGGCTTTCATAACGATGTTGCACTGAACAAATGAGCTCTAACCAGAAGTGCTGTCCTAAAGGCTGCTGACTTAAGGATAAAAGTACTAGGAAGAGAGGATGGTCTCTCTCCAGTTAAAGTTATAACTGAATCCTCTTATAAAATTCAGTTTTAACTGGTAGAGTTAAGGCTGGGGTAATTGTCTGTATGTGAAATATGATGTGTTTGGACTGAAGTTTAAGAAAAGAAATTTTAAAAATGGTCAAATGAATTTTGAGGTACCAAAGGCTGATTATGAGTAAAACTGGCTGTGTGGGCAGTGATGCTGTGGTTTTTGGGCTGAAGGCATCCAGAGTTGTTTTTAGAGAATATGTGGGGGGAAAAAAAACCAGCATAGGTGAAGCTAGGGAGAAGTATGTGCATCTTTACCTTGAAAATCTTGTTTTCTTTAGACATTTTAGACGTTCATATGGGTTATAAATCCTTTCTTAAGATGTGAAGGAGAAATTCAGCATTCAAAGAATCAGTAATACAAAAGTATATTGGGAAATTGAACATCATAAATTTCACTCTGCTCACATAAATATGGGTTGTTTTTTTGCAAGTAACAAGAAAAGTATGTGCTTCATAATATCAATGTTCCAACCTAAAGAGAACTTCAATTTTGTCACTGGCAGTTGTTCTCCAAAGGCTTCTTGATAAGAAAGACACGCTGTAAGATATATTGATATCAGTTTCCTAGGCAAGAGCTCTAATTTTCATGTAACTTTATCATAATGATCACACAATGGTAGTAGGGATAGTTCTGTAATTTCTTGTGAATCAGAGATAAGTTTTATAATTTCTGTTTCCTGAGATAGAACTCCTTTTTCAAATTCCATTTTTCCTAGCCAAATCAGCTGTTTGACTGTCATCTGAAATCTTCAAACACTGAAATGTGTTGAAATAATGAAATAGATTTGACTGTGCTTCTTGGTGTTTGGTTTGGTTTGTTTTGTTTGTTGACAAAAACATGCCCCAATAAAGTTGGCTGCCCCAGTCCTCGTGCTCTGTTTGGCTCTGGTAAGGGTTGGAAGGTGCTGCTGTGGGAATTTGGGGGCAGGCAATGTTCTGAGCAGCACGTTGTGGGTGCAGGACCTGTTAAGGGCTTGTGCATGTGGGCTGTAAATTGGAAAATCCAGGAGCCAGGGAATATCAGGAGCTGGGAAGGATACAAAAGTGGGTTAGGGGTTCTGACTCAATTCCTGTGCCACAGAGGTGTGAAAATAGGGACAGATTACGATGCTGTTTGCCATAAATTCCTCAGCTTTACTTACTGACCTTTCGAATCTTTTTCTAACAATATTGTATTATGGTTAATATAGAGACAATATTCTGAGATACATGTATAGAGAGATGTGAAAGCAATCGTTTTTTTCCCTTTTGCATTTTCAGTAAACCCCTTGTGAATGCATGGGCTATTTGCATTAATTAGGATTGTTCTAGGTTCTGTGGTGAGTATTTACATGAGTGGCTTTTTGTGAATATTTTTTTTTTGTATTCACAATTCAGTAATTAATTAGTGTGATTTGTCACTCATCCCCATTTGCTTTCTGACTGAATGCTTAAAGCATTATTAATACGTGTACCCCTGAAAGTCTTCCTGAGGGTTGTTCCTTTCTTAGTGTGGGCATTATAAGGAATTTAATTTTAAAAAAAGAGGTCTAAGGGATGTTAATAATTCTTGAAACATTCAGTTCTAATTCTCTTCCAAAATATTCTAATTTTCTCCTAGTGACTAATTTAAATATATGATTATGATTCTAGCAGTTACCTCCAAGTAAGTGCAGATGCAAAGATTCAGAGTCAAAGCATGAAAAAGAATAGTTAAGTTGTATCCTGAATGCCGATGTGACCTTTACTTGATGGTTAAAATGGTGACATCTTTATGGCTGAACACGGTTTTTAAAAATAGAATTATAAACTTTAACTGTAGTAATGTTTAAGTTCTCAAATGACTTTAAAAAGGTAAACTGGACTTCTTATTTCTTGATTTTTATTCATAAAAAAAGTATAACGTCAGTCTTCTAACACAGGTTATGGTCCCTCTGATGATTTCTGTGCAGCTGGGCTGATCTACAGATGCAATCTACACCTCTGAGTTTGTATTTGAGGATGAAACTCATGTATAAACAGCAGAGTTTTATTTCAAAAGCTACTAATCAAAAGGATTTTATTTTTGAAAATTTCAATAGTTATGCAGCATCATTCTCAAGCCCCTTTTTATTTTTGTAATACCTTCTTCAATTATATCTTTTCCTCACAATTGTTTAATTATTATTGATACTGTCATATGGATGTCACTTAATGATCTCTGCTGTGTGATACGGCATGACAGTAACACATACTGTGTTCAGCAGGGTTTTCCTGTGGGATTTACAGTGTATTTGGCAAAAAGCAAGCATGTTCCATAATTTAAAAAAATCAGATTTTTTTGCTATTAAAAGGTGGATTAGTTATTGAGAACGACTTAATGTGAAAATACTGAAAAAACCCAAGCCAGTGTGTCATGAGTGGTACCCAACTAGAATTTAGAAAAGCCAGGGGTGTTGTAAAGGTGATATGTAAAGATGAGGTGCAATATTAACACCCAAGTGCTGCTGCACTGAGGAACGAGATCTTTTGGAGTATTGGGTCCAGACCAGGATTTCGTGTGATGCTGTGTAAGTTTCTGGGGTTGCTTTTATGTCCCTGGAAGAGATCAGAGAGCCCCATGTGTTACATTGCTAATTCATTGGCCTAGTAATTTATTGATCTTAAAATGATGGGCTTGATCTAGTCATCAGATTGATGTTTGATGGTTTGCATGTGTAGAGATGCGTAGAGAACTTCCTGGCGTTTACTTGGGGGGAACACAGAGAATTTTGAATAATCCATCTAGCTCTGCATGGCACTGACAGAAAAATTGCCAGTGCCAGTGAAACAACTTCACAAATATGCTGTTGACTGAGGTTTGCTGTTGCCTGGCTCCTGCTATGGAACAGGGGAAAGTTTGCCCAGGAAAACACTGATAACAAGTGCTGAATCAGAATTGAAAAACTACTTAAAAACTTGACTCCTTCTGAAAATGCTTCGGAGCATAGTTTGATCTGATGAGAATCTCAACAATTTACTCATTTGTGTATGCTTGAAGCAAAGCTGAAGACTTAAGTAGTCATGATACTGTGTCGTGTGCTATAAAATTGCTCCAGGCTTTTTAAGTGGCAGCACTAAAAAATGCAAGTACTAAAACTGGGGAGCTCAAATTGGAGCCTAATAAAATATCACCCCTTGTTTGTTCCTTGTGCAGAACAATGACCTCTCATAAGCCATTGCTTTCTTACTTTTCTCAGGGTTACTCCGTTGCCTTGATTCCTTCCCTGATTATCTTGAAGCCTGTCAAGTTGGAAAGCTCTCCCCTCCCTTGCTCTTTCTTCCTAATAGACATGAAACAGTCCAGTCAATAATATTTTACTTGTCTTCCCACTGCGTGTCTCTTCCTCTGATCAGTTTAGGCGGGTTTGACTGCAAAAAGTCAGAAGGGAGGTTAAGATCTGAAAGTTCAGCCAAATGTTATCAGCCACAGAGATGTTGCTAAGGGAAAGGCCTTACAGCCCCTAAGACCGGAGCCAATAATAGCTGCACAGAACTGATAACATCAACAGCTGTCAAAGATCCAGGCATTTGTGGTTCGTCTGTAAACTCAAACACCTGTATTCAGTCAAGCTTTGATTGTTATCCCCTCTTTTCCTGTCATTTTGATTCGTTCCTTGAAGGTGCTGCCAGGATATTCTAAGCTGCTAGTTGATTTATAAAGTGAAAGAGCCCTCCGAAAGTTTGGCACAGTTTGAAAAATCGACTGAGGCTCTCATTCATAGGGTGACAAGTTACTTTGACATTGATATTGACAGCATACTTTTAATTAAGTTTTAGACGACGTAAGGCTGGGTTCAGGTCCTTGAAAGCACGGGTTAAAAGAAGGCTAACAGCTTCAGCATGTGTCACTTAGGAGAACATTATGTACTTTAAGACGGTTTCTTTTGTGATGAATTAGATCAAAGTGACTAATAAACATTCTCCATGAAAGCTCTTCAGAACACAGTATATACAAGTTTGAGCTATTTAAAAGGTAGAGTTTCAAGGACCAGGCTGTAAACTAACTTAAAATAACTTAAATGGACAGCTGATACTGTTGTCTCACTGTTATAAATTAATATGCAGCACAGGAAAAAAAGGAGAATTTTTAGTTTTAAAGGGAGTGTCATGGTAAATGATGCTAGGGTGTTTCTCCTTTACTGATCCTGTAGTGAACTGTGCAGAAATGTGTATACTGAGAACTGACAGAATATGCAGTTTGAACTGGCTGGACTAAAGTGGTAGGATCAGATATGTAAATTATAATAATTTTGAATTAAAACCTCAAACTACTGCAGTTCTATTGGCTTCCTCTGGTCTGTGCCTGGTAGTAAACCAAGGAGTATGGCTACAGTCAAGTGCAATGGAGTTTGGTGTTTGAGTTGTGATCCCATAGCCTCTTTTTCACTTGTTTGTTAAATCTTAAATAGTATAAGTTCCTTTCTTACTCATCTTTGCTATTTGTAATTTTATCCCAAAGAGGCAGTAGGGACTGCAGTGACAGCCAAGAAAAACATAATTTAAAAATAATTGTACTTCTGATCTATATTGAGTATTCCAGGAAGAACATTTCCAGCTAGTGCTAGGTGCCTTCAGAACTGAAATGTTTTCTTTTTAAAGAGATTGTGGTGATGAAAATGATATAAATGTTGCAAAAAAAAAAAAAATTGATGGGAGAGTTTGCAAGGGCTGTTTTTGTCTCATTAGCATTACTGTTTTCTGCCTGCAGTTTCAGAGGACCAGTCTTTTGCAAACTGAGTTCAGAACATGAACTGAACTTGTGTGTGGGGCTGAGCACAGAGCTGAGAAACTTCTGAGTTAATAACCATGACTGTGAAATCAGGCAGCTGCAAATTGCAAACTGATTTTTGTCAATTATTTCTAAATAGAGCAACAAAGAATGGATGAGAGCAACCTAATTTTTAGTCAAAAATCTCTTTTTTTGAGGTTCATTGTTATTCCTTAATTGAAGCCTCTTTTACCTCTCCAGTCACAGGAATGCAGATAAAAACATGGGCTAAAATATTGGGAACCTCTAAGTCAGTGAGACTGTGCCAGACTCACAATTTAAGGTCTGTTTTTTGTTCTGGTTAGAAAACATCATTTAGCAGCTAAAGATTTCTTACATTCTGAAATTTAGCAGCGTGCACAACCAGCCTTATGGTGAATGCATCCCTGATGCTCCTCAGGGGTTCTACAATTGGGTGAATTAAAAAAACTTAGGGTTTTTTTTGGGTTTGTTTTTTTTTTTTTTGTTTGGTTTGGTTTTTTTTGTGTGAAAGCATTGAACAAGTAGGTGAGCTGGGGAATGGAAAGAAAAGGATAAAATATCTAGAGCTTTAGATAAACCAAAACTTGATACTTACCACCACTCTAGCCTGGGAAGCAAAACTCAGTGAGAATGACTTTAATGATGGTGGCAGATTCACCTTCTCTATAGCATTGAGATATCCTGCTCATGTGGAGTTGTTGCACAGCTCTTTCCTTCTGCTTTTTCCTTCTTCTGCTCTTTCCTCTTTTCTTTCCCCTCCTGACTCTAGAGGAAAAGTTTAGAGGCAAGCCCAGCTTGCTGATGCTATTTCTGACTGCAGCAAGAAGTTGGAGTACTGGAGAATCATGTGAGAAAAATATATTTTTGTTATTTTCTTTCATTTTTTCCCCCTCTACACTTCCCTTTTCAAAAACATAAAGTAAATAATGCTTCCTGCAAATAAGAAAAAAGTGGAAAAAATTGCTGCAACACATACTTTAAAAAACAACTTCATTTCAGGCTAAAATGTATCAGAAAGGTTGAGGATATGCACAAAACTACTATTTTGTAACATGGATGCAGTAAAAAGTAAGGAATAATTCCAGTGTGTTTTAGCAGATGTATCCCACGTGTTTACATTTATATTTATATAAAGTGAAGGCCAGAACTGGGAGCTTGCAAACTGCCACTGGCTCCTGTTATACTGCATTTTTTACAGTGTAGTACATTATACTGTCAATTTACCATCCTTATGGAAAGTATTCATCGAGATAAATTTAGAAATATTATCTGAATTCCTCATTCATGCTTTTGTTGGTTTTTTTGATCCATAGTTAATGGTGTTGAGTGGGATCTCAAATATATTCCCCACTTTTCTTGAAATAACTGTCTTGATTTTGTCAGAGAAAAAAAATCTAGGCAAAAGAATCTGAGTGTGGATCAAAGGGGTGTATAATTATAATATAAACAGTAATTTTATAGGCTTTGGGTGCAGCAACAGCTGAGGCAGTGCTTTATCTTTAAGAGGCTGAACTCTGACTTTAGGGAAGCTTTTTGAGATTGGAGTTGGTCACATTCTGTAGGAGTTGGGGACTTCAATACAAGAAAGACAACAGAAATCCTACTGCAGGATTATATAGCCATCCTTCAACCTCTGCAGCATGGGAATGTGTTCACAATACTTTTATCATCCTTCCCACAGAGTAATTAGTGTGACATCCCACTAATATTTGATATTGTCCCCAGTTAAAGCCCAGATTTCCTTGGGAATGTGTGACTTATTTCCGACCACACCAAACCAGTAACTGTGTGCCTAATTTTCTGTAATGGTACCAAGTTTCCTGCGTGTTTCTGTTGAAGAAAATAAGGTGAAGAGTTTTTCAGGTTGCCTTTTGCCCTTTTGCCCATTTTTAATAAGTTTACTTGTATCTTAATTTTGGCACTTACTGGGTCACTTTTGAAGTGACTAAGTGACTTTTTAAAGGACAATAAGACAAGTCTGATATGCAGTTGAAATAATAAAAAGGTTGGTATTAAGATGAATCAAACTAGGGAATATGAACTAGGGTAGAGCAATGCTCTAGTTTCCTTAAATCATTGCTGATAATACGTTAGCTCTGTCTATCTGTGTTATGCTGTAAGGATTAGGTTATATGGCTTTTTTAATATTTATTTTCTCTTTAAAGTACTTTGTGAAATATGGATGTACTGAAATGATGCAAAAATAATTCCAAATGATTACATTCTCCTGTTTTATTGCACATAAGTACTCTAATTATCCTCTTACCTACTACAGAAATGGTCAAAAAGAATTTTTGAATCTTCCTTTTAAGCCATTTGATTGTGAATGTTATTCTTTAAGGCTGGAAAGCTCAGTTCTCAACTTTTCTATTCACCGAGCACATCTGTATTGTGTTCTTAAAAAAGAGAGTTTGTGAGGTAGTGATGAAACTTGCAGCCAAAGAGTTTGTCTGTTTGCTGTCTCTCCATCTCCGTGTGTGTGTGTGTCCAAAGAAGTATTGTGAGGAGTTGGGCAGATGGAACACAGGACCTGCAGGAGCCCATTTTCCTTTGGAAGCACAGCAGGAGCCAGTGTGGAATGACAGGATGGTTCACATGACACCACGTTCCTGAGCTAAGGCAGCTCGTTTGAGCACCTATTTCTTTAGCTATTTATTTGGGTAGATCACCAGTTATTTATTTGTTGTTGGAACTTTTCAAAACAAAGCATGCTGGAAGAATGGCAGGTCTCTGGCACGAGGCTAAGTTTTCAGCATTAATCTGATACCCTCTGCATATGTGTTCTATACACCAGAGAGCTAAAATATTACTGGGTCTGTTGGATAGAACACATTAACTCTTTCCTGGGATTCCACTGAGGTGGAGGTTCCAACCCTGCAGCTCCCTTGTGTGAAAATATTCTTACATTTGTACATTGCAGCAGCTGGGGCGGTGCATAGACACAGATATTGTGTATTCCTTTTTAATAGGTGGAATTTTTGATATCCCATTTCCCACATATGATAAGTGACAGAGGGGAACTAAAGCATTTCAGTGGCCATGAGATGGATTTTTGGTAGGGCAAAGGTTAAATTTCATGGCTTCCTGTCTTCCAGAATCTATTCCTTTAGAATGATGATTTATTTGTAAGATGCTTTCCATCTTTCTAGCAATATACCAATTGGAGTGAAGTATGTGTGCATACTATTAACTTCTTATATGGCACATATAAAATTCCAGGTAAGTGGGAATCATGTGACTGGCAAGGGGATAAAAGTTCTCTGCACCATTCTGCTTCAAAATAGAATTATTGTGCCACCTAATTTGTTGTTTTTCCTATTTCTTACAGAGAAAAAGAAAATTGCGTGACAAAGGTTAATATAACAATCTTCTCTTATTACAATGATTTATGTATTCTGGGCATTAACAGCAGAATGTCATCCAGCTCTCCTTTAATTTGCAGACATCTGGATTTTTCTTTGTTGGGATCACAGTGGTAGATGACAAAGCCGTACTCTTGAGGAATAGAAGAGAACACTGTCATTCAGAGCTTGTTATACCACAAACACTGAACTCTTAACAGTTATCTCTGGCAAGTCAGTGGACTTCAAAAATAGAGCTCTGTTTTTATCCAAATGATCCTCACTAATGAAATACATGGGGAAGAATATTATATTCGTCTTAAAATTATTCTGATCCTATAATATGTCAAATGACTGTAGATAGTGGTTCAAACAGCCTAAATGTGAATTCTCCTGCAATTTTAATTCAGAGGTGTCAGTGCTGCAATTTGCAATGATTACGGTTTAAAGCAGCCAGTTTTGTTTCTCTCTGAAATGCGAGATATAATTTATGTTTTTGAAATGTTTGAAAAGTGAAGGGCAGGGTAGTTTGATTAAAGTAAAATGCATTTTGACATGTTTGAATCAATTGTAATGAGAATTTTTCATTTTATTGGTGTTTTAACCCAGAATGATCTTGATGCTGTGCAAAGGTATGGCTTGTAAAAAACAATATTTCATTTTGCTGGGTTTCACTGCTCCCTCTGTAGATCAGCCACCTCTGACATGAAATGCAGATTTCAAACATTACACTTCAATGGAAGGTGATCATTTAGCAAAAGGGATATTCTTATTTGAGAAGCAAAATGAGAACTCTGTCTTGCATTAAATAAATGTATGAGCTGAAAGTTAACTGTAGTGTGAATGCTTAAAGTAGCCACAAAACATATTTTAGTATTTTTAGCACCTTTAATTATCAGTTATAGTTCTTGTAACAACCACAGGGTTTGCTTTCTTCTCCTCATTTATGATATTTGATAAGCTAATTGTATTTAAGTTGAAAAAGATCCTGTTATTGAAAGACTGTCCACACCAGTAATCTTGGTAATAGACAAAGTACGGAGGGGAGAAATTATGTTTCATATGTACATGATTCAGAAAATTAATGCTCCCATTTTCTCTCAGATGACAGTGTCTTATTTTGGAGGTTGTTTGTTGTTGGGCTCTTTTTCTTATTTATTTTGAAAAGTCTGTGGCTGTGTTTCAAATTTCTGTGCTTTACAAAGCGTATTAAAGATTTGATGCAGGACAAAGTTCAGCAGCTCCAAAGCTGTCCTTTTAAAATATGACTCAAAGTTGAGTCCCTTTAGTGTGAATAAGTTTGGCTTTCAGAATGTTTTACCCAGTGTGTAGTTGAATTCATAGTTCAATTCCTGTAAAACACGATGGTAATGACTGTACCAAAACCTTTTCAGCAAAACTCTTTCCGATGTTATTGCAAAGATTTTTTACAGAAGGGGAAAAACTAATTTCTAGATTCACAAAATGCAGATTATGACCCTTCTTGAACTGGAAAATGGATGTTTGCCCGAGTCTGCATGCTTGATCCCTTTTCTCTTTACTTTCTGGTTAGTTATAGAAAGCTCCTGCTCTCTGGGATCTGCTGTGGCTTTGAAGTTCAGGTAGTCTGGGGCCTTTTCCTTCATGCTGAACAATGTTACTTGGAGTAATATTTCTATTTTTTGATGGAATAAGTTCATTGGATTAATATGATTGCACGGAACTTCTCTGCTCAGAATAAAATGTAGCTTGAAAACCCTTGAAGTCAAAACTGACATTTTATAAAATAATACTGACTGACATTAAAATAATAATGGTGAAGACCATGAGAGGCAGACAGAAGATTTTTTTTTCTTATATTTCTGTGATGTCTCTCTGTGCCTGCAAGAGAAAAACCTAAATTTTTCATGTAACAAAGGTAGTAATCAGGAATGTATTTTATAGCATAACTGAAGTGGTAAATTGGGGTGTAAGACAAGAGCACAGACTGTTCTGTTTGAAAGAATATCATTGTTCAGGACATATGTTTCATATGTAGCTAATCTGTGCAGTTGGCTACTGTTTGTTATTTAACACCCAGTGTGTGCTTTTTAAGCATACTGTTGTATTAATCAAATCAACATTATTTAACTCACATACAAAAGTTACTCTTTTCAAGTATAGATTGTATAGAAATAGGAAAAGAAAGCAAATTCACTTGGTATTGCAAATGAAACCGATAATTTAACACCAAAATTAGCTTAAGAATATGCAGCACCATGAAGTGCTGTATGGAATAACTGCTTTGGGGGAAAAAAAAGGGGGAAAAAAGACCCCAACTAAAGGGAGCTCTTCCCTCTGTGAAATACTCTATGTGATGGATTTTGAAATGATCAGAAACACCTAATCAAGTAAAACTCTATGCCGTTGTCTTTGTTTTTTAAGCTTTTTCTAGGGAAAAGTTACCTGGAAACCTAACCCATGCTTCTCTAGTAAATGTTCCTTAAGCGTTTGAGCCCAGCATGTGCATTGGCTGATGCCTAGATAATATTGTTGAAGATCTTTTAATTATATTACAGTCAAACAGTACTTATTTTGCTTTGCAATCTCTGCTTACTTGTGGCCCATTGCTGCTGTGTGTGGAAAATTTGGGAAAGTATTTTTTTATTAGTAAAGAAGAAATTACATCTGACTGTCTTTAGGAGAACAAATTTACTAACCTTAGGACTAAATAGAAATAAGAAATTAGAGAAGTTGCATCTGGTTTTATTCAAGAGAAGACCTTTGTTGCACAAATAAATCTGGGTGATGTTGCAACTTCTTTGTTCCTCATCATCAATTATAAAGTTAACTTGCTGTGCCTGTCAGTTCACTGAAGGGAAATTTTGCTGGCTGACAATAAGCCCATTTCAGAAAAAAAGAAAAAAGCAGAGAAGTTTGAACTCTCTCTGTTTGGGGAATGTGACATAAAAAACAAAATAGATAATTTTATGAAATAACTCTTGACTTATTCCCCCATTCTCCCTATGTCCCTTTCCCCCCTTGTCATAGTAAAATGAAGCCCTTTCCAGCCTAACATCATGTCACAGCATTAGCGTGATTCCTTTAGTAATTAATAGAATTTAGGCTCCAGCATAGTCAGTTTTGATTAAGCAAACATTAAATTAATTCAATCTGCAAACACTTAACTCTGTTAGGACTATTGAGGGGAGAAAGCATTTGGATGGACGGCAGGACGCATCTTCATCGGATTGCTCGCCACCTCTGAGTAGTTAACAGTGAGATCAATACAGCTCCTCCAGCTATAATAAAATGGCTTCGACAAGCTCATCTGGGGCTGAGAACACAGTATACACATTGATTTCCTGGCCTGATATAACCCATTTACCTATTCAGCTAGTCCGTTAAGGAAGGTGTAAGGCTACAAAGGCCCAAGGGAGCAATGATGCCTGTAAGTAGGTTAGCAAATACTTGGAAATGTCTTAATTTGTTTTACAGTTACTACTTCAGGGAGATGCTTTTTTTTTTTTTTTTTTAAGGAAAAGTTTTACATGTAATTTTTTATTCTTTTGTAATGGTTTTTTAGTTGGGAAATACATAGTGCTCTTTGCTGAATTTCTGTCCTCATTGTGTCCTCACTGTTCTGCTAACTCAGGGGCTTGAATATTTGTAGTCCTAAAAACTCTCTCCCTTCCAGCTCTGAGATGTACACATTATGAAGAACATGCCAAGCCAAAACTTAGGCTCTCTCTGTCATCTACTTTTTCATTCATTTGGCTTTCTTTCTTGAGTCTGATGGAAAGGGATTTTCTCCATGGGGATCTATGAATCAACATTCCATTGTTCCAGGCTGAGTTCTTGCACTTCTCCTAGTTATTTCTTTGTTGCCACATTCTGAGGTCCAAGCTGCAGAGCTGCAAACTGGAAAGGTGATCCTAGTCCACCTGTACCACCAAACTCTGATGAGTTCTGTTTTACTCTGCCTGTGGGTACAGGAGAGGAGAAGCAACCAGGACTTGATGCTGGCTACTGATAAATACTGAATTTGAGTGTTCCAACCGATGATAGCTTCCTGTTAAAGCAGCCTGTTAATTGGCTTGGAGAACTTGTCCAGCTCTTCCCAAACTCTGCTTTTATGTCTTGTATTAAGTGACCAGTAGAATTTCCAGTTGCCTTTCTCATATAATTTCATATGTTCAATGTTCTACCACCTAGAAATGAATAGCAAAGACTGATACCTGTGATACCACGTCCTAAAATACATGTCTAGGCACGTGAGAAAGCTGCTTTTTTTCATGTTTATTAATTTAATTGCTCTCAAACTCAATTTTTTTGTTTCTGTTTCACTGCTGGCTTGTTTTATTCCCTCTGCGCTTCTGCACTGAGCGGGTGGATACTCAAACCACTCATGAGGAAAGATATATTGAAAAAGACAGAATGGTAAAGCAGCTGATAGGCAGTTATTAGATTCAGATAAACTGTAATCTTAAGTCATCTTATGAGCATGCTAATTACACAATGACATTACCTACATAGAGTGCTATTGCTTTGTTAACATGTTATGCAAGGTCCTTTATTAACACTGCAAGAAAGGACTTCCTCTCATTAGATGGTTATGCAAAACTGTAATTATACTTGCCTGTGAAAAATGGTGAAGTTATGAAAGGATTGCTTCTGGAGGGCTTTACTGCCCCCCCTTGCAGATTATAATCACTCTTTCTGTGGAGAGAGGGTGACACAATTTAAAGTAAGAAATTTGTTTCCATCTCAGGTTTAGAATTCAGTAATCTCTTTATCTTTCTGCTAAGATAACTATCATCTGTGTTATAGTAACGTTAAAATAATAAATTCTGTGGTAACTCAGCATATGTAATTTAGAAGAGGAATTTGGGTGCTGTCACTGGGGAGAACATTGGTAGTGAATGACTCAATTTTAAAATTTCTTTTTAATATAAACAAAATATTTTGGATGTAAACGACTAGTGGTTTCAACTAATGCTTTTTTAATGGAAATGGATTTTCTTTTTGTTATTGATGCACCTTTGCATTTTTGGGTTTGTAAAGCTGCGATATGGCCCTCCTGTGAAAATCCTGCATGGTGCAACCAATACCACCAGCCTCTTCAGCAGTAATGTCATAGTCACCTCTCAAAGCACATTTTAACTGTAGGTAGGCTTAGACAAGAGGAGGGATTTCAGATCAGTTTTCACCCACACCACTATGGCCACAAAGCTTTAGCCATGTCCTTTCAAAGGCTTCTTTGGAGAGTTCTTATTTCTTCATGTATTAAACATTTGCACACACCTGGCTATCCTGGGATGTTTTCTACTGACCAGATGGTCAGAATTGCTTTTACAGTTTTGCAAGAGTGTGCTTAGATTTTTAAAAAAATTTATTTATTCCTATACTTTTTATTTTTCCTGTTTTCTTTTGCGGGAAATCCCTGTGTAGTCCTTCTTGAAAGCCTTCTCTTTTGGAGTGGACATGCTACAGGAGGATTTAATGCACTGTATGAAAATTTCCAATGGAAATGGTCATGCTTGGGTAAGGGACATTTTGTTTCTATTCCAATGGTGTCTCGGTATTGTAATAGGCTTGTTGTCCACATAAAATTTGCACCTGTAATGAAAATATTCCATGTCCATAAGATAAAGCTATCTTAAATTTAATTATAAATTAAGGGCCTTAGGTTTATGCAATCAAGTTTCAAAATTTGGTAGCTGCATTTTGTTTGAACAATGCACGGGTTTTATACTAATTATGTAAATCAGAAGCACTGCTGCTTCCACTTTTACTTTATTAATTATGAGATGAAATTATGGTAATTGGAGTTCAAAGGCAAAGCACTCAGAAATTTTCAATGTACTTCTAAGGCCAGTGAGCTGCACAATGAAGGTATTTTGAGAAAGGCAGAGGAATCCTTTGGTGTTCTAATTGAACCAGTTTTGTCCAAATCTTATATGTCATTGCCTTTATGTTGGCAGATGACCATGTGCTGTAGTCAGTCATGAGGGCTGAAGGTCTATGAAAGGATTATGGACAATGTAGATATAATTTCAGGGTACAGGACAGGCTGAGTGGACAGTGAGCAGCTGATGCTCCTTTCTCATTATCCTAAAATGTAGAGGAAGTAAAATGAAATATAGCAGAAGAATATATCGTGTATGAGATTAATTAGAGAGAAGGCAATCAAGTGTGAAATGACAGCAGGAGAAGCCAAAAGAGAAGAGACAACTGATGAAGAGTTAGTAGTACTGAGGAAATAGCCAGGGTTGGGGTCCAGTTGCAGACTAGAAAATGTTATGCCACTCAGTGCAAGCAGAAATGAGTATCAGGAGCGTTTAATAGGTGAGAGAGGAGAATATTGGTACTGTGAAGTTTGCAAGTGTAAGCTGAGAGACTTGCTTTTTGAGAGAGGTTTGGTGGTCAAGAGCAAAGAACAGAAATGAAATCAAGAGTGTGATAATACTGAGCACTTCCTTGATGAAGCAGAAGAGTTGTAGAACAATTTCTAGGATGGTCTCCTGGCAGCCTGGTGAGTACACCCAGAAATAACAGGGAAGTTCTTATCTGCATTAACTTACCCTGATAAACTACAGCACTGTTTAATGACAGAGCTCATGAAACTAATCATTCAAATTCACACTTCCTTTCATGCTTTCTCAATAAACATTTAGTTTACTGGCTTAAAACCTCAAGGTGGATCATGTTTGCCACATATTATGGACTAACATTCGCAATTGTCAGTGGCAAAAGTCCACACTTATTTCAAGTGAGTGCAAAGGCTGCCTGAGACAAAATGGAAACGACACAGAACACTGATCCTGTTGTGGCCTCAAGCAAATGCAGAATTCATACACCAAAACAGTGCATTGCTAAAGGCAACCAGTTCAGTACTAGCACAAAAACTAATAGGCTGGAAAAAACCAGCACTAAGAATATCCCTAATGGCTTACAGGAATGCACCTCACTTGGTGCCAGGGACACGTGTAAGTCAGTGACAGGACAGGACTGAAAGAGAAACCAACACTGAAAGTGGGAAAAAAATCAGAGCGAGGAATTTATTCCTAAAAAATCTGGCAAAGACAGGACACATGATCCCAGGAACATCAACCAGAAGTCTTGTCTTTCAGTACAGGACTCTAACCAAAACTCCTTTCTGTCTTTGAAGATGCTGGGGATGTGAATAGCTTATTAAAACAAATATGTTGAATGTTAGCAATGAAAAGAATGAAAAATTTTATGACAAGGTTAAAGATTTGGACACATGAATTTCTCAAATACTC
This sequence comes from Grantiella picta, assembly GCA_013397955.1. Classification (NCBI taxonomy): domain Eukaryota; kingdom Metazoa; phylum Chordata; class Aves; order Passeriformes; family Meliphagidae; genus Grantiella; species Grantiella picta. Next base: position 124,047 of record VZRM01006060.1, read on the forward strand.
TGTGTGTGTAGTTTTATCCTGGGCCATCAGGTTAAAACATCAATGAGAATTTTAAAAATGGATGAAGTTCTTTCTTTTTGTAACTTACTTTGTAATCTAATATTTTCATGAAAGATTCCATTCTTAGCCAGCCTGAGTTTTACAAGAGGGCGTCAGCACCATTTGAGGTACCAAGTAGTGCAATATTTCTGGTTTTGCACAGAACCACGAAAGAAGACCTCGGGGGCTTGGTTCTATTAAGAATATTAGAAAATACTGACAAAACAGTGCTGTTTGAAATAACAGGTCTTTGGATTGTTGTGAGAGGCAGAGGAAAAGCTAACTTTTGCCTAGGTTTCTCTGAATAAATTAGGTCATATTGCATGTGAGCTGCTCGAGCATGGCCAGTTTTTATATCTGTGGATGCTACCCTTTTTTGTGTGGAATGACTTTTGTGTGCGAGTTACCATGGCTTGGTTCACTTAAATGTTTTGCAAATCTTCACAGACCTTTTTGAACAATCTAATTTTTTAGGACTGAGCTTACGATTTTTGTGGTTTAGAGTTTTTTTTTGTTTTGTGAATACTTAGCCCAGTATACTCAGCCTTTGTGAGTCAGTGACTTAGATTGCAAATATAAGTGATTTAACTTCTGCTTGAACAGTACCCATCATATAAGCCAAGACATTCTTTTAATAAGTGAGACTAATAAATAAAGCAAAAGGATTGGAGTCAGAGGGTCCAGAGCCCTGCCGTCAGTCTGACTCAACTCAAGCAATTACCTAAGTAATGCAGCAATAAACAAAAAGAAATCAAATGGATTTTTCACTTCAGAATGAAAAAAAAAATGTTTTGTTTCTTTTATCCTTGACTTCTAAGGCCACAGCCACACACAGAGCTAGGGCAGCAATTGCACCTCGCACTTCATAGAGCGAGGCATGCATACTGCCTGGGAAACAAAACATCTTACTTTAAAATAAATAAAAAAAAGGACTGAAAATTAATAACAAGGAAAGTACATTTTCTTTCTTTCTTTCCCTCCTCCTTTCTTCCTCCTGAGCCCTGCAATGTACAAAAGAAAAGCAATTATTATGCGGCAAAAACAATATAATAAATAATTTCAAAGGCAAAGAAAGCAGGATTCAAAAAACTGAGGCATAGAAGAGTGAACTTGTGCAGGCATGGCAGTGATATATGGACAGAGATGATATATTAACTTGTGTGGTGAAAAATTTGATATGTAAAAATTCATTCATCAAGAATATGAAAGTTTCAAGTCAAATATTCTGGGGTTAATTATAACTTTATGGTATGTTTTCATAAGATTTGCTAGGTAACTCCAGATTATGAATTCTGACTCTCTGACTCCATGTTCTTCAACATTTTTTTTCCTTTTTTTAAATACGGGGTAATTTTTTTTTGTATTAAACTCCACCTTACTTATAAACCTGTTGGTTTTGGGGTTTTTCAGAGAAGAGAAGATAAAAATCCTCTTGCTTTGCTCTCCACAGCTAATTTGGAGAACGCTTGGTTGGCTGTGGTCCCTGGTGTTTCCCATGGCCACAGTCTCAGCACTGAAAATGTCTATGCAGCAATAGAGGGACCTCATTCTCACGGGTGACAACTGGTCTAAAGCACCCACTTTATGAAAAAAAGTTAGTAGGAAAGCTTTTTTTCATATTCCTCAAATTCATGTGTTCTTTTAAAATTGTAGTTTTCTGAAAATGGCCTTTTTTGATGTTTTTTCCCAGGTCACAGGTCTGGGTATGGTATTACAGTAAAACAGGTTTGTGACTGACAGTCCCTACTGTGACATAGAAACATATTTACACCTTGTATTTTTCATGTTTTCCTGAGAATGGGGCCATATTTTTCCTCAAAAATTTGAAATAAACCCTGAATTCTCCATTCTCCCTTTCTCTTATCCCCCTCTCTCTTTCTCAGGTGGCACCTTTGTGTTCAGTAAGGATTTTTATGGTTGAACCCATAAGCAGAGATATAGGTAGCTGCTAGCAGCAGCAGGTAGCATGGATATAACTGGGTCATGGCAAACTGTTCTCCCAGTGTCTCTTTTCCAAACGGTGTCTATGGGAACAGGGAGCTAAATGAGCTGGTTGTGACACAGGATGTGTTGGCAAACCTTGCTGTTATCTGTTTGGTTCTGGAGGAACACTCAATCACAATTGAATGTAAGAATTGGCATTGGAAATTTGGCAGAATGCAGTAGTGTCCTAATGGCAAGATTTAAAGTGAATATTTCAATTTTGGTGCCAGAATGTAGTAACTAGTGGATGAAATTGCTCATAAAGCATTCAGCAGCCTCATTAAGATGGGTCATATTGTCTGCAGGCAGAAGTAGACTTGAAGATGAATCTTTCTCTGTCCTTAGAACTGTTGTTTAAAGAAGAAAATCCAGCATCTGGTACTAATTTAAAGCCTTGTCCATGCCGTAGAATTAGGGTCTTAGCCAATTATTTGAAAGTTCTCATTTCAGGTTCGAATGGGTAATGGTGCAGCTCATAGATGTCTCAGTAATTTAGGTGTGAACCACAAAGCCTCAGGTAATTGAGCCAGTTCTGTAAACGTGTGCTTACCTTTAGGTGTGTGAGTAGTAAAATGACCTGGAATGGGATTACTTTACTTTTGTGGTAAACACTGTTTCTCACTAATTTGTGCTGAAATTATCATCTTGTCAATTACATTGTAAGTAAGAAAGCCTTCAGTAATTTTGCTTTATTGGCATCACCAAAAGGAAGATACATTTTTTGATGGTGAAAAAGCAAAATGGGGACTCTTAAACCATACAATCGCTTAGATAGTCTGTCCATGTAAGTTTTAAATGCAAAGGTTATTTATTTGAAAACTTCATGTGTCCTGTCCTGAGGAATGTAATTTCATGGCCTTCTCTTTCTGCCAGTGTCATGTTGTTCCATGGAGAAGTCTCTCGCGGTGAGTTTAAACAATTTCTTTTCTTCGCTAACTTCCCCACATAGTCATGGATCACTCTAATAAAACTAATAATAGAAATTGAATATGTATGAGATTCCTGTTCGTCCCTTTTGCAGTGAGTAATGTAAGCAGGCGCTATTGATATCTGGAGAGCATCAAAATTAATACAAGAAAAGCTCAGCTAAAATGTTTACTTAAAAATATTTGAGTAGCTTTTATTGAGCTGCCTCGTGGTCCCGCTGCAGCGAGAGAAGTGTTCTCACACTTGCATAGAGATGTCACGCTGAGCTCTGCTGCAACGTTCTGGGGCTGCCTCAGAACCCTGCGCTGCTATTAGAGGGGGAAACATGTAATGTGTTATTTGGTTTGAAACCATAAAAATGATTTTTGTTTGTCATGCCATGCTCTGCATGGTCTCAAGGTACTTTGCTGTTTAACTCGAATTTCAGATCCTTATGGCATGCGGTAGAAATGTTACAGTTGTGGGGGTTTTTTCCTTTTTTTTCTAATCTACATAAACAACATAACTTTGTCAGTAAATTGAAAATGTGCACTTTGTCCCATCAGCTAAAATGGGCTGTCAGATAATGCTTTTTTTTCTCCATTGCATCAGATGAATGATGTAAATGGTTTTTGGCTTTGGAGTTTTTTTGCAAGGCACTAGAGTAAATGATCAGAGTAGTAACATTTTTAACCTTATCTATCATACTGAAACATTTTTTCTGCCTCCAATAAAACATGTCAGAGTCGATTAGGGACATTCTTCGATGAGGTATAATTCACGGATTTTAGTAGCGAATCCAAGAGCACTGAAGTATTAAAGAGGCTGTGAATACTTAATTACGGATATGTTGCCATCCTACCTTTTACTGAATTCCCTTAACACTTTGGTGCTCTGTATCTGAAAATGCTCTTTTCCTCTGATGGTGAAGTAAAAGGAAAAGCCAGGTACAATGGCAGAGCATATGTCACATTGTATCTAGTGACAGTGCAGTGAGAGATACTGCTGTTCTAGTACATTCAGCTGTGCTTATCTGGTACATGAGCGCACATTACTTTCCATGGGCTTGGATCACTTTGGACAGTATCATTAAATGCCACGTCATTACCTGTTATGGAGTAGTGCTTTTGCTTGAAGTGCCTCCTGGGATACATGCAACAGTAGGAAGAATGATGGGTAAAGATGGAAGCAGCATTAAATTTTCAATGGAAACACTATTGACTTTGACTTTTCAGAAGCCTTATCTGTTAGATGGTGTTTGTCACAGAACCTGTAAAGCTGTGGATGTTCGTCAGTTGAAAGTTGCAGGCAGTTGAACGATATGGACAGGTGAAGGCTCCAGAGGGATCAGCTGGGCTAGCATCGAGCTGGAGGGGGTAAATTGAAGGTTTATTTATCCAATTCACTGTCAAGGTCAGCTTGCTGGAGAGCTGTCCTATGTGTGCTTACAAAATGCCAAAATCCTGGCAAATTGTCTGAAAGAGCCTCCAAATCACTGACCTTTGTACAGCTCACATCAACATGCCAGTGTCTTTTAACAGTATCCTTAGAGTGCATTAAATAGTTTGTAAAATCAAGCTTTTAATGTCAGCAGAAGTAACTTTTTATTTTCAGCAATAAGGAAAAAATAAAAGATACCTAATGATGATAGAAAGAAACATGTGAAATAGAGAAGCTGCTTCATCTGAAATAAGACTTTTAGCTTCTACTGCTTTTTTAGAGTGTTCTTCAGAGCATGTTTTAGAGAGGCTGTTGTTGTTCCTCACCAGAAAAAATGTCTAAAACATTTGGATTTTTCCCCCACTTTTAAATATGTGGTCTTTAGCATATTTCTATTGCAAAATCTAGATTTGCCTTTAGCCTTCTTTAACTCTCTCAGGTGAGTTGCTCAGATCTTAAGCTAATTAGAGCTTAATTTATTCTTTTCATTAGTTACAAGAGAGTTTTTAACTGTCTAGTTTCATGTGTTTCTCCTGTATCTGTGTTAGGTATCTGTTGGAAACAGGTCAGGTTTTTTCACTGCTAACTTGCTATACCTCTAAGTAGATTATATGTATCACTCTGGTAACTATATGGTCTTTTAAAAGTGATTTTTTTTTTTTTTAGTGGTTCTGTAGTACAGGAGACCTTTTGCAGATAAGGAGTATTATTCTCTAAATAATAACTACCCCTAGAATTTACGTCAGGGAAAACATGGGCTATACCTTGGTTTACTGTGAAGCATGTTACCCTCCTGTTCCAAAGCCATTTAAATTGTCTATGCTTAACTGAAGTATCATGAAAATAAAAACACAGCAGGTTTAACCATGATTGGCTTAGTCTTATAAAGGGGTAATGGCACATTTGGCTGTTTTAGTGAATGTTTTTTCACTTGCTTAGTAGTAGGTCTTGTTTCCATTTAAATACACAAGACTCATCATAGCCAAAAGAAAGACAGATATGGGTTGAGGTTTTATTTTACGTTTTGGTATTTTGCAGCGTGCTTCTAGGGTTTTTTTCTTGTTTTTTCATTTCTTTTTTTCCCCTGCTGGTTATTAATGAAATACCCAAACAAGTGTTTTTCTGAATTCAACTTATTAATTTTTTTCTTTCTTCCCTTTATCTCTGCGCAAACTCAATTTTCCAAGTAAGGCAGCTCAGCTTGCATTTTTCTCAGGTAGGAATATTAGTGACAATGCACCATACAGCTCTTATGGCATGGGTAAAAATGGTGAAATTATTGACTAGGAATAGATGAAATGGAAAATCAATTTTAGCCCTATTTTGAGAGCCTTCATGTGGAACTTGCTTACTACTTTAATTTCTAATTATACTTGTCTCTAAATGCAGAGCGTATTCCCAAATTTTATCAAAATCTGTTTCAATGTTTTGATACCCTGTTTTCAATTTGTAGTTTATTAGTATATGTATGTATCTCTGAACATTTTTAGAATTTGAAACAAAAACAAATTTTGTAAGAACAAAGAAAAAAAAGGAGCCCTTGAAGTTTCTTAACTGTAGCACAAATATAAATTTTGGTGTGTGTACTAGCTTTGAATATATGTAATTCTTATTAATTTTATGACTTGTGTGCAAATCATTGTATAAGTACTTTTTAGACCGTAGAGATTTTATATGATGGCTGCTGAGGGCTGCCTTTGAGCCATAATATATGATCACGTGAACCTGCTGTAGTTTACAGATCACTGACTTGACAGAACTTTATTATTTTTTAATATTTATGTTACAATATTGCCCAGAGTCCCCAGGCTTAGACAATGCCCTGTTACAGTGGGTATTGTACAAACATCGATGTAGACATGATCAATGTCGCAAGGAGCTCAGAGCTGTTGTAGTTATAAGGTCACGCTGAAATGAAGGTAAAGTCTGCATAAACTTTGCAAAAAAGTTTTGCAATCTGCCAGCTTTGAAGTAGAAGAGATCAAATCAGAGAGAGCTACAAGGATTCCACCTGTGCAGCAAAGCAGAGCCAGCCTTTATTGTTGGTAAGTGCACATTTAGACAGAAGGAAAGCAAGACTGAATTATGATACACAGCCTTAGGGCACACACTGCGTTTCAAATTCAGGCATTAGCCTATATTTTATATGCTTTATATTCTACTTTAATTGAAATTGCTGCATTTCCAGATTGAGATTTAGCAGATAAAAGAAGGAAAAGATATTTCCCCGATAGTGTGTCTGAATAACATAGCTGCTTCTCTGCACTCCTGGCAGTCATGGTTTGCAGTAGAAGGGTTAACAGCTATGATTTACAGTGGGCTTGGCAAAACGAGAAAGTTTGTATTTTGTGTTCTGTGCTGGAAATGTTGATCGTGAAAATGGGAATGTTATTGAACAGAGTTTGTGGCTCTCTGACTGTATTTTCAGTTTAAATTTTGCCGTTTCACGTGACATTAATTAGTAGAAAATAAATGCAGAATTGAGATATAGAGCTGCCATTTTTCCTGCCCTACAAGTTTCTTAGTTCTTTCCTCTTGGTCTGGTCTTTAGTTTCTGAGCAGGGAAGATTCCCTTTGGGGTATTTATTTATTTATTACATCTTTCCTGTTGAAACTAAAAGGACTTGCCAAAACCTCCTTGATGTCCTAATATTCCTCGAGAAGAGTGGGAAAGTTTCTCTTTCAGGGACCGACATACTGCCTCACTAAAAAGTTAAATGTTTGTGATTAAATACAGAGGGACTTCTTCTATTATTCAAAAATTGTTTGCTCTATTTTTTGGTGTATACTAAACTATAAGTAATTACTTATAGAGTCTAAGTTCCTTTGGCACTAATTTAAAACCTACTGGTTTTTGTGGTAACTCTGTAATATTTTAGTGGCAACAAAATATGTTTAAGGACTCTTGAACTAGTAATATTGTTATCTTTTAGGGGAGTCTCGGTTAAACCAGGGGGAGGAGATAGCCTTGTAGTGTCCTCTGGATGTTGGAGGTGAATTTATGGCAGCTTTGAGGATGACTTAGTTGGCTCCTTTCTCTTTTAGCTAACCAGCAATTTAAGTTCCACACACAAAAAGTGCATGTGTTTTTGAGCTCCTTCTCTTGTTCTTGCAGACTGGATAGTTAAGAGTTTGGTTCAGGCTTGAGACACAAACATGATTTCTGAAGGCAGCGTTTTGCTGCAGGGCATCTGGTTGCTTTCATTTGCTGATGCTGGATGTGGGATATGGGTTTTGGTAGGAAGAACCCAAGGACAAGGAATGCTGACAAATACCCAGTCCTGCTTGGTTTGCTTGTGGCTGTTCACAGCTCTGAAATACTGATCAACAGGCCGTGTTATCACACAGCATGGGTGGAGTTTCCCTTTCACATGCACGATCCATGGGCTAATCTATGGAAATGTATAGAAACTCCTATGCTTGCCTGGTGACTACTGTAGATTCCACAACCCAGGGGTCTCATAAAAACTCAAAACATCTGAGCCATAAAGATTGATACTTTTTTCTTTTTTCCCCCTCCCTCTGAAAGGTTAACTTAGTCTGTTTTCCCCTTAAATTTGGATGGAACAAACTCCTTTGACATATCACACATTCCTGCTCTTGTGCTTGCTGCTTGTGACTTTCTCCAAGTGCAACTCTGCTCTCACTGAGCTTGAAGCTCTCTTTCAAAAATAGTGTTTAAAGCAGAGAGGCACTGTTGTGTGTGAACACTTTACTTTTGCAATGGCACCTTTTTTTGACTAGTGTTTGTAGAGGAAAAAGGGAATGTGCAACACCTAAACTAAGAAATTCTGTCTATTCTGCAGCAGCCAGCAGTGATCTGTGAGCTCTTGCATTGGTGATTTCACCTTTGAATGCTGATGGTGGTTTGAGCACCTTGGTGTTTGCTGTGAGGATTGAGAACATACCTTTCTGAGTTCCTTTTGCTGGGAAGTCTGCAGAGGTTTGAATAACAGCTTGTAGAAGCACAATGGCATTTAGAGTATGAGGCCATCACGAACACGCTGAGGTGTCTGTCCTAATAACGCACCATAAAATATGTACCTGTGCAGTAGTTGCTGAAGGTGGCTGCTGCTTTGCAGATCAATTTGATATAGTGTTCTGTCTGTAAAGAACTTGTGCTGTTCATTTTCTGTGGTTAAAAAAGCAGACATTCTAGATTGTATGACGGAATTTGATGATTTTGATAATCCATTAACATTTACAATAAGGGGAAAGTACCAAGCTGAAAAGAGACCTTAGTATGAATTGGAGCACATTTGATGAAAGGTCTAAATTTAATATTATATCTTATTGTCTGAGTCATCTGGGGTTTTCTTTGTGGCTTCCACATCACTGAATGTATTCTCATCATACAAGTTTTTTTTTTAATATGTAATTTTATTTCAAGACTAATCTGCCAAATGTAGATATTAGACAATTACTGTTTGACAATGTAGGAAATGGGAGAGATTAACTGCAATGATTATGGAAGGTGAAGATCTTAATCTCTTGGGCTAAGCAAGGAAAAATTGATACCTCAGGTCTGTAATGCACAAAAAAATAGATGTATGAGTATACAAAGCTTTGGAACTGAACTTGGTCTACTTCATGTATCCAAACTCTGATGGATAAATCAGTTTCTTCCTTGCCAGAGAAATAATTCCTAGATCACTGGATGAAATATCATCAGTGTTTGTAGGGCCAAAAGGAGAAGTTGCACTAAAACCAGTGAATTTTTGTTTCTTGAAACAAGTTCACTGGACTGATGCTTTTATTAAAACAACCAAAATCCTCCCCAAAAATCCCAACCCAGCAGCTGTTGAGGAACCCATTTAGAGGTGGGTCTGGGTGGGAGCCCAGCAAAGAGCCCCTGATTGCCAACCTGTGCAGGACAAAGGGCCAAGGGAGCTGTGGCACAGCAGGGTGAGTGACACCCAGAGTCCGGGCAGGAGCCCAGCAGGAGCATCCCACACCACACAGTTTTAGACTGCAAGGGGGTTAAAAGCCCAAGGGTTACTTTTTTGGGGCTTCTCTTTAGAGGCACCAGCTTGGACTGTTTCTTGTTACTGCTCTGTCATTCCATTGTTTAAAGGGTCCAGAGCTCTGAGGCTGGGATCTTGGGATGGAGCTGGTGAGGAAACTTCTTCTGGTTGTGAGTGGGGTGTGTGGAGCCCAGTGGGACCTGCTGGGTCACCAGAGCCACCCCTGTGGAGGGCTCTTGGTGCCAGCAGTGGCAGTCTGGGGTGGTGGCGGTGTGGTTGACAGAGTGGCTCCTGGATGGGCAGACAAAATGTTATTTGGGCCTGAGTACTAATCCCAGAGGTTGTGTGGAGGAAAGTTTCCTGTTTTATCAGATAGACCTGTGTCTGTTTATAGCACAGAGTTGGGGCTGAAGGAGAAAGATGGATGAATATCCTGATTCTTCCCCTACAGACTTGAATTTCTATTTCTGATTTCAGGACAAGTCAAATGACAGATACATACACTTGGAAAGACTACATGTTTTATGACACAGGGAGTCTCAGAAGAGACTACTTGAACATTATAACTTTATGCCTAACTGTGGTGCTGTCAAGACAAAGCATAATGTTTTCACATCTAAAATTTAACTACACTGTATTTATTGTTTTGCTCAAGAACATTAAAGGAATCTTTTCTGTCAGCATACAAGAGCAATGAATGAACAACTTAAATTACAAGAGTAAATTAAATGTCAACTTTATTTCACCAAAACAGGCTGTTCTTTTCTGTTAGCAGAGGTTATAACCACTGTCTTGAAATGTTTGCTGTCGAAAAATGATTGACAAGTGTGGACAGAAGTGTGTAAATCCAACAGGTTTTTAATTTACTTGATTACCATATTTATTGCAAGCATACGGGTAAGTTTGAAAAAATAACTGCATTTTTGTATTACGTTAACTCAAATCTCTTGCATTCACTGTAGTTTTAAACTTTACTATTCTCTCTGTTCTCATATTGGGCATGTTTTTGCAACTAGAGTATAGCTCTGTGTTTTATTTTATACTAGTAAATCACAGAGACCCAGTAAAAATGTAAAAAACCCTAATAGATAAAAATGATGTATACTTTTGGCTTAGAGTACATGATCTATTTCTCCAAAGTATTTTGAAGGCCTCTTCAAATTCTGTGTGTGCTTGTAAATTGCCTGTTATTAAAATAACTCTTTTAGGTGCAGTGTAAAAGAAAGCAAAAGAAGTTATAAGATAATGTATATATTGTTGAAACCTTCCTTACCTGCATGTCTGTATTTGTTTTCTGGTCTTTGAAAGCAGAAATTTCTTGGAGCAAGACTATATGCAGCTGTATACTGGGATTAGAGAATTATAGTTCTTAGGAAAGGCTCAGAAAGACATAACAGATAAGTGAAATGTTATTTCACAAGGTCTGCTCCGTCGTGTGGGATATTTCTCCTTGACGGGAACATATAAAAGTGTTTATCTAATGTATCCACACTGTGTATAGTGAAAGAAAAGGGAGTAACAGGTCTTTATCAAAACTATTCACATGGAAGGGCACGATGTAGCATAAACCAAAGGAGGAGTTTATTTGTGGCAAAATTATGGGCAACTCTCATGCCTTTCATCTCCAACAAATGCACGTTTGCCTGCGTTGTGTTCATAAGTGAATGCTCTGCCTGCCTGGAATATGGACTCCTAGAATCAAACAACTTGAACTGGATGAAAAATGAGAGGGCTAAAAATTATGCTGCTCTGAAGCAAAGCAGTATTTATCCTTGTGGTCAGAGCTATATGAGAAAAGCCCTCAATCTGCAATTTTCAATATATCTGTTCTGGGAGAAGATAAAAGAATTGCTAATTGAGTTTACAGTATGTAAGACTGTGGGCTATGTAAGGGGTAGGTTATCATTACCTCTGTGTTGTCAGTGGTAAATCTTACTGCTTCTGTGGTCTATAAAATCTCTTCCCATAAAATGAAGGTCCAGTATTTTTTTGAGCCAAGATGTTCTCTCTCCAGCATATGTCAGAAATAGTGACATAAGACAGAAACTCTCATAATACTAGCCATGAACCAAAAGGAATGTGTCTTGTTAACAACTTTGGAAAGATCCAGTTTTCACTGTAACTGCCTTCTAGCAGCTACATGGAAGAGAGGATAAAAATTATAAAATATAACCATGATGTATTTTCCTGAAGAAGCAATAGTTTATAATGATAGTCACTATAAAGTTAATTTTTACTTGAACAGAGCTGAGCTTAATGGTTTTCAATTATACTAATTTGAGTCATGGGTTTAGTTCATGTGGATTTTGCAACCCCTGGGTTTTGCTTTTATGTCTTCTCCCTTAAATGCTTGGCTTCTTTTGCATTATGCCCTTCCCATTCTCTTTTAGCAGGGAACATCAGGCAGGGATGGGATGGCTCCATCCCCTTCCATTTGCATCAGGATTTAATCTTCTGTGAGGAAGAAGATTAAACATGTAATTTGAAAATAAGGTCTCATGTTTCAAATGGCTTTGTCATCGGGAATATGCTCAAGGAGGAATGTCCAAAAGTATGTCACCTTTCTCTGACAGAGGTTGAAATCTCTATTTCACCTAAGTTTTTCCCAGGCACTCTCTGCATTGGCAAGGAATTAGCCTCGTTATAAGTGCATCAGTTAAAACTGATTTGTGCTGAGGCTTCAAATCTACATTAAGTATGTTTTTGGGATTTTTAACTTTGGACTATGGTTGGTGTGGTCACTGGAACCAAACGTCTCCATCGTGTCTACGTTTAGAGATGACTGAAAAACAGTTGTTGATTTGCACCTTCTACTTGCATTGACTAATGGAGCACATCTGGTACACATCTGGTAGAGCTTCTGAATTTTTTTTTTTGGCCTACAAAAGGAATCTGGAATCAGGTCATCAAAACAGTTTTATTAATGCAGCCAACCCCAATAAGAGGGAATAAATGCACCCAAAGGTGTACTGCTGTTCTGGACTGAAATGCTGTTTTAGGCACAGCCTAAGATTATTGCCATGATGTGTCTGAACAGAGGGTGAGCAATTATTTGTTACATCTTTTACCCATGATGCCTCTCTGACTCTACTGCCAAATATTAATATGTGTCATTTCTCTCTGGTTTACTGTTTGTATTATAAATCCCATGTCCTTTTGTCCTTTCTCCACTGTCTTGCTCCTTGTTAATTTATTTTTCTATTTTCACCCCTAGCCTCCCCCAGTGAGAAGAGTTGGCTGCTGCAGGCTATGCCTCTGTATCTTCGTTTCAAGCATGGACTTGGCCAGTGTGGGCCACAAACCCACTGGCCCCTGTTTTGCAGGGTGTGCTTTGCATTAAAGAAAACTGAGCACCTCTGGGGCTCTGCTATTGTGCAATTTGAGGAATTGTGGTATTCATTTATTGATTTAAGCAATCTCAGTCTCAGCTTTCCTTTTTAGAAAATGTGTTAATATGTATGGAAGTAAAAGAAAAAGAAGGAAAGTCAGTCCCCTCATACAGATGTGACGGCAGAGCCATGGGAACTCACTTTGTGTGTGGGGGGCTTTTGTTGGCTGCAAAAAGGAGCTCTGGTTAAGCTCTCTGGTCAGGTGTGTCTACAAGTCTTAACCTCAGCTTTTGTCCTTGCATGTAACAAAAGCTTTCTGGTGGCATAAACATCTACTACATAGTTTCAGAAATTCATTTGCTGTTTAGTCCAATTTTTATTTCATGTTTCCTTAGAAGTATGCTTTTTGCCTCATAAAAAATGTTAATAAATTCTATCATTATAATTTGCTTTGATGGCACATTTAAGGGTATGTCCTCATGGAATGTCTCTTGGAGAGATGATACACTGGAAAGAATATGTCTAGAATGGACAGTACTGTCTGACCTCATTAGCCAGCAGTCCAGGGAGCAATTGCAAAAGACCTAGATTGCAGTAAAACCTTGTTTCTCTCCAAGACAGGCAGTAGATTGTATGACTGGGGTGTCACCTTGGTTGTGTCCTGCAGCTTTCAATCTGCAACACATGGACAAGCCTTGAACAGGCACTGTGTCAAGCAAATAGCGTCAGAGTTTGTCATGGGTGCCATGGTTTATTACTTTCTTGATGAAATGGGCATTTGTCCAGTAGAACTTGAGTTGCACTTCTGATTTATTTTGCCTGAACTATTTAAGTTACCCTACCTGGTGCAAATTTGGGCTGAATTTGAGCTAGAGGAGAAAGGCTCCACGTCCACCTTTTATGTAACTGTAATCTTCAATCCATGGTTGGCTAAAACATTAGATGTGTTCACTGACCTCTTTGACATCAATAAGAATATAGTATCTAAATCAGTTAAGATTCCATTTATTCATATACATTATATGCATTTTAATATTGACAAAAGAAGACAGGTCTTATCATTAAAATGATCTTGGATGTAATGTTTTCAAATTGTTACCATAATAGTTCATTACATGCTGGATCTGTTTTGAGTGCCATAAATCATAGCAGCTGATGGAAAAGGAAAGAGCAGCAGTTAGAGAACTACGACAGAAATAAATACTTCTAAAATATAGGTTAAATATTTTTTACTGTCAAAAAGAGGACAGGAATATGATACTTCTCAATTACTTTTTACCTGTTTCTTGAGTTTAGCTGAGTGCCATATTGATTAAATGGGGTGGAGGGTGGGGTATTGTTTTGAGCTGCAGATTCATCTAAAGTTGTGAACACATGTTGCATTTATTTTGTGCAGAGATCTTTTTGTCCTAACCCAGCTCATACTGTGTTTCCTGAAAATATTTAGACATGCTCTGTTTGAAATACATAAAGAAGAACCAATCACTTTCCTGAGAAATGGTGTGTTTCAAAGAGCACATTTACTTTTTGCTTTGTATCATTTCTATGAGTGATGTGGGTATTACAATCCAAAGCAATCTAACTTGTAATGCAGATATCAATATGTTTTAATATAACCTTTAAAACAAACTCTACATATTTGGCTTTGAACTTCAAGGAATCCTTTTTACTGGGTGAAAGCTAAATAACTGAAATGTTATTAATACGTTTTTCAGTGTTTTTTGCCTAAAACTTAACTTGAATTACACAGATAAAACACTCTGATAATTTTAAATATTTATCTTGGGGTTTGAAGAACCCAAAGTTAGAATATAGATTTGGGTTTTTGGTTGGTGCTTTGTTGTGGTTTTTGTTTTGTTGTTTTTTTGTTTTGGTTTTTTTTAGTAGCTGAAGGCAATTATATCTTTATTGACCCTCTGCGTTCACCCCCTCCTTCAATGTCAGGTACTTGCTTATTATTATCAACATGACATCTCCTTTCTTTGAAAGGTTGTCCGTCACACTTTGAATCACCTCTCTCCATGGTTACATTTTCTAATCAGTTCATATGATTGAGCCTACATCAAGTGATGCTTTACTTAATTCCTTTCCGTTTGTGTGGTGTGATTCTTGGAGGGACTCTCGTCAAAATTTTGGAGGGCCCTGTCAGTTTGAAAAGAACATGACCTTTAAATTGTATCAGTATGTTTGCTGGTGCATAAGGGAAAGGAAAAGGTTTGTAGTGATGGAAAACCACTCTAAAAATGAAAAGTAATTCTCTCAGAAGCAACATGCATAGGAAGTTAATTTGTTTATATTTAACTGATTTTAAAAAAGACAGAATGAGGGGCCTGATCAGTGTGTCCTTAAATTTGGCTTAGAAAATGCTATGTATTATTCTTGCTTTTCTGCTTTTATAATAATAGATAAAAGTAGATTTATTCAAATGCAACAGAAGAAAGGTGTAATTCTTTGAAATTATCAAAGATGTTACTTTGCTGCATTTTCATAACTGTATCTGTGGCCACGCTATAATTAGTAATTGACAATGCTAATTATTGTACAGTCTGTCATTGACTAAAGTGGCAGAGCTAGATTTTATGTGGGTATAAATATGCATACATTTGTGTGTGCGTGAGAGGATACTTCAGTTAACATAGAACTTTGTATTGTGCATGCAGGCAGTCTGAAAACAAGGAAAATCCATCTGGAATGCCTGACATGGATAGCTGAGGAATATAGTACAGATGCATGCTGGTGAAGCTGAGTAATGCCAGGAACTTTATTAAGTTTTGCAACCTTTATTAAGTATACAAACTGTGGATGGTCAAATACCCTGCATAACTGAGTCAGGGATGTTGACTGTTCTCATCTCCTTTCCTCTATGCTTTGAGGTATGTTACTCCTAAGCAGCTTTTACAAACGTCAAAATGTGTAGTTTCACTGAAGCTGTTGAAGTCTGGTTTGTCATGGATTTATATATTATGATTACTTGATGTTGATGTCCAGAAGCTGTTCGTCCTTTAGCCTTTTTTTCTATATTTGGAGTGTTTTTGATCACACCGCTACAAATTCTTTGATAAGGTATGAGGTCATTCTGAAAGTGTTTCCAAGGTCAGTAAAAGGATTTCTCTTTTCTTTGTGGATATGGTGTGCTCAAAAAATGGCTAGGAGCTTGATCATCTTTGAACTTTTCACCCTTCCATCAACTTTGTTGAAAGGGGCCAGTAGATTCAGCAGTTATTGGGTGGAGATGCACAGGCAGGGTGTGATCACACAGAACTGCTGTGGTGAAGGTGTCTGTACTGCTCCCTTGTCACCCTAAGTCACCTGCCACTCTTCAAATTTGATAGAATTCTCACTGAATCCTAAGAAGGATCTAGGTTCTCCTTCCAAAGATCTTGTTTTGCGGTACTGGATCTCATTCTTGCTTCAGGAAGAACCTCCTTGAGGAAATCTGGCAAAATCCAAGTTGACAGAGCTCTTGTTTTGGGTGTGGTTGGAAAGAAATGAGCAGGTTAATCCTTGCTCTGAATTTGTGCTTAGACAGCACTATGTGAGAGTCGAATTCTGATCTTTGTTCCCTGATTTCCAGCTTAAGGAGTAGAAAAATGGACCCCAAAAGTTGATCACTTTCTACTTGGCCGCCAGTGTCAGCTCCAGGCTTGAATGCTCTCAGCCCTGCCCATCTAACACAGCAGCTGTGGTTGGTTCTGGGCCTTGAGAGCAGAGAGCTCACCCCTGAAATTTGCCCTTTCTGAGTTTAATTATTTGGCATGTTTCACTTTCCTAACGACAGTGGCAAAGCCGTGGTTGTTTGCATCTGAAATTAGGGCTGTTCCCAGGATTCAGACATGTAGGTTTTTGCAATGTTAAGGTGTGCCAAGTCTCGTGCTGGAGTTGTGCAGTTCCTGACATGCAAATTGCAGGTGGATGTGACGCTTGGCAATCGTACACACACTCTGCAGCACAAGATTTCCCCATGCAAAATTTGGAATCATATAGTTTGTGGATTTGAGATGCTACAGGAGATCAAGGCAGCCTTAGCTGGGGTACAGGCATACATGTTATCTGCAGTTCATAGAGGCATTTTGCGTAGGATTTTATTTTAGTGTTTTGTGCTAATTCATATTTCATGATTCATTCATACGTTTAACCCGTTAATGCAATTCTAACCTTTCCCTGATTGCTCAGATGAAAGTGTTTTCTCTGTGTTTCCGAGAGTATGAAATAAGGTGGCAGAATGATAAATACCAATAGCGGATTCCTGGGTTGGTAGCAATATTCAGTAGTGTATAACATGGCTTTCACTTGCACAAAGAAAGGTCATACATTTTCATCTGTGACGTATCATCCTTGGCTGAGACATGAACTTCTCAAATATATGAAGCCACTATATTCTACAGTTGTTTTCTTCTGGGCCATAACCTCTAGGTTTTAGTTACTGTAACTTGATGGAGCGCCAGGCTCATGGTACAAGTAATGTTTGGCATCTCCTGCTGGAAATCCCCCTATTGATAGGGTGTTTTGATTTTTTTTTTAGGACATGTGAAACCTCAGAAATCCTGCAAATCATATTCTCTGTTTGAAAAGAGAAACAAAACCACACAACACAAATTAAATATTAGAAATGTGGCCTTGACTGGGACAAAGGACTTCCAGTTTTGGATAACAGTTTCTGTTATTCTGCTCCACCAGAAGTGGGCTAGAAATGGCATTATATCTTTTTAAAGAGCAGATATAACACCAATTCTATGCTGCCTTAAAATACTAATACATGTTATTCTTTACGCTCCTTTTTTTCTTTTAGAAGTTGATAACAGAAATTGTGCATCACTTCAGGCTCTCGTGGGATGACCTCAACACCTTTTATTTATTAATTTATTTACTTCCTCCCCCTTTTTGACTCCTGCTCTGGCTAATTGCTCTCCTATTTCCTTTAAAAATATAAAGCTGTGTGTTTTACCACATTCAATTTCCTACAAGCTAAGGGGCTCACATTGTAATGCTTTTCTCTCTTTCGCTCTTATGGGTATGTAAAATATAATTTCATATCTAGAGTTGTCTAACACACAGAGTAATAGCCTATGTTCCTACAGCCTTATCAACTTGATTGGAATTTTCCACATGGAGAAAAAGCGGTGCTGAACCCCTTAGGAGCATCACAGGGACTAGATCCCAGAGTTCCAACCTGCTCCTTGCTTAATCACAGGCAGTATTCATTCAAAAGTCTCTCTTAAATTAAATGAGAGCATTGCCTGAGAGGGGTTGAAAGATTGGGATCATTTTGAACAGCAATGTAGTTGTACTATACTGTTAAAGGATGCCATGTCTTAAATATACTGGAAGTCATAAACATGGCATTATAATAAATTACAAAGGAGACTTTTGGAAGATTTGTTCTACCTTTCACAAAATGCTAATGTTTATTTTGCTTTCATTTCATCGCATTGTCTTTCATTTAAAAATTACAGCTTTACTACGGTGAGCTAATTTCATAATACTGTATTAACTTAATATTATATAAATTATGTTTGTCAGATTTGGGCATTGTTGTAGATGTACAAAGCCCAAATTTACTACCAAAGCTCTCCAAACACATGTATTCATAATTTGCTACAATGAACCATATGCCACAATATAGTATTAAGGAATTACACATTCTAATGCCAGGCACAAATCCTGCTGCTCTTTCTGCAACTGTTCTAGGTACAAATAGAAACAATATATTTCTGGCCTTTTTTCCCCCCTAGTTGCAATTATGAGCAAAAAATGTTACAGTGTGGGAATATTTTAGCCACCTGCACTTTGTTGTCTGACTAATTTTTAGCTGCGTGTTGCCTTTTGAACATTACTGAAAATACGCGGAGATTGCAGCAGTTCCTGGGTATATTTTCTCTGCAGACTATTATAACTTTAGGCCTGGAAGGAAAAGGTAATAGAAATTGGCACAAGGAATATTACAGAGTGTGGAGAGCTACAGCTTTCTTTTAGTGGAGAATGGGAAAGCTCCTGCCTAAGAGGTTTAATTGCAGCTGCCTGCAGTTTTGCATGTGGTGTTTTCCACTCGCAAGGTGTAAGGTTCTGCAGTGTAACCTGGCTTATTCTCTCCATTCAAACAAAGAGCAGAAATGCTCTCTGTGAAGGGAAGGGGAGAGCTTGTGCAATTGTGGAACATCTATAGGTTTTTAAACACACACTGTCTAATCAGCCTCTGACAGATCCATTGTAAATCAATGGTCTGGTAAGTGGGGATGCCAGAAATGTTTGATCTCATTCCAAGCCTTGAAACAACTTGCTTATTTTTTCTGCAGTTTGGCTCCTCACTAAAATAAAACATTGAGAGATGAATGTTCTGACAGGTCATTGTGTGTCAAACTGTCACTCTGTAATGGTTACATATTTCAGCTGGATTGAGGTGGTGGTGGTTGGGGGAGGTCTGAGAGAAAGAGAAAAAGAGGGAGAGAAAGAGACAAAGAATAACAAGATTTCTGCTCTTTCTTATGGCTGATCTTCATTTAAACCAAACACTTGTCATGTTCAGGGGAAGTTTTATAAATTTTTAATGATGTCGGGTACAACTGGTGCTTTGAAATTTGCTGTACTTTAATTTTTTCTTCGTTAGCAAAGGTTCGCTAATGCATTGAAGTGCTAAGAGCGTGTCCTAGGGATGCCATGATAATTGTGTTGTTAATAATATTGTGGCACTAGTAATGTTCTCCTGGTAATCAAGCCATGAGATTTTTTTTTAATATATTCAGTTATTACACTGCATCTCGTACAAATCATGTCAATTACAATTGCCAGTCTATGACAGTTAAAATAATTGTATACGTTTTCCAGAATTTTCCATTGGCTTGGCTAATCAAGCTAAAAAAAAAAATCAACACATTATTTGCATTAATTTTGTTTCTAGTCTATTTCTACTCCTAAATCATTTGTCCATCTACTTCAAAAGGCGGAACAGTAAGTATTTTAATAATAAATATACAAACATATTCATACTGTAGCATAATATAAGCGTACTTCTGCGATAGTAACACAGGATATTGCCTAGGATTAATCTGTGTATGTGTATAGATATATATTTGTTAAAATTATGCTCATGTAGAGTGTGTGTACTCTATCAGAGATTTATAAAGATAGATATTCAGAGGTGTTTATTTTCATGGGTTTGGAGTGTCTGTGTGTACACCTATGTAAAGATGCCAGCCTGTTTGTAGACATTGATATTTTATGCCTCCCTTAAAGATGGTTCTGTGTTATTGCATTTGAATATTTATTCACATTAAAAAAAAAATTAAATAGTTGCTACCTGAATGAGGGCGCAAGTTTGGTGTCCAAACATTAGCCTTCTGTAATACTGGCATCTCCTGTCTAATGCTGTCGCTTTGTTTCTTTGAAAACAAGAGACAAACAGCAAAAACTGGTTCAGCATTCTGTCACCAGAGCAGGAAACATCCCATTGTGTGGTTGAGTACCGTGTCCTGCTGGGGAGGGGGAAACTTGGGCTTATTTTCTCTCTGATCTCTTTAATTTTATTTTTTCCCTTTTTCTTTCATTTATTTATTTTTTTTAATTATTATTTTTAAAGACAATGGAAACACATTGCACTCTCACTCCAAACTGTGAAACTGCTGTTTCTTCCAGGAGAGGGTTTGGTGTTTTTCAGTGTATATTTACAATAGCTACTAAATGAACACAACAGGGGTGCAGAGGAAACGGGGAGTCAGTGTATGGATTGCAAAAATATACGGAATGATAATATTATTTCCTTTCTCGGGGAGGTACAGCGTGTCGAAGGAGTGGTAAAAACGAAACAGCAGAGAGGCAGATCAGTAGTACATGAGCACTAACCAAGTACAGCCAGGGGTAGTATATGAGAGGGAATAACAAGTAAGGGATGTAGTAATTACACGAGGCGAAATAACGAGTAGGCATGGAAGCATTTGAGAAATAACAAGTCAGCTGGCAGTGGTATTTGAGGAATGACAAGTGAACATGACAGTATTATTTGAGGAATAATAAGTGAGCTTGGTGATATTATTTGGAGAATAACAAGAAACCAGGGGTGCTTTCTCTAGGCACTTTCCCCTGCTGTTATCTTGTGAAGGAGGTGCACAAAAGAGTAAGTGGTCACAGGTTGCAAGGGTCAAAGAAACAAAATGTTTTTTTATGCAATAAGCTTCTACTAAACATGGCCTGAACAAATCATCCCTCAAAATGTAGAATTTATTCCTCAACTTTGCCTGGAGGTAAAAGTGGAAAGAACAGACTTTTTTCTTTCTCTCTCTTTTTTTTTTTTTCCCCTCACTCTTCTGGCCCTGTGAGTCCTGACCATAGAGAATGAATGGCTTTAGAACTGTACCCAGACAGAAAAATCAATGCTTCATATCAGGAGGCTTCAGGGGTTAGACTCCCATGTTCATGTCAACAAGGCTATTGGTTTTCTTAATACTCCAAAGTTATCGTTTCCCTGCTGCAGGAACCTTCCACTGTGACTTGTGTGGTCACAGCTTAACAAAAGCACTTTGCCTTGGCCAACCACCAATTGGCAAAATGGCAAATGGCAAAAAAATTAATTGTTGATGAGGTCTATGTTTTTCCAAACCAGGGCATTATCAAGCACAGGGAAGTTAGCATGTGCTGCTGGGATTTGCTCTATAAAATTATGCTGGTCTGTGTGTGCTATGGGGGTCACTACAGTTTCACTGACATGGTGATTCACGTTTTGAGCAAAACCATTACTGGGATAAAAATTAATAAGTATTGGAAAACTGGAATTAAAGAAGGTGGGCTTTTTTTCCTCCCCCTCCTCTCTGTTGGCTGGATATTCCTGCTGTTTTCGTGGAAAGGCCTCTCTTCCCCTGGACAGACTCCTTCAGGCTTGGTCGTATCACTGTTTTAATCTGAATGGGTTGGTTTGTTCTGCAGTCATCACTTCTGTGTTAATCACTTCTCCCTTGTCAAGAAAGTCTTACAGTTTGTCAATAGAATTATGTTACATGAGGTTAAAATCATGTTGCTTCAAATAATACTTTTTGTCATCACAAGGTATTAAATAGACTACCTGAAAATGAGACCCTCTTTGAATCTTTGTCAATTTAATTAGTGTAACAACTATATTTGGCTTACTGCGCAGGACAAAGCCAACCTTATGAGCTCTAGGAGGGAAAACTGGCTACTGTACAGTTCCAGTATCATCCTGGTGTGCATGCAGAAAGCTAAGAGACTTAGATGCTGCATCAGGTTAGAGGGGCATTTTGTGGTCTGGTTAATTTGATGGCTTCCCCCTCCTCTAACCCCCCTCTAAGTATGTTACTGATGCTTTTTTTTTTCCCCCCTGATTTTTTTTTTTCTTTTCCTGTGCTGTCTTCAGTGACACAGTGCTAACACTGAAAATGCTGGCGGCTACAGTGAGCATTGCTCACCCAGAGCAATCGGATGAAAAGGCAGTGCAGATGTAATTTGTTTTCAATGGCTGTTTCAAAAGAATAATTGTGGTGACATTGTGGGATCAATATTATAGATTTTTGTTTTCAAGTACACTGTATGTGTGGTGCTAAGGGGAGGCAGGAAATATAACACTGCAGCCTGAATACAATAAAAATGGATTGAGGTCTGTGGGTATTGTCGGCTGGTAGCCATCATGGGTTTGGAACATCATTGGTGGGATTACAGCGCCTGTCCTCTGGGCTGGGATTTCATTCTGAGTGCACACACACATTTGCTGCAGTTTTCCTCCCCAGCTCCTTCAGGGAGCTGCTTACTGCACTTGTATAAACTCACAGTGAATGAGGCTGCAAACGCCGCCTGGGCTCTCAGCTCTAACAAGTGGCAGCATCAAGAGGCTTGGGGGTTCAGGTTTGCTGCCACATCCTCTGATTTGCCTCACCATGTCCAGTGTACCCCAGAACCTGAGGTGGGGAGGGCTGCATGGCACACCTGTGTGAGCATTTCAATTCTCCTCCTGCTCCCTGTCTCTCTAGGCCACCATGCTAGATAAAACTTCTTTAAGGCACCTGAGAGAGAGAGAGAGAGAGAGAGAGAAAGAGAAAGAACACCTCCAGAGAGCAGCCTGCTGATAGAACCTACTTCTAACAATATGGTGAGTGTCATTTTAAAATACCATGAGAAATATGATGTAGTGATCAAGGACTTCCTGCTTTAAGGGTTTCATGTATCAGGGTAACTAGACAAAAAATGTAGTTCCCAGGGTGAAAATTATATTAACAAAGAATTAGTAATAAAGCTGAATAAATGTAATGAGATGTGAAAGAGAGTGCATAGCACATTTTTTTTTCTGTCTTTCATAATTAGGCCCTGAAAGAAATGGAAATTCAGACAAAACACCTTCCTCATTACCAATTTAAATATTACAAATTAAAATGTGTTGTTATGGACAGCTGATTGTTTTGTTTTTTAATTCAAGAGGTAAAGATGCTGCCTTTGGTTCAGGTTGCTGTTTTAGAGAAAAGGATTTTGCAGAATGGTTTTGGCTGATTCCCTTTTCAGCTGAGTTAAAATTTCGAATTTTCTCTCTGCCAGATTCTCTCTTTTCTTTCTTGGCTGAAATGATAGTTACCCAAACTCTGCTGACAGTCTGTGCACTACAGGGGTGGCCCAGAATCATCCTTTGTTATTCTCACAAGCCATTTATCATATTTATTAAATCACATAGATTCCTACCATAAGTTGGAAAAACAGTATGTGCTTAATTTGGACCAATTAATTCCACAACAAATACACTCTCTCTTGGCCTCTTTTATAAACCAGAACATCAAACAGCTGTTCTCTCATCCCAGCAAAAGTAGTATGTAACATTTTTAGTCAGCTTTTACTAGTGATTATTGGATGAAACAAGATAGCAGACAGTTACAAGGATCTATTTCAAGCTGTAAATCCTGGTAACTTATTAATGACTCAAAGCTTATAAGAGAAACTCTATTTCATGATGTTTTTATTTCTGCATTTTATAAATCTTCAAGCTAACAGTTAGTAATCTCCAGTTCCTTTCTATGTCTCAGTGTTATGTTACAGAGCATAAAACTCCTTTCTAATACCAAAATATTACATGTTTCTATTTGAAAAACAAAATATGCAAAACAATGTTGTGCTCTGAGGGCAACTCCAAACCTCCAGCATGGGTTCCACAACAAAAGCTCCCCTTGCACTGCCTGCTGTGGCTGTCCAGTCATCCCATGCTTGCCATGGCATGAACACCTCTTCCAAGGATCTGTGTTTTTACATGCTGGTGGGTTTTGTCAGAGGCTGAGGAAGCCAGGGGACACTGTGTGTTTACAGGTTACTCCAAAAGAAATACACACGTTGGCCTGATGAGGATTTGGACATGAGAAAAGGGTGGAGGATCACTGAGCAGCTCATGGGTTGGACACCTGCATGCTGTGCCCTGTGGGGCTCAGGGATATCCACCCTCTGGGGCTGTTGCAGAAGCTCTGTCTGTTTTCTCTCTGTGTCTGTCTGGTTCCATGGCCCTGATTCTTGCCCCCTGGTTAGAGGAGGGGACACGTGTCTGGGAGTGGCACCATCAGTCTGTGGGTTGTTGGCACCTGGTGCAGCTTTGAGCTGATGTTACTTTCAGTTGAACCTGGTCACAGACTGATGCAGATGTACTTCCATCACACATGCGTGGAGCTGTGGCTGGGATTTGCTCTGCTGCTGCTCTACATACTGTCTCGTCCTTTTGGAAACGTTAAGAAATGTTGTGCAAGCCTTGAACTTAGTGAAGATAAAGGTTTAGCCAGCTACTGCAGAGCCTGTAAGGACAAGTGGGAGTAGCCCTTGCAATATTGCCTTTGAATTGCTGTGGGGTTTGTCTTTTTTGATTTTACAACCTCCAAGAGCAAAGGCTATTTGAAAGCAGCTCTGGGGTGTGTGAGAATGGTCTGCAAGAGGTGGGGGAGTCAGAAATATGGTTCACAACATCTTTCTCCTCCGTGTTGGCTGGGAGAGACGGGCCTGCAAAAATGGGATTGCCCATCCCATCCAGGGATGTGCAGGGATTGCTCAGGGCTGCACTCCCACCTACACCTCAGCCCCATGCCCTGGCTGTCAGAATGTGGCTGCATGTACTGGACGTGCTGTAAACACACAGATGCTCTCTTTTTATTGGAGCTTGGTAATGGTTTGGTGCGGGAAAATTTTGCCAGTACAGAGCTCCAGCTTTTCCTGTCAAACAGTGGAGGTATCTGAGCTGCTGCATGGTATGATGGCTTGGGAAGGGCAATAAAACCTTGGCTTTGGGAATTTCCTCCACTTTGGCAAATCAGGAGGAACGTGGAACAGGTTTAACTCAACTCTGATATCTTTGTACTGCTTGGGCCTATTTCTGTCTGCTGAATCTGGCATCTAAATTGCTTGCAGAGATGTTTGTAGCAATGAGCCTTAGTCCATGATTCAGGTCACTGTTTTGCTCTCCTTTTGCTCTCCCAATCCCTTGCTGCTGCTGCCCTTCCCCTTTTCCTTTGGTGTCCTTCATCACAATTTCTTTAGCAAACCTCAGGGCAGCTTGAGACAAGGCTGACACACAGGAACTAAAGGTCCTCACCTTGCCAATTCTGCCTTCTGAAAATTAAAATAGTATGCAGGAAAAGCAATCCTCCCCCCAGGGCAATTTCTACAGACTTTTCCCTTGAAATATATCTTTCAGTAGTTACTTGGTTTCTGTGCAGGGACATAGGTAGAGCACCTGCGTTTGGGAATCAAACCTGGATTTCTGGAAAAGTGTGCAGATCAAGTAAATGGCTTTATAAATGGAATAAGTCATGCAATCACTATCTGCTGACCAGTAATAAAGTTGAGATTAATGCAAAGTGTGAATATTTTATATTGCTTACTTTTTTATCCTTTATTTCTGAAAAGATGTGTCCAATAATGAAAGCTTCAAATATGTCATAAACTGCATTCCTTCACTTCTGAGTCTGTGGCTGATTAACCTTAATACATATCTATATTAATTTTTCTGAATTAATTTCTGCTTATTCTTTAGAAGGAAATAAATGGTGTTTGCCTAGCTAACTTTAGGTCTGTACTCTTCAAAATAAGGTTATATTATTTTTCATGGAATAAAGATTGAGTATGCTTTGCTCTTGCCAATATGAAGTTATTTAAACTGTTGAATAATTGATAAAATATTTTTAAATGTACCTTTAACTATTTTAAGTGGATCCATTAGTAATATTTTTGTGTGATAATTCTGAATTTCATGTATATTATACAACATGAATTTTTGAGGTCTGTCTGTAACTGAATGAATCTATTCTGCTGTTAAACTACTTGCACTGAGATGTAGGGCCTGAGATGTGGTGTTCATGTGAACAGCTTAAAAAATGTACCTTTATATTAGCCAGGTTAGCAACTGCAGTTTTGGAAACTCGGACCTCTTGTGCTTTTGAACAAAAATGTATTTTTTAAATTTATGTAAGTTTTTCTCTCTCACAAAAAAACTATATAAGTATATATGATGTATATCATTACATAAGCAAAAGATTATAATTATTTGCATAATTTTAGTTTGTTTTGAAATAACAGTCATGTGAGTCTTAAACTAATACATTCACCACTTTAAATTTGTATTTGAGGACAGAGTATTTTCATAGCCAGCTTTGCAAATTTCTCATATTGTCAGTTGTTAGTGCTCTAAATGTTTTTTATTTCTCCATTTATTTTATTATTTTTACTGTGACAAAATTTTTGCTGACATAAAATAAATTTAAAATCATAAATTTTTGAGGCAAAATTTTGGCCATGTTCAAGAATAGATGTGTCTGTATTTAACAGTTGCATAGGTGTTGATAGGCAGCCTGAAGTGCATACAAAATTGTTCTTAAATTGTTGTTTTTAAAGGCTGGTCGCAGGTGGGGAAAATTTGATAGAGAGGACATTGGCTTTCTCCCAAGTACTTTGCCTGAACATGAAAATCCATTATTTGATATTTATTTCATTAAGGTAATCTGACTTGTTTTCTAAGCAATTTTCCTTAGAAAAAGGCAGTTCCTTTCAGCTCCTGGCTGTTGGTCTGGAGCAAAGGAGTAGAAGAGGCTAAGGGTTCTGGTTCTTGTAACCTATTCTTGCTGTATTTATCAAAATTTCTTGTAGTAAAAATTATTCTATGAGAAAAGAAAGGGTTTGTTTGTATTTTCCTCTTTTATGGTTAGGACAAGCCTTTGCTGGATGTCACTCACTGGCAGTGAGATTAGGACCTTAAAATACTCTTAATGGGCACAGCAGGTGCTTGTTGTTCTCTTTCCATGAAATTTGTATGAGAGGGGGCAGTTCCAGCATAAACACTGCATCAGCTGATAGGATATGTTGGGGAATCCAAGAGCTACAACTGTGACCAACAGAACAAATAAGGGATTTGGAGAGTCACCCAGCTCTAGAAAAATTGAGTGTTTACCATCACAGGAAATAGACTTTCATAGTTATTTTTCATGGCCAACGTTACTTCTTGAGAGTCGTCATATTTTATGAAAACTTTTATTAGCATTTCCCAGTGACCTTACCCCCATTGTGTTTTTATCAGTCCCAGGAGCCATAACCTTTTTAAAATATTTTTTATCATTATAAACACAATAAAGTAAGCTGTCTTGTACATAGATTTGTAGATCTCATTAGAGATACTTTTAAAAAAGGTACTCCATCTCTTGGGAAGATAATGACAAGTAGTAATCTTGGGATGCAAAGTTTTCAGGCAGGAACAGTTTGTTGAAATAGATTGTTTATTCTTTCCAGAATTGTTTGGGAGAGGATGTACTTTTTAATTGCACTTTTTCACAGCATTATGACTTGAGTGGGGGAAAGACAAGGGCAGCTGAAAACAAATGCTGTTGCAATATGTTAGATAATATTACAGGTGAAAAAATAGCCAAGTATTTGCTTAAGATTTCGAGTGTTATCAAAGTCAAACAAGAAAAATGGCAGTTTTAAAACTCATTAAAGTTAACATTTGTCTGTATTGTAAATGAGGTATATTCCCTAGGGTAGTTAACAGCTTTGGTGGCACAAGATGGGGATAATTTTTCAGATGTACTGTTTCCAGCGGGCCAGTGTCCTAAGGCTTTGCTTTAAATGGCCTTTTTATGCAGCAGGATAATGGGCAGTTTGTGCATTGCTAAATCAGCCCTATTTTGTTAGGAATGTTACAGTCAGGGCACTTACAATTTGTCAGAGGAAATGCAGAACATCTCTACAGGAGTCTGTTTAAGAGGACATCATTTCTCGATAAGCTCTTGCTTAGGTCAACATGCAGCACTGCTCTTACACTATTCCCCTGTTGCTTCTGCCACACGGGAATGCTCTGATTTATTAGGATTGCACAAGTCATGTCCTCCGCCTGACTGAAGCCACAATGTGGAAATTTTTTTCTTCCCTCCCCGTTTTCAAAAGGAAACGTGGAAGGTTACTTTTGAGGCCTCCTGAAGTATTTCTGAGGGGACTGTTTTGATGAAAGGAAATACCCGTATGCTGTACGGGATCTTTGTGGCACAGCTGCATGTTATAAATACATCAGGACCATCATCCTCGTAGAAAGTGGGCTGGCTGAGAGGGTTGACTCTGTGACTGTTATTAAACTACTCTAAAATGCTTGTGATGATGTGCAAAGGCAGAGCAAGGAGATTATAAACTTAGTGGATGTGATACAAAAACATCCAGTGACTGATGGTACTAGAGTTTTTTAACCAGAGCGTACAAAAAACCCAAACATCAACAAAAAAATCTAGAAGTCAAAGTGAGTTGCAGTGCTTGGTACTTCAAGTATATGTCCCGTCAACTTTTTAATTACATTTAAAATTGTGGAGACACTTCTCCTATAATACTGGCTTAATGAACGGTGATTCCTTAGTCAAATCTGCTTTAAAAAACTGTGTGCAATTCAGTGTTGTGTTAATTTCCCGTTTGATAAAGGTCCTAATACTCTGTCATTCAGGCTGCTATTACTAAGAAATTTTTGGTTTGTTTTAGCATTGTGATATTTTAAACCTAGTGCAGCCAAGGACATTTTTAATGAAAAGAAAAAAGGCAATGAAAAGCCTTAGTAATTTTGTGTTTGATGCCAATTGTAATATGAGAAGTGCAGAAAATATTTTGAAGGGGTCAAAGCTATTCATCTTTGTTTTTCTTTTTTTTTTTTTTCTCCTGTAACACAGAATTTAACTGTCTGCAGGCATTTAAGCCCAGAATATTCTACCTTCTCTGCAAAGAGATAAAACATTAGTTTCTCTTAAAAGACAACTTGGGTGGCTGTGAATAACCTTCCCTGGAACTGAAGTAACTCCATTATTCTGATTCACAAGGACTAATTCCTTATGGTTTCTTTTTCCCCTTTTCAAACTTCTGTTTAGCAGCCTTACTTCACCTCTGCCTTTCTCTTTATAGATCTTCTGAGAGGCTCGAGGGAAGAAGATTTTTTTAAATTTTTTTTTTTTTTTT
>VZRM01006060.1:153175-175675 GCA_013397955.1 Grantiella picta
TTTTGTAATGTGTGGGTAGATGTTTGTGTAAGGTTCCTGGTTTGAATAAGCCATACACAAAGATCTTTGTAAGTCTAGGTGGTTGACCCTTCAAGGTCTGGAATGATCCAATGAAGCAGGGAAAGCAGTCCTGGAGTTGGTAGCAAGGCGAAATAAAGAAGACATGATGGAAATCCCTTCACGTGACTTGTTCTGTCCGCAAAGAAACACTTCTGCAAGTGATGGCAGTGCTGAACCTGAGAATCACAGAGGACGTTAGTTAGCCACAGCAGGACAGGCAGTGTATGAGCAATCAGTGTGAGCAGAGGGCAGGCTGGGCAGGGGATGCTGCACCATGGGCTGAGCTCTCAGTGGTATTTCCAAGCCAGGACTGAGTGCAGTGATTAACAGCAGAAGTGCCTTCTGCTGGCACTGCAGAGTGGTGTGGCTGCACTTCACTTTGATATATAGGCAGCTAAATCAGTGTGATTAGACTGTGCAAATTAAATTGATGTAACATCATATAAGCATTGCCTGGAGAAGAAAGAATTTGATTTTCAGAAATGCTGGATACTTGCAAAGTTCAGCTGCCTAAGGATTGCTTTGAAAAAAAATGGAATCTTTGGTGTGGAGCCTTTGTTTAGCCAATGACAAAGAACTGATTTTTAAGGTAAAGGACAAGGGTAAAAAGAAATAATTTTTAAGAAATTATGAGAAGTAGAGACAAAAAATTAAAAATAATATTTAGACTCAGGCCAGTTTTAGGAAATAGAATAAGAACACAACATGGCAGCTAATACCCAGGGTAAAATTCACTTTATTAAAGTAGTTGTAGCATTTTTGTGAAAGCTTTAAATGAACACGTAGGAAATTTATATTATTTTAGGAAACTTGTCATTTTAAAGTCACTACTTGTCATCCAGCCATTTTCAGTTTACTGTCAGGTACAAAATTTTTCTGGTAGCCATCATTAATTTTCTAGAGTATTGCAAAGAGCACTATTTACACTCCTTACTAAGAGTCTTAAAGGGAAGAAAGTACAAGTACTTACTTTCCCCCAGAAATCAAGTCTCCAGGCTGCAGTTAGGGAACTAACATTTTTATATACCATCAACTTCTGTAAAATCATAGTTTCCATTAAAAGTATCTAGTTTGTTTTTTTTTTTTTTGCCTGTACTTTTGGTATGGAAATGTTTCAATTTCAGATTATTCTCAGGTCATCAAGGTAAAGGATAAAGAGACTTAACTGGTTTAAAATTAATTAATGAATTGTTAACTCTGAAACCTAATGATGATATTAAACTGACACTATCCTTTTTATGTCATATCATGTCCTTTCTGCAGAATCATCCAGGTACTTGAGTATCTGTTCTTTAATAATGCATCTCAGCCTCCAGGAGTTGTGAAAGACAAATGTCTTCCTTGTCTTCAGAAATTCAGTAAGACTAAACCTTTTATTGAAAGCTTTTTGGGAGCCCCCTTTTTACATGGCCCGAGTAGATGACCTTCCTTTTCAGGACAATATAAACTGAAAATAACACAGATTTCAGCAAGCTATAGAAGAATTTAGTTCCTATTTTATTCTTTTTTCATCTTTTAGGATGGTGTTTAATGAAGTTTGGCAATCTTTCAGACTTACTATGCCTTCATTACTGAATAATTAGTAGCCCATAAAGAATCTTTTCTATGCCCAAAAGTCATTAAATACAAGCAAAGGAGCAGCAGAAGTGCCTTTACTGAGAGGTGACATGAGCACTACCTGCTCTAAGTACAGGTTGGAATCTGGGCTGTTGGAAGAGTCTGGTCAGTGACAGGAAGCAGCTTTAGGTCCCTGAGCTCAGCTGTGGAGCCTCCACAAAATGTGCTCCAAGTTCAAACTTGGTGCATTGGAGTACATGTAGAGAGGGACTTTAGAAGATACCTTAGATACACACTGAAAGAAATTACAAGTGTCAATGCCCAAATTATTTAATTTCAAAGAAACAACCTGTTTGTACAACTCAGGAACCCCCCAAACATACACAAGAGTGTTTAAGGATTCTGCTTTAGTAAAAATAGTAACAAAAGGAATGCATATGGGAAAACAGTTTTAACTCTGTTGCAACAGCACTGGAGGGAAAGCTAAAGAAAGAAATGGGCAAGCAGAAAGTGTCAGATCACTCGTGATTTTGTTGCACGTTCCTCCATGAGTGGCGTAAACTTTCTTTTAAATTTTGTTTCTCGTTGCATATGGTATAAAGTATCCTCTTGAGCTCGTGAGGATCGTTGGAATCAGGCACTGATGGGAGTCATTCCCTTGCTGTGTTCATGCCTGACCTTGTATTCTCTGCATTGCTGGTAGGCAGTTCTGAGAGCTGCCAGTAGCGTCTACAACTTCACTGAGCTGGTCGGGGGGAAAAAAATACAGCACAGAGCTGTTCTGCTGCCTTTTTCCTCCTGACACACCCCATATGCTGAGATGGTGGGTGGCAGTAGGAGAGCTGGCACGTTAGCAGCAGTGTGTTCCCCGTGCCAGGGGAGTAATCTGTTGGCTGGTTAAATCTCATTTCTGATTCATCTCTACTTCCTGAGTAGCGCTAAGAGGCGAGATCCTCCCAGAAAACCCAGCTCTTGGAGTGTGTGATAGTGCAGTCTAGAGGAGACTCTGAAGCTTGTGCCTTGAAACTCTGTTTTGAATACTGATTTTAATATATTTAGAATAACCCCCAAACTCTAGACTTTCTAGAACTGGAGTGCATTAGCAATTTTTATGGAAATAATAGAGCTGTTTGCCCTTGTTAGGTTTTTAGATACACACATGCACAGGAAAATTCACCACGCCAGAAGATTCAAGTAGGCAAATCAAAGCAGAAACAAAAAAACTTATTTTCTCTGTTAATAACACTGCTTGTTAAACAGAAGTTGGCATAGAATCCCGGTGTGAAATTGCCAAGAAAAGATTGTTAATTTGGCATAAGCTTTAAGTCGTTTCATTCAGTATCACATGAAAATGAGTAGAATTATATGTGTGTTTGTACTGTGCACTGCTAGTGAAAAGGAGGATTTGCAACACAAGGAAAATAGGTGTGCACCATCAGGGGAGTTGATGTTCGTTTGACAACCCCAGGACTTGGCAAAGAAATGCAGCAAACTTGGAGGCAAGCAGCAGAGAAAACATCCTGCAATGTTTTGCTGGAAGAAGCAAAATAGAGCAGAATCAATCATCTTTTCAATGAGAGTTTGAGGTGACTTGGGCCCTGCTCTCAGCTCTGCAGAGGGCTTGCACACCTTTCTCTACTACGTGCAGAAGACTTTCCTTCCAGCAGGGCTGGTACAGGGCTTCTCTTTTATAACTGAGCCCTCCATCTGCTGGGGCTGATTTACCCTCTGTGGAGCTACAGAGCTGCTGGAATGGGAGTGGTCCTTGTTTCCTCGGGGCAATCCTGTCTGTTCCTCATCCCTCAAACTGTTCTTGTCAGCTTTAACAGCCCAACAGAGCTGCAAAACTGGGGAAAGGGGGGGAACACCCTTCCACAGCAGAGTTATTTATTGACTTTTTGTCTTATTGTAATGCTATAAGTATCTAGGGGTATTTGTTTGTTTTTTATTTTTTGTCCAAATATCTAAATTTGCCTTTCTTTGTGTCTGTCTGTGAATGAAACAGAGCCCCACTGGCAATAGTGTAGAGTTTCTGCTCAGTGCAGCTTGATGATGTACAAGGCTGGTTCCTTACCTACCTTTTATACGAAGGGTCAAGCCGGAGTAATACCAGAAAACACATGGAATAAAATCCTGATTCCACTGAAATAATTTTGTTTTTTCACTGTTGGATTTGTTTGGACTAGGATTTTTAACTGCAGTTAGCTGGAGGTAGGACGTTTTTCATAGTGTGTTCCTGGTGCTGAAATGTCTTTCTTCACACCTGGAATAGGACTACTGATAGCACAGGAGTTTGCAGCAGCATTTAAGGGATGGCAAAAATAAAAGCCATCTAAATAAAGGTAAAATAATACTGATAAAAGGACTGCCTTACTTGTCTCTAGTATTTTTCCTGATGTGACAGGTCGCCTTCAGTCTGCAGAGCAGTGAAGCAGTTCTCAAGGGCACCTCTGGCTTTGGGGGAAGTCTGTTCCTCCTGCAGGTCCTTGCTGTTGGAAGTTTCCACTCTCCTGCATTATTGCCCCCCTGCCTCCTGCGTGTGCTGCTGAGGGAGGTTTTGGCTGCTTGGCCGTGGGTTGGGCATCCACTGCAGGCTCTGCTTGGAACGAGCTGTCTGGTTCCTCCTCAGCCTCTCTGATGCTGTGCAGCGTCCTCACCACCTCCTGCAGCTCAGCCACCTGCAGCAGGGCCCTTCACCAGGCTCACCTTCTGCACACAGAGGTCCAGGCTCTTCCTGAAGCCTTTCCCTTAGTTGGTAATGAAGTGGAGCAGCTGCAGAACAAATTTTTGTTTTGTCGCATGTGGGACAACTGGTGGTGGAGAAGCAGAGAGGAGAATTGGAAATGATAGCTTCCTAAACCACTCCAAAGGATTTGTTAAACAATATCAGTCAGAGCCAGGAAATAGAGTTGTAAGAGCTGTGGTTTTGTATAAGAGGAAAATTCTGTTGGTATAAGAGTTGTTGCCATTTTCTTAAGTGTTTGAAAAATGAGGATACTGGAGTCTTGCTTTGGGTTAAGAGAAATCAACAGTTTGTACCAAAAGCGTTCTGAAGATCCAAAGAAGTACTAGGTATTTTTTATTAATATTTAAATAATTTTTGAGGGGGGAGAAGTACAGCAAAGGCAGAAGCTATCTGAACCTAATTTTATGCACTGATGATTAGGAATGCTTTTGGTACCTTCCTGCAGACTGGCATATGTAGCATCCAGGCTAGAAACACTAAGTGAGATAATAGAACTGTTTGGGAGAGACTTGTGCTTGCCTTCCTGCCCCTCAGTGGATGTGTATGGCTTTGGCTGAGATTCCCTATCTGCTTTACTTCGTTCATTACCTTGCTGTGTGCTGCACAGTGAGAGCAGGGAGTTATCAGGAGTAGGACTGAAGGGGAAGATGAAGGTAGCCTTCTTGTCCCACGAGAAGTGGGAGGCGAAGCAGCAGAGACAGTGAGACTGATTCAGGGAGATAACTCTGGAGTTTTCAGCATGGGGGACAAGAGAGCTCCTGAGTGGTGAAAGAACTGACAAAATTTCGCAGCAGGCACTAGTGGGAGATGAGAATCCAAGGGAAACATCATGCCATGGGAGAAACAAGCTTTCATTGATCACAACATGCCGGGATGTTTTCATGAGAGAGTACTGTCTGGGAAACCATTAACTGTGGTGAGGGGGAATACGATAGCTGACAACTTTCTGTTTTAAGAGATACACATTAAAAATACATCTAACATATGGGACACAAAGAATCTAAATAATGTTATTAAACTTCTGGTAGATGTGAATCTCGAGGGATGTTTACATATGCTTTTGAAGAAAGCTTGAAAACCACTAGATTTTGCATTTCTAGGCTTAATTCATCATTTTATTTTTTTCTGTTTAAAGAAATCTATGCAGAATTATTAAGTTGCTCAAAATAAGCCCAAAATAGAGGACTGAGTTTTATAAACATTTTACATATTTGTGTTTAATTTGTTGAAAATAGGATAAAATCTGCTCGCATTTGGCATCCCGAATACAAATATTAGGAACCCAATCCCCTGATGCAGTGTAATTTTTAACAGTACAGTTTAACAGTCTTCCAAAAGATATTGTAGACACTTTTATTTTACAATAAGAAATTCTTTTTTTAGCATAGAAAAATAATATACATGTTTGTCTTTGTATCTTATGAACTGAACTGCTATGTGTTGGTTTCTGTGCACATCTGCATTCACTGCAGAAGAAAAAGAAAACAGAATTGCACCAACAGCATTTGATTCGGAAATATATTTATTTAGCTGGCTCAAAAAATTAGGTTAGGAGATCACAGTGCATAGAGGGTCTTTTACCTCTAAAATATAAACCTTCTATCTCCCAGTGCAGGAGTGTTAAGTGCAGAGCTTTTAAGTTGAGAAAATATGCAGTTCATGTGAAAGGTTTGATAGCACTATATACCCACCAAAAGCTTAAATGTGCCTGACTGGTTTTATGGAGGACAGTAAATTAGTCTTTCCTTTACCTCTGACAGGTGAGCAGCACTTCTTGCATGACCGGTGGCTCTCACCACTCGTCACTACCACACAGGTGAGGCTTTCCCTTTCAAAATGATGACTGGTAAGAAAAACAAGATGTCTTTGCTGGTTATAAATTTAACTCTTCTATGATTAGTCTGGGCCAATTAGGACACCCCTGGGGTTCAGACTATGGCTCAAGTACAAGCTTGAAAGCCTGATTAGCTGAGGTCTCTTGATACTTGTTCTTGGTAGTAAATGCTGGCACATATAGTATTGATTTTCATTTAGATATCTTAATGTTTCCAGACAATCCGAGCAGATGTGGGCTGAACTCAGATCTACGAGAGTGCTGGGCTGCAATCTGCAAGCATTTTTCTTGCCATTTTGTTTCATTTTTCCTAAACTTAACTGATTTGGAATCAGGAGATATAAATGAAAAATGCAGAGTTTGCCTATCAATCATGGCATGTACAAACATTGCTACTGCCCTTTTCTAACATCCTATTACCACTGGGTAGTTGGCTAGTCAAACAGGAATAAAAATTACACTGCAAACATCATAAGTTAGGCTTGATTTGTTGAGCAAGAAGCCTGACAATTCTGTAAGAGTTATATACCTCAGCCTCGCTGAAAATCAGCCTTGTTATGGCTCTGGTACGTCTATAAAGATTGTTCATTTCATATAAAACAGCTACCTGCACTGAAAGGCCTGAAAGGAAGAATGATGCTGGTTATAAATATAGAGGAAAATCTATTTGTCTGCCCCTTCGTGCTGTTAGCGAGTCACACGACGCAGCCTGGCCGCGGCTCCTCGGCAGCAGGGGGAGTTTGCCATGGCCACCTTTGCTTTCATCTCCTGGCCTGGGCTGAAGCACATCATCTCTCTTTGTCATATGAGATAAAGCAATGAAGTGTGACCAGTGCCACTGCATTGCACTCTGCCCACCAGGAGCACGTTAATGATAATGAAAAACTATACTGCGCCGCATTTAAACTAAATGTGAGCGTAAGGCTGTCTGTCGGTGGAGTGGTGGAACAGTTAATGTCATAAAAGATAAATAGAAATTATTAGAATTGGCTTGGAAGGGATTTTTTATAGAGCAGGGTTGTATTCCTTTAAAGTTATACATTATCAGACTGTTAAATCTAATTTCAGACTACTGGGCAATTAAAATGATTAACATTATTTACTCACATAGTTCGATTCATTAAGGTTTTAAACACCCTTTACACACTATTTATGTTGAAAATAAAGAAATAATGTGTTAAAATGTCTTGGATCATTAATCATTCAAATTTGCTGTATAACTGCTTTCTCAAAACCTTCTTATCACTGTGAATATTTACAAACCTCAGAGGCATTCTGCAATGATGAGCAAAATCAAATTCTACCCACCCCTGATATGTCCAACAGACCTTTGGTAGTTTCCAGGCCTATTGTGTCTGCAAGAAAAATTAGGCAGAAAAATCCTAAGGTTGTCTTAAAAGTTATTCTTCCCTGGGGCTTGTCCAAGTCTTGGCTGTGTTCACCTGGGCTCTTGTTCCCTCTTGGATATGTGAGGGGAGCAGCATGGATGCTGCACTGAGGCTGGTAGGACCTCCATGGATAAAGTCTTGTGTACTGAAATGGAAATATACTCTGAGTTTGGCACTTAGTTTTCAAGTGTGTCAGATGGAATTTCGTATTATCTACTGACAAACCAGTTTATTAGATGGATATAAGAAGAGATCTTCAGGCTAGTAAATGCTGCCATTAGTCAGAGGTGAAACACCCACTTCCCTTCTGTGTTGGCATTTATAACAACCTCTGAAATACTGTGGGAAAAGTCATGAAAGTCAGTATACAGTATGTGACAAGACAATTACAAACTGCATATTGATGCTGGTCTTTTGAAAAGATTTTCTACAGGCTTTTTTTAGTGGTTTGAAACACCAGGGTTTGCTTATTCCCTTGTTTGTTTTTATTCCTGCACTGACCAAAAATACCTTTGTGAAAGAAATGCTGTGAATTGCAGGGGGCAGTTGGATTTAATCTAGACTGGGGTCCCATATTCTGGGAAGGCAGATTATTGTCCCTGGAAGCACTGGGAGAACTGGAGGCCCATAAAGGGGCTCAGTGCAGCAGGCAGGGATCTCAGGCAGGGCTGGAGGTTCTGAGGAGCACACAGGGCTGCAGGAAGCACTGAGTCACTCCGTGTCCTGTTCCCCAGAGGCCAGATCTGCTGAACAAGTGTGGCCATTACTCTTTTGTGGCACCATTAGGAAGAGGTAATTATAATTGGCCTCTCTGAAATCACCCAGGGGCTCGGCTGATGTGTCAGAAACGTGGATGGTATTAAACACCACGACACAGCCATATTTTCCCAGCTGGCAGTGTGACCCCAGCACCAATGCTATATTTAGTATCTAGGGTCTTCCTCTCTGAGAATATTCAGGAGTATTCAGATGACTCCTAGATGCTATTACTGGAGCCATGTGCTCTGAGTGGGCACTGCAGAAATGGCTTCCTAATTTAGGTGTTCTGGATTAGGCCCAGTTATCCTAACAGATTTATTAAGGAGCTCTGCTTTCTAATTTATTCACTTCCCAGGATGCCCAGATGCAGTTAGAGACAAGTGCAGCAATGCCAGCATCATTAGTGAAAGGTGCACTGACAACAAAGGGGTGCCCAGTCAAGTGGCTCAGCCTCCAGTGAGGCTTGGAGAGGAGATGGTCAGTGAGCTGTCAGGGATCCACACCACTGTCCTGGAAGTGACCCTTTTTTACCTCTTGGATTGGCCACTTTCTCCCTTCATTGCATTACTCTGTGTAAAGCTGCCTGACACAGCGAGTGTCTCACTGTGCAGCCTCAACCCACTCTGTTCTCCAGACCCTGTCCTGTATCTGCTGCAGTTCTAGCTCTAGAAAATAAAGGCAACTGTCAGCCTGTATCAGTGAGGATGTTTCTAATGTTATTCATCATTCATTTCAAGAGTAACATTAGCAAAGCCTTTCCCTTGAGAGACTGACAGCTGTTATCATCTCAGCAATACTAGAAGCTTTTCCTGACTTCAGGGAACAGAAATCCCAGAGTTACTCCTGAATTTCATGTCAGTGTGTGGTGGTCTAAGCCAGCCCACCAAAATGGCATACAGAGGCACTGCACCATTGCAGAATAAGGCTGAGAATCAGCAGCTGCTCACATGAATATTAAGAACATCTTTCAAGCCATTCATTTGCTTAAGTTTTTTCTACCCCAAATCCAGATGGAGGGAGAAAAGGTGGAGAAATAGTCCCTTTAACTTGGGCTGAGATGTCTACCTGTGTTCTTGGTGCTCTCTGCTATGCCCTGTGTGTCTGTTTTACTCAGAAACCTGGGACTTTGGCATATTTGTGATCTCTGGCATCACCATAGAAGTCATGACTTCTGCCTCCTCTTCCTAAACTTGTAAATTTGGATGGTAGAAGGTGGGGTGAGGAAGGGAATCCAGAGGACTGAAAAGGGCTTCTCTATCCACAGGTAGTAAATTCTCCTGTTGCACTGGGTTTATACACCAGAAATTTATCCATCATTTTGATGTGTGACAGAGCTGTGGCCTTCAAGTTAACCTGGCTGCGTTTGGTCACAAAGCATTAGGATTGATGCTGGTGCCCTCAGTACCTTTGCCCAAGCCAAGCTCTCCTGGGGCTTGTTGGACTTGTTTCCCCATGGAGCTGCAGAGGAGTTCTGCCCAAATGATCAGCCAGAAGGATAGACTGAGCTGAGAATATAACCCCATAGTACCACAAACCCTCACAGATATCCAGGAAATACAGAATAAAAAATTTAGTCCGGGTCTCTGCCTTTTCTATTTTGCTAATAATTAGAATTATATAACACAGGAATGACTTTTATTGTTGGTATATCTGGGAAATTATTTTTCCTTTGAGTTTTTTAGACTTCTTCTACCTCCCATTGATTTTGATTATTTACTGTTTGACAAGGGGAACACAGGCAGCCCATGCTGTGCAAAAGATCAGAGGTGCCTTCATTCCTCAAGGCTATTGCCTTCTTTAATTCTTCAGTGTAGGATCAGCGAACTGATTGCATTTTCTTCTGTTTGACACTTTATATTTCACATTTCTTCATCAAGCTATGCTAACATGCTCTCTTTCAGTGCGAGCTGCTCTGAGAATATAGCCTTTTTGTCTTGGCCATTATTATAACCCTTTGGTGACTTGTAACAGTGACTTTCAGACACTGTCCTGATTCATTGTCTTTCAGTTAAACTGGATGGAGTTGAGTATCTTGTTAATCCACTTTTTGTGCTTTTCTTTTATTGGTGTTATATGTATTTCATATTTAATCATTGCATGATGTGGCTTGAGGGCAGTTGTTCTTTGATTTTATTTTTTTTTCCTGAACCAGGATAGTCTTACAGGCCTAAGGGGAGATTTTTTAAGCTCCAAACACTGCACGCCAAATCTGGTAGTAAAAAGCGAAGTTCAAATATTTGCAAATAGAAACAAATAAATGTACACTCTATTTGGGCATGGAGTTCTGTGTGTGCATTTTTGAAAAACAGCTCCTTGGACAGACATGTTTTACAATGGTGGGAAAGAAGCCAAAGGAATAT
Source organism: Grantiella picta (assembly GCA_013397955.1). Lineage (NCBI taxonomy): Eukaryota > Metazoa > Chordata > Aves > Passeriformes > Meliphagidae > Grantiella > Grantiella picta. Next base: position 163,880 of record VZRM01006060.1, read on the forward strand.
GAGTGTTTTGAGTCTTGCTACTTTCTGAGTGATCCACTTTCTGGTAGAATATAGTTAATGTAAGTAACTGAAGTAGAAAAAACAGGAGTTAGTTCTGTCAAACCTGGCTTTAGGTTATGGTTCCAATTTTTTTGATCAAATAGGCTTCTCTCTCCTTTTCTGTATGGTAAGATATGCAATGAAGTACATATTTCCAGTGACTAATGCTTGTGCTGTGAGTCCCTGTAAATGAAAACTTGGGTGATGTTAGATCAAAGCCTACAGTAATTTCATAATTTCTTTAAGAAGAAATGCTTGTTTTCGGCTCTAGTTGGCATCAGTCTAAATGAATCAGTAAAATGGGATGATCTCAGCTCATATAAATAATAGCAGTCCTCTCCTGTTAGAAATTTCTTTTTTTCTGGAAAAGCCAGTTGTCCCACATTAATGCATTTCTAATCAAAACCACTAAGCCCCATATGGTATTTTTTAACACATTTGAGAACCCTGGTTAAGACAGAGCTCTAAATGTACTGGAAACCAAAGTTCATTGTTTTTCAACACTCAAGAGAATGTGCAGAAAGTAGACCCTTGTATTTCTGTCTTATCCTGCTTCTTGGTTTTGCAGTTCTTGGTCTCATTCTCTTTCCTATTCTTCTTTTTCTGCTTTTATTTTTTGTATGTGAAATGACCTTCATGTAACCATATAATGAGGTTCATCCTCTCTCTCCCTCTTAAACATAATGAACATCAGAAAAGCTCTCTGAGACATGAACAAAAACCAAGAGGGGAACATCCCAGAATACCAGGGGATGGTGAGAAAGGAAGTCCACGATACTTCAAACCAGTAAAATATTAGAGCTTAAGACAGAGCTTGCCTGTAGAAATGGTGCTTGAAAAGATTTTGCCCACATTTTTGTGAAAAAATGTCTGAAAAGATACTTTGGGATTAAAATATTTTTGTGTTTGTGTTTATTCTTCAAATGGCATCTATTTCCTCTGAGTCATCATTAATTGCCCAAATTTCATATTGTGTCATGTAAGGTGGAAAATAAGCATAAATTACTAGTCAAAATTGTATATTATATAAAATTCCTCATGCTGTGGTGGCCCTTGAAGCTATATGTGCATCCAAACCCCCCTAAATTTCAGGTTAAATTCTGAATTTTTACTAGTTTAAAGCACATCTTTTAGCACCAATTAAAAGTGTTACCATGGTGTTTCTAACCTTCCTTTTATTGATCTTGTACTTCCTCTTCTTCCTAACATGTCTCACTAGTTTTAGTTTGATTTTTCTAATCCATCCCTGCATTCTGAGCAATCTCTCTGCTTGGTAACACATTCCCACTGTCCCCTTCTGTGTGTGTCCTTTCCATATGAGCAGAAGTTTCTTGTTCAAGTCTGGTGGCCTTCAGACAGGCTTGCTTAAATTCCTGCATGTCGGAGTAGGCTGTTTCCAGCTTGGAGGAGGTTTTGTGCCACAAAAAATATCCAAAGAAAAGGGGAAAAAAAAAAATTAGTTTCTAATTCTGGCCTGGCAATTGCAAGGTAAGCATAAATATTTCTGTATGTACACTAGGAAACAACCCTGCCCTTAATGGCAAATTTGGCAACAGAAGAAGGAATGACAGGGAATGGGGAGTGGTATTGAAAGGGTTTAATTTCAGCATGCACACAACTCAGAGCTCAAGGAAAAGTGAGATAAAATTCTGCCTTGACAACCTATAGTTCAGCTATCCTTCCCAGCAGAAACAGGCCTTGTGCAGAGTGATCACCCTGCTGACAAACAGGTCTGTGTCACTTCATTACACAGAACATCTTTTGCTTCAGAGTCTTTACATTCATTTTTAATAAGTAGAATGTAAAGAAAAATTAATTACTGACCACTACACAGTGCCTTTTGACGGCACTATCATTTTATGGGGAGGATAGAGCTTACCCTCTCCCTGGGCGTGCATGAGTTTTAAACTGGCTAAAACATGCAGGGTGGAAAAAGACCTTATCAGAAGCACACTCTGAAAGAAGTAACTATCTGAAATTATTGTTCAGCACACCTGGAGTCTCTTTAAAGCCACGTGAGGCCACTTCCCGCAGTGTCAGCACCAAATGGTTTATTCCAGGAGGATGAGAGCAGCTAGAAATTTAGTTAGCAGAAGGAAAACCAGGCATGCCAACGTGCTTCCTCCAGTTAACTCAAATTGCCCCTGTGACCCTGCAGCGCTTTGCACTGATGTTCTGCTGTAACACTACTTGAATGACATTTTGTCATTTGCTGAATGTTAACCTGCAGAAATGCCATCTTTGCTCCTTTACTTTGAGACAGCATGACATGCGCCGCAGCCCCCAGTTGTTGGGGGTAATTTTATGCTCCTTTCCTGACAGACAGGATTCCAATAGCACCATATGTCAAAAACTCCAACCCATTCCAGTCATGTACCCACACCGTCCAGCTGTCACAGCTATAATTATTGAAACTAAAGCCCAGAGAAGTTTCTAGTTTTGGAAATGCTCTAGTCTCCTCAGATCTTTACTACTGATGTTATAGCTGATTAGGACCCTGCCAGCCTTCTGTTGGTCTCTTGAAAACTGCTGTAATTCCCATTCATCATGGAAGCTAACCAGCTGCTCCGGAGCCATCCCCTCCAATGTGTCGCTTGATGTTGTACTTCGCTGTTGTCCTGACCTTGATACTTGGGATGTTCAAACAAAGGCTCCTTATTTTGTTGAAGCTGGTCCAAAAGGAGCCAGTTAACTAGATCCTGCACAGAAAAATGGCAGTGTTTGCTGCTGGTTCCTGGTGCTGCTGTAAAGAATAATCGTAAGCCACGTTCTTTTCTCGGCCATCCCTGGCCATGGCAGTGAGAGGCACAGACCCCCTGGAATGCTCTCCTGTCGGGCTGACATTGAGCTTTTGGCAGGAACATCTGTCTTGTCTCTTAGCACAGACGAGAGGGACTCCTGTAATCAGGGTTTTGAGCCTTTACAGCCACTTCTAACCAAATGTAAGGAAGTTTAACATCTTTTGATTCTATTTGAAACTTTGGTCTGAGTAGAGTTCAGCTGTTGGCTTTTTCTATTAAAATCTTAAAGCTGAAAGCTTTATGATCTTGAGGTGTTTATAAGTTTTAGGCTTTTTTGACAGCCTTTACATTCGTATCTCTTGCAGTGCAGATATGTGTAGTACGTAAAGTAGCACCTTTTTAGATTGCATTTTCACACTAATTTTTTTTTTTTTTTTTGCCTCCAGGAACCAGCCCCCCTTCACCTATTGCAGTAACTTCACTGCCAGTGTTAGTTACGCTTTTCTGGTTTGTTCATTCACTTAAAGACATTTTTTATTCTAAATATATGAAGGCTACTACATTTAAATGAGAAACACATAAATTAGCTGGCTTATATTTTAATCAGATAGCAATTTGTAATCTAGTGCCTAGATTCCAATATACTGCTCTCAACCTGGATTTTATAAACTCTTTTGAGATGCTAGGTAAGAAAATGTCAATACCTTTAAAGAAGAAATGTTTTATGGATGAAGGGAGATTTTTAAAATGTGAAAAGCAGGACTGAGTTGGAATTCCTCAACTGGAACAACTGACTAATTTGATGAGGAGAATGAGAGAGAAATTTGCTAAACATATTCTTTAGCAACTGTCTTCTAATAAGGAAGAAGTTATTCCAACAGAAACCATCACACACACATAAAAAAAGGGAATTTGATATTGCTGCTGAGAAAGCTCAGGATGACTTTGACTATTGGAAGAAGATCAAGTGTGTTGTCATGCAGATCACTGGCTCCCTTTTACAGCAGCAAGGACGGTGCAGATTTAAAAGCCAGACCAGATTTTTCAGAACACACATAAGAAATTATCCCAAATGGAAAATAAGCTGTGTTTAATTTATCGTTAATTCATAGCTTTTAGATTTTATTTTAATGGCCAGATTAGGAAAGAATGAAGAGATTTGATCTGGTGGACCCTGAGGTCCTTGCTGTTTCCCAAATCTCCAGGTGCATGGTCTTCTTTTTTTTTTTTTCTCATTAACCATCTCTCTGTGGAAGCCTGAAGTCAACAACTTCCGGACAGTTGATTACACCTGAGACCAATTTTGGGAGTCTTGGTAGTCACCTTACACTGAGCTGAATAACAGTTGAAATGGGACTGTTAAATAGGAGACCGAAGGAGAATAAAAACGGAGTCTTTGACCAAAGAACTCAATACAACAGGATAACCAAAGACACGAAAAAAGGAAGTAAACAGAGATGCAGGAAAAAAAAAGAAAAAAAAAACTGGAGAAGCAATCAGTGTAAAAGCAGCAGAGGGATGTGTAAGCTGAAGGACACATTGAGCTGGGTGTGCCAGCAGTGACAGACAAGCCTCAGAAAATGGCTTAGGACAGCCAGCAGAGAATAAAGGATGGAGAGAACACAGTGAAGTGCTCTGCATTGTGGGGTAAAAAACAGGACAGGTTTTTAGAGATTTCCTACTAAAACTGGAGGAGAGAATGTATGTTGGCATTCTGAGACATAATCAAAACCTCAGTAAAAAACTGCAAAGAAAAAGGTGAAAGCATAGGCTCTGCCTGGCACAGAGTGAATATTGAGTAGACCACAACTTGTTCAGAACAAGACTTACAAAGAACATCCAGGACTGAATGAGGAAGAGAAGGTAAGAAGAATATAGATGTCTTTCAGAAAATAAGAAGAAATACTTGCAGAATGTATGAGGAAGACCCAACACATACTTTTATGTGGTATTTGTAATAAGTTGGAAATTGGTGTAGCTACAATATAGCTGAATCTACTAATATCTGTCTTGAAAATAGGTGTAGAAAGTTATCTCACAGAAATGGCATGTTTTGGAAATTTAGGGCCACCAAAGGCCTTGATTAAACTAATAGAAAACATGTACAATTATAGAAGAAGCCAACAGAAGGAATTTCCATAATCACAGGAGTGGGACGAGCCAGGTTGCTCTTACTGTTGCTGTTCTGTTTAGTGCTGGATTGGAATTAAAAGATGGAGGGAAAGGGTGGGCTGAAGAATCATATTTTATGAGAAAACAGTGAAAACACAACTTCTCAGAGGATATCCATCTTATGGCTTCATTAAGAAACCATCAGAGGTTCCTTGGAGAAGCTAAGACTAATAAGCAGAAACTCAAGACTGAGGTTCAGCATGCAGAGATAAGGAATGAAGTCTGAGACAACTTAAAAGGGACTGTGAAAAGAGAGTTTGAGGAATTTCAGCTATCTCTTCTCTTGCTTTTGCCTCTTGTTTGATAATAGTGTTATTTCTTTTTAGCAAACCGAGTCTCTTGCTTCAGGAAAACTATCTTCAACATCAACTTGTTAAAAGGGAATGTGTGGGCAGTAGCACCCTGGAAAGCTGAACATGGAGCTTCAGCCTAATGGATCTGAGTATTAAGCAATCTGGAGAGGCTGACTTAGTGGAGAGTGCTCTGATGGCTAAGGTACTGCAACTAATTTATATCAGTTTTGAATGCAGTTGTATGTGTTTCAATGTCCTCAATGATAAGGATATCAAGCCCTTTTCCCTGTTTCTAAATCTAACAAATAGTTGGGTGATTTCCTACACCCCTTGGTCCATCTAAATTACAGTCAAGTTGCCACTTTCCCCCTGCTATGTGTGATCTGGAAGATTGTGGGGATTTGATGTTTTGATTTAGATGAAAGTTGGAGACGTTTACAAAAATCATTTTGCTTGATTGCATGTGTCTTTTCCTTCTGCAGTGTTGCAGCTGGAGATCACATAGAAGGTGCTTAATTCTCTGTTGTGCCATAGTGTTGCCAAAACAAACACAGCATTAGTGTCTTGCAGCAGAAGTGATGCAAAAAAAGTTTAAATGGGGAGTTCACTGGCCTGGTAAATACTGTGTTGAGTTGGATATGGAACCTGTATTGAATGCAAGAGAAAAAGGAAAGGGGTTTTTATGATTTATTGTACCTTTGCTAACTGAGGCAAAGGGAGCATCCAGCTCTCCTAGGAAGCAGTGGAATTAGGCCAAGATTTTTTAAAAATCACGTTTAATACTTATAAAAACCTGATATATGAAAATTTACAATTTTCATTTTTAGACTGTTGAGTTGACATGTAAAGAAAACCTTGTTCTTATGAGATACTTTGAGAATTATTCGAAGACAGCAGTACGTTCAAAAACTTACAATTTAAAAAGAATGCAGCAGCAATCGTGTAGGTGTAGTGATGGATTGATACCCATCTGCTTGGTTAGGAAGAGCTACTACTTTAGACTAATTTCGTAATTACCTTTAGGTTGATATAATTCCAGGTTGTTTTTTTTTTTTTTTTAAATAATAGGATGTAATAGGAGGAAAAAACAAAATAAAGAAGAGCTAAGAAAATAATAGTTCCTCAGAAGATCCTCCTTCTTTTCTTGTTTTTTTGTTTTTAACTGACAGCGTGGTACAGAATTCTGCTAGGCAGAAGCATGCCAAACTGATTTTTATAATCATTGCTATTATTGCTGTTTATTACAATAATATACTTTAAATTTACAGTTTTGAGTCATCACTGCTATAGAAGACTATATGTGTAGCTATACATACCTAATTATTTGTGGAAGGTATTAGTATTGTAAACACAGCTTATCTTTGTTATGAGAGTGGCATTAATAACAGAATTTCATAAATGCCAACATACAGTACGATAATTTCCAGACCCTCTGAAAATATGGTGCATTGTAGCTGAAGATGTTCACAAATGCATGTTGTGTGTGTGGATGGGGAGGGGGAGGAGGGCTGTTTTGTGCTTAGAATGCTTTCTGATGCATAAATATTAGCATTAAATAATTTTGAATACCTTGTTTTCTAAAAAGATTAGTAGCTCTTCTCTGCGTGATAAATTGTGCAAGAGTTATTGTTCACACCAGTCTTTGTGCTGTATTATCCTGTGCAGCTTTAAATAACCCAGCCCAAATTACGCTCAGCAAGCTGTTGGGAAAGCTTGGAGGATTCTCAGAGCTGAAGGGCCAATTTGTGCCCTGACTTACATCCTGTGCAAATGCACTGACTTCGTGCTGCCTCTAAAGGGTATGAGGAAGCAAAGAATTTAATCTGTAGCTTTTGTTTTATTATTTTTATTTAGCTTCGTTCTAGGTTGATTTTTTTCCCCCCCCTATTTTTTATTGATGCGTAATTTCATCCTCCTGCAGAGGAAAGTTGTGCTTGTGTGTTGCTGGTTTGTAGAGAGCAGCATTTCACCCTCTCTTGCTTGGCATCTCAAATGTTACATGAAAACTCTTACTAAAAAAAAAATAAAGGGAGAGCTACATGCTTGTTTACCAAAACTCTGGTTTATATTGGATCACGTTTGGAATACCAAGCTTCGCAATTGAAAATATTGCACAATAATGTACATCCTTTGTGTAAAATATACTTTTTAATCTCGTGACTGTGAACTTGTTTCTTTAAATAGGTAAGTCTTCAATTGGGAAGTGTGAGCCAGATTTGGGGTTTTTTGGTGCATCTGGATTGTCTCTTCTTGGTGACCTTTTAGGTCTGATGTCAGAGATATTCTACATGTGAGGTTATAGGTATTGGGGAGACAGGCAGTGTAAATGGGGCTAAATTTGGTTTGACTGAGCAAAGTTCCATCAAACTGCTGTAATATGAAGTGTCAGTGTATCATCTTGACTGATATTATATTTCTCCCTCCCTTCTCATGGTCTAGGAATCACTTGTGCTAGGAAACAGGGAAAGTGAAGTAAGGGTTTTTTGGAAATACCAGAGTTATCTCATTTAGGTGTTCTCATCTGATTTTGCTCCCTGATGACTCTTGCAGCAAGAAAACCTCAAATTCTGGGTATTGTGAAGTGATTGGCAGCAAGTAAGACAAGCAGAGACATTCAGACATAGATCTAGTATTAATTCAAGCTGTGCAAATAATTAAACACACCAAGTGAAAGAGGTGAACTGAGCAGTTTCCACTGAGTTTAAGGACAAGGTGAAGAATTCCACTTTTCTTAATGACCTTAGGAATAAAAAGTATTTTGTAAGGCCATCCATCTTATGGTAATTAGAACTAAGTCTGTTTAATCAGGAGAGTGTAAGACCAGATGCTGCATTTGCCTGTTTTGCTGTCCCAGCCCATCCCTTGTGTGTGTTCAGTGGTCAGTGAATCCCACTGGAATGGGTGGTACTGGGTTAGCTCATGGGGCTTCATCCTGAGTGGATTTTGTGGACAGATCCTCCTGAACTGCTCTTTTATCAGTCTGCTGTCTGTATTCCAAATGCTGAAAGTTCACCTCAGCATTGGTTAATACAAGGAAAACAGGAATAATTTCAATGGAAAAAAAAAAAAAAAACCACAATGTGTAATTGGTGTCTAGTTCACAGATCCTCCCACTGATATTTCCAGGTGAGGAGGATGCTCACCCTGTTCGATTGCTGAGCTAGAAAAAAGCTGTTGTCTGACTGGAGAGTAGAAGAGAGTGAGGAGGAGAAGTTGTGCTTCAGTTCAGTGCTTGCCACAGTTTGTTTTCACAACAGTTTGATTTGGCAGTACTTGAATTGGAGGAGCAGGTTTGGAGTGACAAGAAACAGAAAATAAATGCAATTTTTTTTTGGTGATTAATGGCTTCAGAAATAACTGGCTTAGAATAACTTGCTGGCTCTAACCCTTCAGGGAGTGTTACTATGTGAGCTGAGTTTGGCTCTTCTGCCATTTTGTGTTTTCTGGGCAGTCAGTCACAAGTTTGATTATCAGAGATTTTGGCAAAATTATATCAATTTGATAAGTTCACTGAATTTGCAAAAACAGTGAGTAAAATTGCTGGTAGATATCACAGTTTAATGAGAAAAATTAATGTGGGTTACATGTTGCTGTGGTTAACCTCTGCAGCACACCTAAGATATACAGTCTGTCACTAATTGATTGAAAGAAATCATAATCTCCACCTGAAATCTGATTCCAACTAGAATGTACAAAAATGCTTCCAAAAGGACAGTAACCTTAGTTTGTCAGATCGTAGAAAAGCAGTTGGAGAAAACAAGAGCCTTGTTCTTCCAGATTGGGATCTCTTATCTGTACTGTAATACCATTTCCATTGCACTGTACAGAAAGGGAAAAATCTGTCTTCATATAATTTATCTCCATCAAAACCATGAAGTTTGTCTCCTAGGATTATTCCTTAAGTGGCCTTAAGAAATTTTTGCATGACCTTGGTACATCTAACCAAACACATTCCCTTCAGTCAGACTGTTTTTGCCTTCTCACTAAGTCAGAGAAGCAGGTGTCAGTAAAAATTCCCGTTGACACTTTCTTCAGGTATCTAAAAGTTTAAGCCTTGTGGAGGAAAGCCATCATGAAAAGAAAGAAGGATGAAAATTTCAGTTTAACCCAGCGTTAATAAGTGCCTTGCTTTTCTGTTTCCTTATAGAAAGTTTTGGGAACTTACTCCTGTGTGAGCATAATTTTTGAAAGTTTCTTTAAGGAAGCTATTAGCTCTGCTGGCATATGGAGAATTTATAATTTCTGCAAGTGTTATATAGGAGAGACCCTCTCATGTAAGCATATGATGCATTTAAGTCATGTTATGAAATCTGCCTCTATATCTGGCAATGATTTCAAAATTTCCTGAGTTCTCTGTTTAAACTATAACAGAACTCCCAAGCACAAACTGTCACTGAAGGGGAGCTAAAGTTATAGTATGTTATGCTTAGGTAAAAAATATTAACAGAATATTTTAATAGTTTAGGCAGAGCAGACACAGAGTGATGATGTGCACATTTTCCAAAGTCATGTTAGCATTTACTTTTGTATTCCATACTGATGATCAACCTCTCCCTTTGCTCCCTGTCTCCCAAAGACTTTGATGTGTTTCTGAAATGCATTTCATCTCATGCAGATGACATACACTGATTCTGCTGGCCTAAATTTTTCACTCTTGGTTTGGGGTTTTTTTTGCTATTAAATGCCAACTGCATGAGGAACTGGGGCTCTTCTGCCCCTCTGCTCCCAGGAAACCACTCCATGTCCTGTGATGGTTTTCCCAAAGGGCTGTGATCCTCCCAGCTGACCACTCACCCATGACTAGCTATCCCACTTGCTCCTCTTCTAAAACAAGTGGTATTGAAGTGTTTTTCTCTTTTCCCTTTGGAGTATGAAAATCAAATGCTGGATGTGGGGCTTACAGGTGATTCCTGCACAGGTAGGATTGGAACTGATGACTGGTGAAAATAAGGACTTTTTTTTTTGTAGTGCTACTACACATGGATCTAAACCCCATACTTCCAACTGTGTAGTTTCTTTGTGAGATAATAGCTGTGCTTAGTGATTGTTTTGCTGGAACTGAAGAATTTCCAATAATTTCCCCAAGCCCTGTATAGCTGGTTTGCCTGCTTCTCTCGGTGTTTGGTGGTCAGTGATCTGACTCAGAGCTTTGGCTGCTCTCACTCTTCCCTCCATTATTGTTTCACTCTTCCTGGGTCTATAGCAAGTTCTGCTAAGACTTGAGGATGAATAAGTGTCTTTTCCCTAAAAATCCAAGGTATCCTGGCTATTATGGTTTTATTGTTGAAGGCTCTTTACTATGCTGCCCCCTAAAGAAGCCTCATTATAATTTGTCTGAATTAAACACTAAATGCAGCTCAAATTGTGGGTTTTCTGTCAGGAAGCACAGTCACCTATATAGGCCTGGTACTGAGGCTGACAGGGGCTTGAATTATTGTTGTAAAAGATTTTAGATGTTCTGTAATTTTATATAAATTTCCTTTCAAACTTGGAAAATTTCCTTTCCAACCTTACCAAGTTTTAAAATAAGGAAGGGAATCTTTATAGTCCTGTTGCAATGGGAAGGTTGAATTATTGTCACATGAATGACTTCAGTAAGAGGAAAAATTAAGTAAATAATGGAATTTTAAAATTCTATTTTATTCTATGAAGTCCTTAGGAGACTTGCATTGCAACTTCAAAAAATGCAGCAAATAAAGATGTTTACACTTAGTTATATTGATTCTTTGCTTCTTTCATTTCCACTCCTTAAAAAAACCAAAAAAAACCCTACCACAAAACACTGATTTAGGCAAAAGCTGTTTGCATCATATTATTTTTTTCCAAGGTAAAGACTCAGTGCCTAGACTTTTAAACAAGTGCTTTATCCTTGAAAATGAAAATAAAATATTTTCATGTAATCAGTAAATTTTGTTATGAAACTTTACAGCAGCTATATTAAACGATAAGAATAACTACTATTTTGAAATTCTGAACATCTCATAATTAGACCAGCCTTTAAGAAATATTCAGAGTTAAGGCACATTAGAATGTATTCCACAACATGGAGACAGCCCTGACAAAGAAACATTATTCTTAGATTTACAATTAATTACCCTTATGTCTATACCTTGCATTCAATTTGCATATCTTAAAAGTGCTGTAAATTTCATAGCACTCCCTTGTTATTTAAGATCATTCTGCTTTAGTAAAAGTTTCCACAGTGATAACTTTCTCTTGATTATGTAGTTGTGAGGTCAATAAATTTGGCTTTACTTGGTTCTACAATGTTATAATTTTTCTTTTTTTTTTGTGTTGTTTTTCATTATTTTGCTCCTTGTTCCTCCTGCCCTCTCATTTATAATCCTCTGAAGAACCAGTAGATAGAGAAGTCTGGCTCGAAGACGAAGTGAGTGGTCAGATCCTCAGATGTTATCTTTTTCCCAGAACGCACTGGTACTGGGTGTCTGACATGTTCTATACATCTTTCTAGTGTCAACCTCATTAAACAAATGCAACTTGATGTATAGCTCTCAAGAAATGAAATTTCATGCTATGAATTTGCTCTATAC
>VZRM01006060.1:180675-243175 GCA_013397955.1 Grantiella picta
TCAGATTGTCAAGGCCAGAACCAGGTGCCTATGTTACTTGTATCCTTCTACATCAGTCATACTGTAGGGAGCAGACAATTAATTCTGGAGCAAAATTGAAAGTCAGAGGCAGAGTGTGAAAGAACAGAATGACAATAATAAAGTGCCCCTGCCTCACATTAATCTCCCTCACTTCAGGGCTGTCAGAGGCGGCCTGGCGGTGACTAATGCCAAGCTTTGCATACAGTGGTCACAGACATGAGCAGCATGCTCCCTTTACAGCATCCGCGATTCGCTTTGTTGAGTTTTTGACTCCTGCGGAATCATTGGAAAAACATCGCCGCTGGTCAGAGGGAGCAGGACGAAGTTCCTTCATCATACACCTATCGATCGATGGGCAGCATTCCCAGGCTTGGCTTAAAAAGAAGGGGAAAGGGAAAAAAAAAGGGAAAGAGAGAAAAAAAAAGGAGCAATGCAAAGAAAAAAGGAATCCTGACAAATGCAGGGAGATTAAACTAACTTTTTGAAGGGATGAGCTCAGCAGATAAGGGTTAATAAGTTTATCTTTGAGTAAGTGCATATCATGTGCAAGTCCGAGCATCAAGACAAAATGATCTTACACCTCTATAGACACACTAATCCATTAACATTGCAAAAGACTTTGATGCACATTTGGGAATTGTGTTCCATTGATTTTATTGTCATCTTTTTGCACAAATAGTAAATAGGGTAACATTTAAGGAACAGTGTAATTATTCCCAAAAAGCAAGACATCAATGTAAAGTTTATTGTTGTAGACCAGACATTTTGACAGGAATACTGTAATATCCCAGAGGTGTCACTGGGTTACTGAAAAGGTTAAAAATTGGTGCATTGTGTCGGAGAAGAAAGGCAGTAACAACAAACAGCATTCAAAAAATCACAGGCACTTCTATAAGAAAGTGGAAATGTGTCATGTAACAACACACAGCTTCTGTAAGTGGATTGCTGCACCAGGGAAGAAAGTGAAACACACCTAATGAAAATGCTTCCTCCACTGCCAGCGTTTCAAGGCTTGCTCTCATTATTGAGGTTGCAAAAGCAACTTTCAGGTTCCTCCTTTTATTGTATCTGAACCCCACGCATGCTGTATTGTGGAGTTTGATAGGGCTGTGTCTGAAAATTGCATTTATCTTCTCTGGTAGTTGTGGGAGAAAATTCCCACGCGAGATTTTATTTCCCAAACTCGGCTGTTTTTTCCTCACTGGCCACGTGTATGTATCCTAAATCAGGAGGACAACAGTGTTTTTTATAGAATGCTATTTGACAAGGAGAAAAGTACTTGCAGTCTGGTGTTTTAGTTGACCAGCGGAGCAGCATTCATTAGAATCTGAATGAGAAGAGGGAAGGGATATACGGCAATTTATGGTATGTAACCAAGAGCAACATGTTTTATGTTTAAGTATATTGTTCAGCATTCTATAGGACTAGGAAAGAAGCACATAGGCCCCCTTGTATACTGAATATAGTATGTCATTGGATCAGAATTAAAATGTATTTATGGTGACATTTTGAGCCTTGTACACTGTCAAGAACTGTAGGGTTTGATTTCTTTTTCTAGGCAAATTTATTTCCATTAATAGCTCCCAAATCCTAGTTCTGACTTGAAGCATTTTCTTAGCATTTCCAATAGTTTTTTCAAGCTACTCAAGGGGATATGCAATTGTCTTTACTTCAAGAAGCAAACAGGAAGTGTAGAAATTGTCTGTTGTGGAGGCATCAGTATGGTTTGAATTTGGGAACCTAAACACAACTCTTTAGTGCTTGTTTGTGCCAAGGGAGGAAGTCTGCTATCTGGCAGCAGTGACTTTTACCCTGTGCTTGCATTAGCCCTTTCATGTGCCGCAAAACATATTTTACAAGCATTATACAAAAGCATGAGATGAAATATGCATATGGAATGTGCCAGACATCTCCAAGAGTACTGGGATGAATATGCTTAACAATATGTCAGTCCCTCACCTTTGGGCTCCCTTTCCATGTTCTAAATTCTAGGGGTTTTAAACCCAAAGCAGTTTATAGCAGGGGTGGTGTTTTGGGAGGCTGGTGAAGCCACCTTTCGTTTGTACAGTCCCTGGAGATTGTCATTCAGGCTCCTGGCAGGAAGAAGCTTTCAGTTTCACCCACATAAGGAAGCCGCTGCTTCCTTCACCAGCCAGCTTAGACCTAACTCTTCCAATCTGCTCATTGATAGTCCTCTTCTCCAGTTCTACAGGCTGTGAAATCCCAGGACTAACTTCAACTGCAGACCAGCCACTAATAAAGGATGATTATGGCATCCCTGCTTTGTATCCAATGTCTTTGGAGTTTTTTAAATGAGGTGGGGATCTGTTTTCCAGAGCCCTCTGGGGTGTGTATGTAGCATGGTGGCTCTACCTTCTTGGAGGTGCCACAGCTAGGAGCTTTCACTCAAAATGCACTGTTCTAAAGTTTTGAATAAATAATTGGTGTGTGAATCCTGCATCCTCAGCTGACCTAGATGTGGTAGATCTAATTATGTCAAGGCTGCACATTTTAAAATGCTTCCTTTTTTCTTTTTCTTTTCTTTCTTTCTTTTTTTTTTTTTTTGCCAAGTGATTTATTCTGTTTCTCTTTAATTGACTGAGGGACAAAAGTGATTTCTCTATGTTTTTCTTTGTTTTTATCGGGTTGTAAGGTGTCTGACTTTCTTACTCCTCTAACACAGGAAAATCTTGGTTTTGTTTTACAGAAACTGTGAACAACTTGTGTATAAATGGAAAAATAGCACTTCAGTTTTCCAAGAAAACTAGCATTGGTATACAGAAGACAATGAATGAATCCTTTTTTCTGCATGCTCATAGAATACCTGAGCTCTGCTGACCTCAAACCACTCTTAGTCTAGGAAGCTGTGAGAAACTATTCCTAAACTTCCACTGAAGGTGTATCAACTTGCAGGATGATGCACAGTGCTTTTGGCTCCTGATGGGACATACTGCTGGTTCCACGTCCGTAAAATCTGGAGAGAATTCAGGGCACACAGACTGGTTTCCCTTCAGCCAAGATGAAAAAGCCTGAATTCTATTCTCCAGATTGGAAGATTAAGAGTTGCTTAGCTGCCCAGATTGCATTCCCACTTCTATGCACAAAATTGGCCCTTACTATATTTATATAATTTTGAAACAGAGAATTTAATGCAGTCTCTAAAATATTGTCCATTAGGAAACATTTAAAGAGAAGTTCTATAAAAATTGGAGAAATTAACACATTTGCAAATAAGTGTGACATGTTAATAATCATAAAACAAATTCGGGAAAAGTTGTATTCCTTCAGTGAGTGTTCTCACTTTGCCATGCACATCCAGCTCATATGGGCACTATTTTGGTGCAATCATAAAAAAGCAGGAGTCCTTTTCCATAGTGGGAATTGCTCCCCATATTTGTGACACGGATGATGTCTCTTATCCAAAGTGGTTTCTCACAATGGCTTGTTCACTGTAATGTGTCATATTTTTCTGGCTTCAGGGAAATGTGTGAGCTCCTTTACACATTGCTAGCTTTTGAAGGAAAGGTGAAGCTTCCCCTCAGGTATCATTAATGTGCTTTATTGCTTGTGGTACAAATAAGGGAATTGTCCCATGATCTTAGTGGAAACAGGGAGTTCTCTTAACTCTGTTTCAACCACTTAGAGCAGTTTTTTCTTCAGGCCCTTCAGTGTTGTTTTGCAAGTAACAGTGACCACCCTGTGCTGGACTTTGCTCTGATTAGAAAGCAACGAAGAATACAGAAAAAACCCATGAATTGCTAAATATTTGTCCAATAAGATGGCAGTTCTTAGGATAATGCAGGAGGGGAGAGACCTCACCTAGGACAGTCTCCAACTCAAGATGTTCTGTCAGTATTTATGACTGTTCTTATTTAAGCACTCTAAAATGCTGAACCTGGCTCTAACTCTCCATTCACCAAAGCTGTGGGCAGCAGGGTTCATCTTAACAGTGAGCACTTCTTAAATGTCTGTCCCATCTGCCTGTGAAGGTTACATTCAATTCCCTGTAAACTTAGAAGAGTTTTTGTTGGGTATAAATACAGCAAAGACAGACTTGTGTTCTCACTCAGCTCTGAAAGCTTTCATTTTGTTTGACAACATTTTATACTGAGCTTGGCTCATTCTCTCACAAGGAGAAAGTATGCAAACTTTACATAGAAGTGGGCAGAAGATTTGGCTACATTTGTTTGCTATAGCAAACACCAACTCACAGAAAGGCAAACATTATACTGATTTTGTTAAAACTTGAAGAGGAAAACATGTCTAGTGCCCAGTATGGAATTAAGGATCAAAATGACAAAGGAAAATGCAGAAGCAACTGCAGTTTGGGGCCCAGAGTATTTTCATGGATATTGCTTATTTGGATTTCTCATCTTGTTTACTCCCATCTCCCTCTCAGTCTTGTGAATTCAGCTTTCTTCAGGTGAAATACTTTTGAAATTTCAGATGCTTTTCAGCTTGGAAGAAAAAAGCCTGTTTCGTTTCCATGTGAACCACATCTAGATATGAAAGCTCACCTCACATGGGCTCAAGTTCTGCTTCCAGAGCAGCAGCATGTGGCCATGCTGGTTTGATGACCCCATGCCAACCCTGGAACACAGTGGAGGAGACTGCTTAGAACATTTAGTGCCACTCTGGAGTGACTTGCAGAGCCCAGGCCCTGCACTGACATATTTCCATCCATCCCCTGCAATGCATGTGGCAGCAGTATTCCATCTGTTTCTAATGAGGCATAGCGGGGGAGGAAATCTTATGCATAAACATCTCCCACATCACTTATGATTCCATTGAAGAACATCTTTGCTACAGGATTTGTTTGTGACAAAGATTTTTAGCTATTTGCTTCTTATAATACCTGTGGATGTCGAACGGAATAGATTAGCCACATCCTAAACCTGGCAAATTCCTTGGCTGAAATTCTTCCTGTGTTTTGAGAGCCAATCCTTGCCTATATTCTCCAAAGCATAGATGATCATTTTGTATGTACCTATTCTGTTATAGGGGTGAGGGAGCTCTAGCTAGATTTAACTCTAAACAAAGAGCAAGCTGTTCTTTATTTAATTCCCATTATAAACAAGTTATAGCAAAATATAAATGGAGGGTGAAATAAAGGAACAAAAACTACCACTTTGCAAAGGCTTTCTTTTAAAATGTGTGTTTCTTTGTACAGGAGAGCACGGCAATGCTTTTTTAGAGGGAAATGGTTTACTGTGGTGTGTATGAAATAGAATTTTGATAGACAGAATAAGCTTCAATCCAGTTCTAAACTATAGATTTTCAAGCAGATTGATGCAACAAATTGTTAGCAAATAGCAGTTTGCAATTTGATGCTAATTAGGCATAAGGCAAATATGTGCCATGACAAATTAGCAGCAAACCATACTGAAAAGGATTAGCAAGAGCTGGCACAGAGACTGCTCGATTTTGCATACTTCCTTGTCTTAGTCTAGGAGGTCTGAGCCAGTTTTCCTTCTCTGTAAATAGGAAACCAGAGCAGAGATCACAGGCATGCTAGAATGCCTTTAATTGCATATTTGAAATGTTTTAACTCTCTCTTAATCCCATGGAGGCTTTTCTCCATACCACCAGCTTTATTATCCTGGGAGATGATCAAGTACTTTATCCATTTAATATTATAACTAAATACATTATGAGGTAAGTAACTCACGGGGTTATTTACTTTAGCAAGTCTATTGTACTTATAGATTTCAGAAAAAGCCCTATTCTTATTCAAAACACCTTTGCTTAACTTCCTGAAAATGTGGTTTTCAGCAGATTTAATTATTCATTTCATTAATAAATTAATTTTTGCTAGAGGATTATCACATTTCTTTATTGATGTGCACAATGCCATTGTAGTAGTTAGTGTGGATCAAACTCATCACCATATCCAGATGAGATAATGCAGTTGTGTTTTCAAACCAGAGAGAAGCAGGAGGTAATTTCTAAGCCACTTCTTCAGAGTGTGTGGCTGAATACCTGGATACCAACACAGCTGTAAGTATGACTTCAGAACTAAAGCAAAATCTGCTCTTGCATCTTTAAAGGGTGACATAATTTCATTAGGATCAAGAATGCTAAACAAAAACCACAGTGAAAATACCTGGTTATTTAAGAAGCTTATTCTTTATGTGGCTGTTTAGTTTTTTAGATGAAGAGTTTCTGAGGTAAACCATCACATTTCCCAGGCTTTCAATTCATATTTGCTGGTGTGTGCTTTAGTTTGGATATGTAAAATGACATGTTTATACTTCAAGGAATCATTGGGTAGATCAGAGGTTCCTAAAGATGGTTTCTCTTTCAAATCCGAGTTTCTAGGGCGTACAAGACATTTAACTTACTAGGCTGATGGTTGTTGTCTAAAATTATATACATATATTACATTCCCAACATTCCTGTGTCTATATATGGATCAAAAAGATTGTTAGAAATAGTTCAAAGGTGCTAAAACATTATGTAGTTAGATGTAAACACACATTTCGGTTACCAAAATAAATGAAGTGGGAAAATAAAAGGATATTATGCACAAAAGATTGTTCTTTCATAAGCCTTAGAGAGAATTCCTCAGACAATTTAAACCATGATCAGTAACAAGTTTTGCCACAGCACTGTCTTCCCACATAAACAGTATGATAACACACTATTAAGGATTTACAAAAAGGTGATGAAAGTAGTTGTGCTGTTTAAAAAGAAGAAAGAGAAAACTCCAGGCTTTTCCTGAAATTTCTGAAGGCATTTATATATTATTCACATAAAAGGCACTGTCCTCTAAAAGGCTCTGTGTGCTCTGAGGCCTGGAGAAGGAGTTCCTAGCATTGCCAGGCTGTCTCACTGAACATTTCCCTGCTCCCTTTCGCCAATATTTCTGCCCACTTGCCACATCACAACAAAAATTCAGGCAACAATCTTTATGCTGGTGCAAAATCTTAGAAAAGTTAATTGATTGCCCTCTGGGCACAAAGCTTTATTTCCTTTTTGTTCTCCATGCATTCGTGGTGAGCTCTTGGTAGGCAGTTATTTGCCTATATTGGAAGAGTGCAGCCAACCCATCAGCTGGTAAATGTAGACTGCAAATAAAACCAGTTAAAAGGGATGTTAAGAATTTTAGGATTACATTGTGTATAAATGGTTGTAATTTCCAAAGGGAAATTCATTTCTAGTCAAGCCTTTTTCCATGGTATCTTCCCTCATAAAAGCATCACAAATTTTCTGTCCTAGTGTAGCTCCCAAACACCCTCACTGCTCCATGCACTGGCAGCTTTCCTGGCAGTGCCTAAGCAGATTTTACATTTTCCTGTAGGTGCAGTGTCCGCCCAGATATTGCCTCTGCAAGCTTTGCTTCTCGTGGCTGCTCTGGAAAATCTTTTGGGGACGAAAAGATTGCTTTTTGGAGGCAAAAAGATGTTCCAAATCTGCACCGTGCTGGGGATTGGGTCAGGCAGCACCCATGCACTTGGAGCAGGTTGGGAATCTCTTCTGAGGATTCTCCCTGCTTGCCTTATCACCAGCTCTAGGTAGGCTTTTAATTTTTTTTTTTTTTTGAATGCAGATTTGTTTCTAATTAAGAAAGAAATAAAAGCATGGAGTAGGAAAGAAATACTTAATGAAAGCTATATAGATTTCTTAAAGTGTTAGAAAACAACACAAACACATTCACAAAAAGCCCTAAAAAACCAAAAAATCAAAACAACCACAAGAACAACAAAAACCCCCCCCAAAAACCAAAACCAGCCCTGCCCCTGCAAACTTACAAAGACAAACCAACCAAAAAAAACCCAAGACAACAAACCACCTCACCCCTCCCCCCCCTCCAAAAAACCCCAAACAAACAAAAAAATACCCCCATAAGAAAGAAAACGCTACTTTTGTGGCTTTGGGTAGATTATTTCCTCTGGCTTGGGAAAAGGTAGTCGATGTTAGGTTACAGCAAATTCATCCTGATAAAGCACACATATTTTTTGACAAATGTATTATCTCTTTAGATTATGGCATTAATAAGATACATTGTCCTCAGGAAAATATGTGCACTCATGGAGAACCTCATTGACACTGCTGCAGAGAGGTGAGTTCAAAAGGCCAGATATTAAAAACAGGTTTTTGAGGCTGTGCAGGCAAATTTTTTATTTGAAACCCATATAAGTTTGTATTTGCATGACTCATAGTGGGTAACTGTACACTTAGCTAAGTTATTTGCACATTTATTTTGTGTGCAGATATGAATGAAAAATGCAGATGTGCTAAAAATTTGACTTCCTAACTCCTGTTGGTTTCTGTTGCATGTGGGGATGAGAATCCCAGGATGGCTGTGGCTGTTAGGGATCTCTGAAGGTCGTGGAGTTCATCCCCCTGTGCAGGCAGGGTCACCTGGAGCAGTGACACAGGACCATGTCCAGGTGGCTTTGGGATGTCTCCAGACAGGGAAACTCCACAGCCTCTCTGAGCAGCTCTTCCAGTGCTCTGTTGGCCTCAAAGTAAATGCTGATGTTTGCTTAACTGTGTGAAGAATAACTTTGATAGTTTTACTTTAAAATCATTCAAGTTAGGCTTATCAATATTATTAGTATTTACAGTGGAGATGGTGTGATACAATCTGACACTTCTCCCAGACATTGAAATATTTAAGGTTGTCTGGGGACTCTGGAATGCTCATCGTAATAATAAAACATTTATTGTCTTTATCTGCATATCTAAAATTCATCAATGAATAAAAACAGAGAGGTGAATATTTAAAAAATAAAACAAAATATTATCCTGCTGTAATTTATTGTTGCTTTCTTTTATCTGTTTAAGATGCTTGAATTCACTTTGTTAGCAAATTTCTCTTGACAAGCACACCTATTTATTATTACTAAGCATCCTTTTTAGGAATGTCTGAAATGACACGTGTATTGTTTTAAATAAGATCATGGAGTTAATTTTTAACCACACAAGCAGTACGGTAAGAATAGAGTGAACAAAACATAATTAATAGTTTTATGCCTTTCATCAGGATCGTTTTATTTGCTGCCAGCTTATGCCAAATGCAAAAACATTTTGACTTCAATTAAAAATTTTAAACAAGATTAAACCTTGCTGTCATTGGAATCACAGAACATATATACTTCTAGATATTGTGTGCATTCCTAGATATTTGCATGTCTTCAAGCAAGGAGGTGTCACTGGGAGAGCAGAGGTGTGTGAGAACTTCACCACTTTGCAGAGGAGAAGGTAACAGCTGTTTCTGCATCCACCCACTTAGAGTGAGACAACTTCCCTCTGGCCTCAAACACACATTTCATTCTCCCCTGGAAAATGAACTGAAAGGAATAGCACCACATCTATACTTTGTGTTTTATAGAGAAATTATGATACTACGGCCACAGGATACTAGGTGCATGAAGAAACAATTTTATACTTTGTGGTTTGGGTTTTTTTAATTGCTTTATTATTATTATTTTGATTTAGTTTGTTTTTTTTGTTTTGGTTTTTTTTTTAAGAAAATAATTGCCTTGTGTTTCAGGATATCTGTATTATTGCTGCCTCACCAGATAGGACCTTATCATTGCCAGAGACCCAGCTGTCTTGCTGAGTTACTGTCAGAGCAAAGGATATTTTAAACACCAAAGACATGTTTCATCCTGAATTTGTGGCTGGTCAGAATTTGAGTTTGGGTACCAGTGCCACCTGAGCAACTTGAAATGAAGAGGGTGACCTAGAGCAAAAAAAGTGGTACATATTGTCTTAAGCTCCTGTTTAGTAAAACACTTAGGTGCTTATTTAACTTTAAACATGCCTGAACCATATTAATTCTTTATTAATTGCTGATTTGTTAATTTCAGTGGGTTTATTAAATTGAAGACTTAAGAAATGAAGAGCCCCCATAGGATGATAGGACTTAGGAAGATCCATACTGAATAACTCAACTAGTTCCCCTCAGGGCTCCCAGCTCCCTGTTTGCTTAGGCACAAAGCAACATGCAGATTTCCTGCCTAGTGTACTGCAGTGCACGGGGAAAATCCCAGATTATTTGCAACCAAGCTGGTACCTTTGATGTGATACTGTGCAGAACCATCCCAAAACAATTAATGCCCTGCAAAGTGTGTGCCCTGAGTGCCACACCAGCCGGGCTGTGTCAGTGCAGACTTCCCCATGGTCCATCAAGAAATGCTGTGGATAATGCCACCAAACATTGCAATGTTAGGAAGGGTTTCGAATAGATATTGTGTTCTGCTCCTTTGCCTGCATTGCTTAATTCTGAAATTGATGGTTGGATAAGCAGCAGATGGTAGAGACTTCTGTAAATGCATGGTATTTTCACATTAACTTAAATACACTGTATGGGACCATGCCACAGAGCAGCATGTTAGGTTGTAGCTATGCACTTGTAGATGTGCAGTGAGGACTGCAACCTCCAGTCTTCTAGCTGTCAATTTCGCTTTTGTTCTCGTTTCCATTTCTGGAGCAGAAAATCTTTTTTCTGTGAATTTACGTTCAGCAGAAATAGGGAAAAAGATATCTAGATTTAAAACACTAGCAAAAATAATTACGTTTTTAAAATGCTTATGAGGACACATATAGCAGGAATGGAGAATTCATCATAAATGGCACCTCCCAGGCTACTAGAAATATTACATTTGCTGAGGAAAGGGTAGCTACAGAAAAGAAACGGCTTAATGAAATGCATTTTGACCGTTGGAAAAATAACAGGGAATGGACAATTGGTCAGTGTTGAGCATAGGTAAAAGTTAACAGGGCTCCCAGAGACCCAGGATTAACAGTGATCTAGTCAATATATTTATTGGATTTATATGCATTGTAAAGACTCAAGTGAACGTGTGTATGGAATGCAAAATAAGAGGCAAAAAATATAGATGGCAACAATTTTTGCTTAGTCAACTCCATGGAAGCCTCTGGGGAATTCTGGAGATCTAACTGATATAGGCAATTAGGGAGCAGAAATCTAAATATAATCACTTTTGACAAATGTCCTGCAATGTAAATTGTGTGGAATTATTTGTAGTATTCATAACCATTGATTGAATTCTAAATTAGCTCTAACTACTTGATAGAAAGAACTTCAGTGAAATTTAGATCCTACTGAAGTCTCTGGGAGTTTTGCCTTTTCTTTCAGTGGGGATAGAGTTTCCCCATGATCATCATTACTGCAGACAGCTCAATAGAAAAGGCTGCTCAGCTCACAGCGGTGGTCTTAGCAGCCAGCAAAATGGTTGGATGAATAAAGAATGGGTTGGAACATAATACTGCAAATATTATGATACCTATCAGTGATATCCTCTAACCTTGAGTACATTGCTGAATTCATACCTTTCTGCTTGAAAATATATATAATGAACAGAAAGAATAAAGCAGTAGTTGTAAAAAGTATCCAGAAGCATAGAGAATTTTACACGCAAAGAGTGAAAATAGGGGAGCTTAGGTTAAGTGGATGAGAAGATAACTAAGGCTTTTGTGGGAAAGGAATGATTTACACAGGATAAGTCTGATTTCTTTCTTGGCTTCGTCCCATAGTGCAAACAGAGGAGTGTGGCAACAAATTGAAAATTGATAAGGAGGAAGTTTTGATGTTTTGCAGGATGGGAGTTAGAGCTGAAGGAAGTCTTTGGAGTGAAAAGTGTGGCAGGATTAGAAAACAAAGAAAAACTGGACATCCATGTTTGTAAGGCAATTCTCAGAGATGCAATGAAATGAAGTAGGAAAGCACAAACTAATACTTTGACAAATGTTTGTGTCTTCCTTTGGGATAATGACGATTGGTCGGGTTTTTTTAACAAAGCCTGGAAGCTGTCTGTGATGGGGTGGATGCTGAAGTAGGTCACACACTTGTGTGATTAACTTCTCCCTGCCACCTCCAGCCCCTGGGGCTGTCATGGGGTGCAGGTTAGGGAGGGAGAGGCTGAGAGTCCCTGAGTGCCACAGGCTGGCTCTGCCCTCCTGCTCTCCCCAGCTAAGGAACTCTGGGGAATTCTTGTGCTGAAGGAGGATTCTCTTCTCCCCATCAGAGCTCAGGCAATCTTCAGCCTTTGGTGGAAAGTAGGATTTACACTTTCTATACTCACCTTTTGTGTTGGACCAATAAATAAAGTGCTAAAGTAAAGACTACAGACTCTTCTGGTAGATAACTTCAGTCTCTAAATGTCCTGTTTTGGCTTTTCAAGTAAAACACATTCTGATTTGAGGAGTGCTTGTGCTGCACAGCGTAGCAGGATTAGGTTCATAACATCCACATATTGTCAATGTGCAAGTTTGGGCTTTTTTTATTATTTCAGCAAACGTTTCAGACATTGTTTTTATGCTACACTACAGTTTTGTATAAAAAGCAGTGGAAATTCTAAGAAACAGCTTAGAATCGCGAGAAATGCTTAATGATGAGGGTGGTGCACAGCTGAAGCATTACCAGTGGAGTAGCTTGCTCACTGATTTGTTGCCAGGTAGTGAGCCAATTAGCAGTGCTGGTTATTATTTACTTTTCATGCTATATATCACTAAAATTGTGTTGTTGATTTATCATTTATATTGTTGTATTGTCAGCATAATTTATTCAGATCATGCTGAGATACCTGGGAAATTAAGTAATAAAGAGAATGGCGTAGAATGTGTCTGTGTTCAGAGATATTTACTTTGCTTTTAATGAGAATGCATGTTCAGGTAAAACATAGATCATTTAGCTATTAAATTGTTTTTTAAATAAACCTGTTAAAAGTTTATACCTTGGATTTTCTATAAATAAAGAGGTTTGGTTTCAATTCTAATCTGATTTTTACCACTAAATGAGAAACTTTTTACAGATTAGGTTAAACAGCAGGCCAACTAATTGTGCCAACTTAGTTGATTAGTGATTTGCAGGAAGCCATACCAGTAGAGATATTACTGAGATATCCAGTGTTCTTTATGTATTTGATGCTACAGTCTTTTGGCAAATGCCAACATAGATTTTTATTGAAAATCCTTCCTAATTGCTTGAATTATTTAAAAAAAAAAAAAAAGGGAAGGTAAGTCTATTTTTTACAAAAACCAAGTATTTTGGATACATTTAGCTGAGCAGCAAGGGTCACTTCAGAATGCTTTGATATTAGAAAGCTTTTTTCCTTAGCTGGGAATAGAACTTGTCAGAGGGCTTTGTGTAGCTTCATTTTATAGTCTCTCCCTTTTAGTAATCCTATCTCGTTCTTTTAGAATCTTTTGGTTGACAAATAGGTCTTTGTGTCTGTGTTTAACAGTTTGGCTCTAGTCTAGAATGATTCCCTTCCAAGTGTTCCATACAGGAAAAAGAACCTGGTACTTCCAGCATGTTCATGGATGTACTTTGCCATTATGACAATGGTATTTCTTTAGAAATTTTGAAAATTAACTTCCAAATTAAGCAGTAATTCAAAGCAAAGTGGAAGAGGATATTGTTTTCCTTAAGCTATTAAAGCCCCCTTATCTTTTTCAGTTGCCTTTACCTTTAGTTTCTGTTTTTAAGGATGGCTCTTGTAGAACCACATAAAACACATTTATTTTGATCTATCCTGATACAGGAATCTTTTAAACAGTTTTGTTGACTCCAGCACTTGAATTTTCTTCCAGTCTTGTGTCATGATTTTCAGTTTTCCCAGCACTGCTCCCTTACAGTGACTCTCTTGGTTAAGGTCAGACCTGAGAACCAATAAGCCCAAGGAGCAAACGAAAGTAATCCCTGAGCAACCATTTCATTTCCTGTTTACTAACTTTTAGTTGATCATCTTTGTATGTATGTGGTGTGCAGGAATTTTTATTTGCCTTCAGGAATCAAGGGGGAAAACATTTCTGTTAAAGGAGAGAATCCTGAAAATGGTGGTTCTTAATTAAAGTAGCTCTGATCATCCCCTGTATGAATTTGGATACAAGGCTGAGGTCAGGTTGTATGGTGGTATGAATGAAAAATGTCAAGGAAAAAATGATAAGCTAAAAACCTTTCAGTAATATGGCTCAGACCAATTTAGATAAATCCTATGTCTTTACAGTTAAGTGTAAAGAGAAATTTAAATAACTGTTTTATTTCATTGCTTGCGGTAGGAGACACATTTATTCTTTTGTAGTCTTGTATAACAGAAGCACAGCACTTGCTGTAAGTAGGTGTAAAAGCATTTTCAGAAGCTGAAATCATGGGGATACTGTGGTTTGTGTGTTAAATTTTCCTAAAGGGTACAAGGTACTTGCATTCAGTTGGATTATCTAGAGGCTGAAGAATTCTGTAATTAAAAACTAGCAGACCTCTAGTACAATGTTTAACTTTATCATGTTACTAAATAAGGATACTTCATTTACTTATTTTGACAACCGTAGGTTAGTTTGAGTTGCAAGTTATTCATGAAATATGAGTGCACTTAAGTCATGTTTTATGAAAATACTGCAATCTAAACTTGAGACAAGGCAGCACTGCACGATAAAACATAGGGAGCCTGTGTGTCTGTGTGCAGAAGATTGAAAAACTCCTTTCTTTTTGCCATAAGATGTGTGAGTCAGCTGGGAGTAAGTGACGCTCCCCCCTGCAAGTTTACTGGGTGTCTGCTGTAAGGGTTTCAGGAGGACAGCAGGTTTTCTGCTTTCCACATTTCTCCTGAAACCTCTGCACGTCATTACACAGCTGAAACAGAATACAGGATGGGCTGTAGGAAGATGTAGCATTATTCCATCTGTGAGAGGAAAAAAAGTCACTTAACTTGCTCTTAGCTGTGTTATTTGAGATTCACAGGACCTCTTCTTACTTGAATGATATATGTTCAATTCCCACAGAACCTACCCCTTATTCTCTTTAAATGTAATGGCAAACATTTGTCCATGGCTGTTAGTGGTTTTTGTATTTTAATGTTATAATATTGATGGAATTCAAGTGCTTTATTTTAATGTTATTTACTACAAAAGTCAATTGCTTAAGCAAAAGCTGATTCCTTTAGGCAGAGAATTTGCTTCCCCAAATTCCAGACGTTTTAGGGTTTATTGTATTGAACTTGGATAACATATGTTCTACATGTTAGGCTTTACTAGTCTGTCTCAGGATTTCATTAACTTTAGTTGAAATATTAGCATGTTTCTGAACTTGTGTGCTCCTCTGTTCTGGTTTTATTAACAAGTAACACTGTATTTGTACAGTAAATACCCACTTTTCATAGCTGTCGTGGATAGTGAGAATGCATCTTGGACTATCACTGTGTTGGACATCTTTTCAGTAACTCTAGATGGACTATATCTGACATCCAGCTAAGATGGTCCTATATCTTTACAAAAGTGTTTAATACCTTTTGTATTATGATATCAGATTAAGAGTTGACAGAAGGTTATCATTTTAAACTTTTGCTGGTTTGATCTTGGCTTTCCTCTCCAGGAAAAGCCAGTTCTGTACAAAACAGGTCTTTTGCAGTCATACTCTCTGGCTTCTTGTTGAGTTGACAAATCTGGATTGTTCGTTCAAATTTTCTGTGCTATGTCAGGAAATAGGACAAAAGCAAAGAAAATACTCAGAAATACCCAGTTGCCTTTTAATCTCTTTTTTTCCTTTTAGTAGTATTTTCTTTGCATAGTTGTTGACATATGAGTTTTAGTGTCATTGTTCTCCTGATCATGTTGCATTAAGCCTGCAGAGTCTGGTGAGAAATACTCATTTGGAATGTAACAGTCCAACCAGAAGTTTATTGTGTGGAGAAATGAGAACATGAGCAGGTCATCAGAGCAACTGCATGAAGGAGAAGTCCTTGTACAAGCAGATTTGAGAAAGAGAGGTGTCAGGTAGGATTCATGAGAGAGATGAGGATGAGAAGAGGAAATTTAAAAGGGAAGTTTGCAGATTACAGAAGAAAATAGAAAGGATGATAAGAAAGATAAATTTGTTTGGATGGAGATCATGGCTTTCCTGTGATTTATAGAGTTTTCCAGAATTCAAAGCAAAGCTGTGCTGACTTGTGGCTGTCAAAGTCAAGACATCTCATGAATCCAAACCAGAAAGGTTTATGAAGCTCTGGCAGAACTTTAGCATGCTCCATTCCCACCCATCCTCTCTCCCCGTTCCAAATATGGCTGGACAATTCAAAAAGTTTGAAGATAAATCTTTGTTTTACAAGAGATAACATAATGAAGTCAAAGCTGAAGGAGAGTTTATCCTGTGCCTGACATCTTTACCTGCAGCAGGATGATTCAGGCCTGGATTTCTTGAATAAGACAGAACAGTAGCTCCTGCCTCCTCTCTTTATGCTCCCAGCACTTTTGGCTCATGCTTTTCCTGTGCAAAATCCTTCCCTTGGATGCACATCCAGGACAATGTGTGCTGTACTGAAGCAGATCTGTTTAGCTCAGGCTGAAATCTTAGGTCAAGAAGTCTTTAGGAGAGGAGAAGAAATCTCATATTTCACTCTATAGTTTCTTAGAGAAAAAAAAAAAAGTTGGCATTAAATACTGCTCTCTGGTTGATTTTATTGCTTCCATTGCCTTCTACTCTTTCCTTTTCTTTCTTTGACAAGTGTGAAACAAAAGTCAGGCTGAGTTTAGGAGCCACACAGGCATGTCTGGCTCAGTTGCCAAATTCTAATATACGTTGCTGCTCAGTAACCAAAGGTCTTGTTGATATGAGCAGTCTGAACTCTTCCCTCAAAAGCTAGCAGAGCCCTAATGTCAAATAATTATCTGCAGGATCTGTGGAGATCAGTGGTGGAGCTGTCCCAGTGTTTTAAGGGTGGGTAAATGTCAAAAGAAGATGAAACATCTGCCTAAAGCTACCACTGTCAACCAGCTGTTTAATCACTTAATATGTTAACCATTTATATATTTGCAGTACTCTGGAAATGCTGAAAAGCACAGAACAATAAGTGAAGGGTTAAATTAGGAAGCAGCGCATTATTTTGTGTACTGTACTAGTTAGATTTCTCTCTTTATCATTTTCTTCTCATTCCAAGATGAAGTGGGAACTGGGCAGAGAAAGATTAATGGTCACCTGGCAGGGACACAGTGATTGGAGTAAAGCTGCATGTGTTATGTTGGTCCCAATTATTTCATTCAATTGCAGGGTTTAGTTATATACCAGCATTTTGGAGAATTTTTCAATTTGTCATTTGTTGTGACAAGGTGAAAGTTGCTCATTTAGATCAACCCAAATCTTCTTTATCTGGTTAATTCTGCTTCCTGTTTAATTTCTGAAAAGAAAACAGAGGCTGTCTTTGAGGATGATATTAGTTGAACACGGTGATTTTGCATTATTCTGTACTTGGCTGTTTTTTACCACAGGTGAAGAGAAAGGCAAAGTAAGGGGTGTAGATCTTGGCTTTATTAACTTGCCTAACTTGGGAACTCTGATCATCACCTGATTTTGATTTTAATTGTGACTATTTGCTGCATAGTCCAGTTGCTTCACAGTTCACTGTCAGTCTTCCTGCCCTCTCCTCACAGAGGCTGTTAAGGGCTGAGAAATGGGATGTTGTCACCATTCATTAGAATCCTTGGTCCTATCCTTCAGCTTCTTTAAAAAATGCTTTCCCTTAAGTCTCCTAGTTGCAAGAAAATCACTACTAAAGCAGTGCCTGCACTAGATTATTTCATTATTGCTACTAGACAGTGCTACTGCTTAGCTTAGCAGCCTCCTCCTTCATTGAGGATGGTCAAGTATTTCCTAAGTATTTCCTTCCAAAACATGGTTGAACATATATCTGCTCTGTACTTGGAGATGTAAACTGTTCTCCTGGAATAATTGAGAGCTACATGTTTGATGAGTAATAGCTGACCCACCCCTTTCCTAATTGTTGATTTGTCTTCTGGCTTTGTCAGCTCTGGAAGGCTTGTAAGTGTTTTGCTCCCTTGTTCAGGAGCAGAGTTAAATTAAAAAACCTGACATATGAATAATATTTCTGCTTAAAGTGAAATCATTTACCTCACATGGCTGCTAACCAGCTTCAGAAAGCAGCAAACACAATGCTACCCATCTGTTTCAAAAATCACTTGCTAATCTGGAAATTTGGTCGCACTGGGTGAAGATCAAATGAACAATATTATCCCTCTGCACTCAGCCACACGTGCCCTGTGTACACAATCCAGAGGAAGGTGTAAACAGGCAGTGTTTAGGATCTATGAATTGTTGGCTTATTCTGCCCAGCAGGCTGATGTGCTCAGGGTATAAACAGATCAGTCTCTACTTGATCTTCTGCACCTCGTGCTTTTTGACATCACCATAAATTCATATTGCATTTTTGTGGAAGCTGTAGAAAAGAAGTGGCACAGCTTTGGCAGCCTTGGCACAATTTCATTTTGTGTTAAATGTAATATTCTATTTTTCTTACACTGCTGTGGTTCTGGGGCCCTTTTATTATTTTGGTATTTAAGCCACCCTTCCATAATACATTCCTTCTGTTTAAGCATCAGTGGTCTTTTAATTTTCCTGTGAAGGAGGAAATGACTGTGTTACCACATGTGTTTGATTCTGCTACAGGGTCTCTCTCAGGTTTTGTCACCACAGAATATGGAAAAAGCCCTCAGAATAAAAGTAATCTTTAAATTCTGTGAGTTTTCCTAGCAAGTACTCATGTTATAAAAACTGCTACAGAAAGAGGTTAGTTTTTTTAGTTTTCTGTCTTAAGGTATCCTTCAGGCAAAGAGTATCTTCACATCTCTTAGTGGTGTGATGGCTTTCAAATGTGTTGTTGTCTGAACCCTTGATTAAACAAAATGGTGCTGATTGCAGCAGGGTGGCTAAATGTGGGCAGAAGTGGCTATTGCAGGCTGCTGCCTAAGAAGTCATTTATCAAAGTTTTATCTGATTTCAGAGGCATTAGGTTTATCAGTCACAGTTTATAAATGGCATGTCATGAGGATCAAACCAGAGCCATGCCTTGCTCAAGTGCTGCTGTAAAGCAGGTGTAAACATCCCCTGCAGATGCACTGTGTCCTCCCATCAGGAGCTGTGTCACGGAGCATATAGCAACCCTCAGCATCTTGGTTAGTTCTGGAATTGCTTGGATGTTGTTGTTTTGATCATCTAAGTTTGACTTCTGCTTCTCACCCAGTCCCACAAATGTTAATGGCTGCACTGTCAGTGAGGAAAGCAAAGGCATTTGGGACAATGTGTAGATATATGCTGTGGAATGTATAGAAATAGACACCTGGAGAAGCTGAAGCTGTTGGGGCCAGCAGGTGATGAAACTATTTGACATTCAGGTGCAATGTGGAGGGAGTTTCATAAACTTGTACATCCATTTGAGCCTAAATGAACCTTGGTGGCTTTTTAACCACCAGCCTTAGGAAAAAAAGTGCCAAAGCCCCAGCTAGACAGACACCCTGACTGCTCACTTGGGTTTTGGGGTATGTTTTAAAAATTTTAGCACTCAATCCTCTATTTGCAAACTTAAGCTCCAAATTGTTTATTAATGGTGAGAAGATTGTTTCAGACCCTTGAAAGCATGCACAACTTCTTTAAGTGATTGTGAAGGTAAATCTTATTGTCTGGGGAAATGACTTCTGCACAGCTATTTCTTTTACTGCTGTGCTGAATGTGAAGACATTACTCACTTTAATAAATCCTACTGTATCTCTCATTCTGTGTAGGCTGATATAAATATCTCCAGTTATGTCATATTACCACCTTTGTACAGCTAATGTTACATTCTTGATGACTGGTGGCTGATAAATGCAAAACCTCATTTGGTTTGTGAGTGATTGAATGCTAACACTGTTTAGATTTCTTAATATACTTGTATTAGCATGAATAAGTAATGAGCATGCCAGGCTTTTTTGAATATTTGATTGTATCTTTATAATGGATTTGTGTCTCTTTCTTTGTGCTAATGTCATTGTAACTTTGTTGGTGTCATAACTCCAAACCTTAGCAATCGATCTTTATCAGAATATCTTAAGTCAATTACCCTCTCATGGCCAAATTACTGTGTCATAATACTTTTCTTATAAAAGTATTCTGCATATTGCATTTAGGATACAAATAGGTGCTAATTCTATCTGCAGTTTATCCCTCATTTCCTCCTTGAGGCTTCTGTGAGTGTATCGACCTGTCCTGTCTCTATAAGCACATATATGCATGCATGAAACATTAAAGCTTCTCCTAATTCTGCTCTTTATTAATAGGCTAGCTGACCCTTCCTACTCAAATTCAGCCATCTCTCATGTGCCCTGGACTTCTGCTGCTTCTAAAGGAATTAAGCCCTAATGTTTGCAGTTTCTTGGAAATCATAATCCATCATTTTGGATAGTGATTATTGTAGGAAAAAAATATTAGTTTGCCAGAGACTTCTAGTTATTGTATTACCCTAAAAAGACTTGCACCTGCAGAGCAGTGGATTTTCTTTCATCATCCTGTGTCTTGTTTGCTGACTGACACATTTAACAAGCCAACAAAATGGAAGAAAGGCTATTTTGTTGGTTTATTAGTGGTTCCCACATATATGTTGCCTATTCTATGAAAAGATATCTCAAGAGGAGACTGCTGGACCAGTGATTGTGGCATGGACCAGGGATTATCTGGGTATGTATTGTTCTGTCTCAGTGCTCCCGAATTTATGGTTCTGTTCTGAGGTGCCAAACAGTGTTTTTGGTTATGGAAACTTCAAGACCTGTTCTGTGGACTTCAGTTCATGACAGTCTTAAAACACTGCTGCTTCATGTCAGATGTTGGATCCATACTTTCACTGTTGCTATAGTGTAGCTGAAATATGGACCCAGCTGCTGTATTTAATTACTTGCTTTTATCAGCAGAACCAGTGTGAGCTGGAATATAGGACTCCAGAGGTGGATCTGCCCCTGCCCTTTGCTTTAAAACCAGCAAGCCAAAATGCTTCCCCTTTTTTAAGCTATATTAATCAAAATACACTAATAATAATGTAAAGCAAAGTAACTCTGTAACGAGGCACAAACAGAACTGCTGAATGAGGGAAAAGTCCCACAAAATGGGATTAAAATAAATTACTCCTGCCTGCCAGGGGCTGGCACAGAGGTAGTCCTCCTATTTTGCTTTTCAGTCTGCTGGCTTAGTGGCTTCTGAATTAAACCAATCCACACAGTCTCTCTGAATTTTTAGAGAATTTCATTTTTTCTCAACTCCATGGTTTGGATCTATGATACAGACAGACCACTTCTTTTTTTCTGGAAACTTCTAGTCTGACTTCTGCTGCAGTCTGTACCCCTGCTGTCCCCAGTGTCCTGCTCTGGCTGTTCTCCTGGGCTGACAGCACTGAAGTGCAGCTCTCCAAGGGCAGGAGAAGCTTCCTGCCTTGATTCTGCACAAGAACCGGTCTGAAAAGCTTTGGGACAGGGCAATCACACAGCCTTCCTTTGCTGCCTACCCACAGAGCATCCCAAATGGGCCATTGCAGCCCTTGGATGGTAAACTGAGAGGAAACCTGTCAGATTCTTCTATTTGTCACAAACTGTCACCTTGCAGAATGGGCACAGCATCTTGGCCCACTTTGTGTCTGAAAAAGAGGGTACAGGATGTTAATAACAGTGGATTTTATTATTTTACATAATGTAATCATCAGAATGTCATTATTAACAAACAAGAACCTGGAAAATAGCTTTCATGCCCCAAAATTTTGTCCATCTTCACTGAAGGGAGTATAAATGCTTCCTGAGGGTTTACTCCTCAGATTCCAGAAGGAAGTTATGGAGCATACTTGCTGGGAGAAGTCCATGAAAGTACATCTGTGTTTTCCTGCAGACTTGAAACCTGTGCTGCCAAGGTGTGTCAAGATAACCCCTTGGGATTGTTATAAAAACGACATAATGAAAACATCTGGAAACACCTCAGACTTCCACGGACTTGTCAGTGATAAATCCAAAGATGGAACTTGGTGAATCTTCCTCACCTGTTTTTTTAATTTGAAATTCCCACTCCACCTTTCCTTCAGCTTGCAGCCTTTACTCCCTGCTGGCACCCACTCTCTGCATTCCCTCTTGCATGCCATTTGTTCAGGCCTGTTTCCCATGAATTTTCATTCCATGTACTTCTGTCCCATGTTTCAGACTCGAGCAGCATGGCCTCTGGATCAGCAACAGCTCACATGGAGTTTTACAGATCTTGTCCTATTAGAACAGGCCATATATTTTGTAGTATAATAGAGTTATGTGGGAGAATCTGAAGGGTCACATCTCCCTCTGTTTTTTCCACAGAAGAAAATGAATGTGGTGTAGTTCATTTTGATGCCAAGTACATAATCATATTTCCCTCCTACTTAGGAAGC
This sequence comes from Grantiella picta, assembly GCA_013397955.1. Classification (NCBI taxonomy): domain Eukaryota; kingdom Metazoa; phylum Chordata; class Aves; order Passeriformes; family Meliphagidae; genus Grantiella; species Grantiella picta. Next base: position 202,881 of record VZRM01006060.1, read on the forward strand.
CTTAGCCTCAGAATTTTATGGTAGATGAGCAGATGCATTGCATGGGATGTTTTCCAGATTCCTTTTTAAAAATCTGAGTCACTCAGTGTTTGCCATGCAAAGTCCTTTACTCTGTAACAATGTCCCTGGTCCATTTGAATGTGCACCAGGAAACATGCTGGGCAAATTACTAGACTGAATAGCAAATTCTTTAATAAAGTTTGTCATTCAAGTTAACAAAGTGACAAGGGTGCCAAAAGAAAAAAAAAAAAGTAAAAGGAAGGTCTGTGTTTGTACTTGCTTTTGAAAAAAGGCTTCATGGAATCTTTGCTTCATAGGATGTGCTAAAGCCCTGCTCTGTGTGAGGGCATCGCGTGGAGCAGCTCTGATGGTTTGAAGGTTTCATAAAGTTATGCATTGGAAAGGATGACAAAATCAAGCTAGTGGACAGTTTCAGAGCATTCCTAATTGGACAACATTCCAGTATCACGACCAACTTTTCTGCCATGTTTTTTATTTGCGGAGTTGAGCCTCTCTGCATCAAGCAGGCTGGATTTTGAGGATCCCTTTGTCTCTATGTACTTTCCTTTTCTTTCTGTGTACTATGCAGAGAGGCATCGCTGGCTGTTGTTCAGGCATGCAGGGTCAGCCCTCAGGCCCTCATCTTTGAGGAATTATGTTGCAAGGAATATCCAGAGGTTTACTCTTCTTGACTCTCTTCTCCTTAATACAGTTTGCCGTGCAAATGCTTTCCCGTGAATGATGGTTTCAGTGTTGATCATCCCATGTTCCATTAATTCTCCGCAGATTTCAGTGAAGTTCTTTCTGGTAAAAACTATCCATTCTGTTAACTTTAGAGAGAGAAATTCAAAGCATTTTGCAGGAATATATTTCTGGTGAACTGTGTTTATGTAAGTTTTGGGAACAAAATTTATTCAGAATGGTGCATGGCTTTGAATAACATGATAAGCTTGCAGCTCACAAGAAGACTTATAAAATCAAGAGTTATACTGTGTCCATACACCTATAACTCTCCTTTCACATCTGTTTTGTATTTTTGTATTTTCCCAGCACTTTCTGAGCCACAATTCCAGTTGTGGTTTTATTAAATGAGGTAGAAATAGATTGCTCTAGGTGCAGCTGAAAGCAACATCTGGCTTGCTAATGTTATGGTTGTCAGAGAATAAGGACAGCTTTTCTCTCTGATTGTACTGTTGTGCCTCTTGTCTTCTTAAAATGAAGAAAAAGGAAAAACAGTATTTTCTTTGGGGTACTTTGTCTATGAAAGAGCTTTATGAGGAGATGCACTTACAGAAGTCATTTTTGAGTACCTCCTTAAATGCTGGTAACCCAAAGATACAAACTTCAGCAATAGGAAAGAAAACCTGATTTCTTAAGGAATGGACAGCATTTCGTTCGTGTTATTTGAGTACTTTTTATTCTGACTGATATCCGTCACATCTGGTAAGGAGAAAGGCTACCTACTCTTCTGGAGAATTCCTTTCTGTGCTGTGCCTTCTCCTGGGGCACAGGACAATCTGTATGGCCTTGAAAACAAGACCCAGGTGGCTGAGGGATGACAAACCTTGGTGTTAGGAAGTTCTAGATTCTTGGCTCCACAGCAGCCCACTCTGGGAGCTTTCATTGAATTCCCAGCCCAGATATAGGCTGGAAATCATATCCTAGAAATAATATAGTCTTTTGTTGGATACCTTTTAATTTTTTTTTCCCTTTAATAAACTGTGTTATTCTTGTAGTGGAATTTTCTGAGAATTGTCAGGACGCCCTGTTTCCCTCAGTTGGAAAGTTTTATTTAATTCAGCAGTATAAGATGTGTTAAGTTCAAAATTTAGTATCTGTTTTCCTTAGCAGCATATGAATTTATATGTTGCACACTTGTCTGGGTGAGTAAAAGACTTTTTTCTCAAGTTCCTTGGCAGAGTGTTTTCCCCTGTATGTTTCCTGGTTGAAAATGCCTTCTCTTTTGATTGCTGAAAGACCATTATCAGCTCTTTTTTTTTTCTTCCTGCTCATGATTTAAAAGCATGTTAGGGGAAGCTAATTAACAGTCTTTCCTTTTCCATATTTAAAGGTTTTTAAAATCTGTTTAGCTCCTGGTAGAACTTTTTATTAAAATAGAATATTGCGTGGAAAAGCCACCTACAGATATTAGTTCTGTGGTAAAAGACACAATAAAGGAGACAGTGACTTTGTCTTTCTTGCTTGGGATGTATGCTAGGCATTTCCATGGTGATTAGTGTTTTAGAAATGGCAGAGATAAATGGTCACAAGAAACTGCTGTAAACAGTATTGAAATAAAGGCTTAAACTACTCTCCCAGTTTCCCCCTGTGATTCATTCCCCGTGAAACTGCAACTTGTGCACCTGCCTGACCAAGCTAAAAAGCTCATATATAGACCTTGTATTATTTTCTAACCACATGCCACTTCTACATTTTTACTTAATTTAAAAATATGCATCACCATACAGTGGCTGGGATTACATCAATAGATTTGTAAAGTCTGCTTTACATATAAGCCACAAACTCTTTAAAATTGACCAAATCCCAGACTGTACCTCATAGCTGGGCATTTTTCTGTTTGTACCTGGAAGGGTGTGGTACTTGGGAAGGGAAGGTGGTGCCAGTGTGGCTTGAAGCACCTTCTTTCCTAAAGAGGTGTAAATGGAGTCAGTCTCTGTTTACTGCTAAGGAAGTGCTTCTGTGCACAAATTGCATTTATTACAACAAATGCACAGTTCAAGGGGGAGGCTTTCCAAGAGAATCATTTCTTATCAGAGCGAAGAGCTTAACTCACACCAAGTTAGTTGAAAACAGTTACCTTGATTTCCAGTCAAAATCGACAGTGGTAAAATCTGTGATTAAGGTTTCTGTTGTTTATTTCAGAGTGGTATCTTTTCCTAGTTTGCCACGGTCAAGCATGTGATTTTCATTTATTTCTCCTGTGAAGACAGTTTGATGTGCAAATTCAGAAATAAGTGTCTATATGAGTCCAGGGTTTCCAGGACAGAAACAACAGCCAGATCTCTTCCTGGTCTCACCAGTGTGTGGGAAAACTTCTCCATATATACAAACATCTTATAAATGAAGAAAACACTTGTAACTTCAGGGCTCTCATGTTCTGAACTCTTGCTGCCTCAGATAAGATTACATAATAGTAACAAGAATATTTTACTTATTTAATCTTTTTTTCTCTGCTGTGTTTAATTTTATTCCTTTCATTGTGGACACCATAGGACTTTCAAGTGTGTTCAAAATGCCATTCTATATGGTTTAGCGTCTCTGGTGGTTACTGGATTTGATTGCCTGTATCAAACCAATCGCTCTTAGCAGTTTCCCCTCATTATTAGATGTTTGATGTGATCACTTAGAACCTTGTAAGCTTGAGGTTTTGAGGCAACAGTAACGAAAATAAAAATTACCTCATCTCTTTTGATTGTTATGTGCTCTGCATTAATTCATACAATGGATTTTTTTATACCAAAGTTTTCTTAAGATATGACAAGTGACTATTTCTTTAAGTATGTACTCTATCCGTTATTAAATTGATTATTCAAATCTCATTTAAAACAAGAGGCCAGATGGCAATATTCCAGTATTTGTTGCTACTAGCAACCAAAAACCCCAAACTGAATGATTTTCCATTTTTCACTGTGGATGAAGGGAGCTCTTCATTTTACATGCAATAAGAAGAAGCTACAGCTCACCAATTATGAAACCAGATTGTTATACTAATACTTTATAAAAATCTTCCACTGACATTCTGTTACACTTGTTGATGACCTCCTGAAGTATGTGATCTAATTCTAGGTTTGTTAACTTTGTTACCAATTATAATTTTTAGTTCGAATAATATTGTCATGAAAGGAAGGCTTTTTTTTTGTTGTTGTATCTTGCTCAGATTATGAGACTAATTAATGAGATTATGGCTATTTTAAGAAAGTATAAGAAAAATTTAAGAAAGGCTTGGAACATAATTTAACTAGTGGCTGGTATGTGATTCAAGTAAAAGAAATGTATTTTGAGAGTAAAGTTTAAAGTGATATAAAAATGCCCTTTCAAAAAGTACCAACTGGGGAATGAGTGATTAATGTCTTCAGAAGTATCTGTGGTTTAAAAAATAGGGACTGAGACAATATCTAGAAATTACTCAATGTCTCACTTGTTAGCATTTAGGAGTCCCAGAGTTGACCACTTTAGCTAATTAGCCAAAAAATGACAGTGAGGCAGGGACTCTCTGGGTCTCTTCCTTAATGGAGACTTGCTGTGTAATGGCAAAAAGTGGTGTCAGTCTAACTCATTAATTGGTGTCAGAGAAGTGATAATGACAATAATAAAGACAAATATGCAGAAGTAACTTTTTAATTTCCACAGAAGAGGCTGTTTTGCATACAGCTAATTCCTTCATATGCGCTTATATGTCTAAACATATGTGTTTCCTTCCTAAGTGAACCTTGTCACTGCAGATGTGAAAGCAGAGTATTTAATGATACCCTGATGAAGCTCTGTTTTGGCCATAGAATTAAATAGTCTTGAGGTGCATTTATTTTGTTACTTCTTGCTTGTTCTTGACTCCCTGTGAAATCAGCAGTAAAGTTCCCACTGGTTGTGGCACACACCCCTGGCCCAGTTTTCATTGGTTGCTTCATTGGTTGTAAAATTTTTGGTCGATGATCTGCTTTTCTGCACAACTGTAAACTTACTATATGCTTCATATAAACACTTGATATCCTCTATACAAGTTATATTTAGTGTTACTTATTAAATATAGCTTGAAGTTTTCCTCGGTCTGGGTAGGAGATGAGAAAATGTGTCCTAAATGGCAGATGAGAGATTGTTTAATGTTCTATCAGGAAGATCTGAGAGGTTTTAGAAGAGAGTCTAACGCAAGAAAGGAGGTAGGAAAGGCAAATATGAAAGTACCCTTTTGTTACTTATTGAATTTAACAAGAGATTTTAGTTAAAAACTCTCACAAATAACTTTAGAAATAAAATGCTTGGTTAATAGTAAACATGCTCAGCCCCAAAACCCAGGGACTATTTATACTCTGGTAATTTCAAGAAACAAATATTAGCTTATAAATGCAGTGATGGCAAAATGTGCTAGCATACATGTTAAGTTTCTAATCAAACATTGCAAAAATTCATTAATCAGTATTTCATAGTTCATTACAGTCTGACTAATTTTGAAATCCTTCATGTAAATTGATTAAATGTCTTCAGTATTCAGATAAATGGGCTGTTGTTTTAAGCAACCTTTACTGTGAAGTCCATATTTCTCCTGGATTGAGTTCTGCTAACATTTGACTGTCATGTCTGACATGCTAGACAGTTGCCATTTCACCCCTTCTCCTTCCCTTCTCTCTGTTCCAAATATCTCATTGACCAATTGTGAGGAAAATATTCTTAAATCTTCTTTAGACGTACCAGGTCATGGTTAGAAAGTGCTTCATCATCTGCTGTCATCAGTCGCCAAAGCCTTTTTTTTTAATCCTACAGCTCTGCCTGTGTTTGAAGGACAGGACTATTTTGCTGCCTAAACAGCAGAAGTGAACATCTCAGGTTGGTGACCAAGCCTTGTTTTATGCAAGAGAATACTCAGATCTGTGTGCACAGCCACTGAACCAGGGAATTGCCCAGCTCTGTATCAGCCACAGCCACTGCCCAATTCCAGCCCCCAGACTGATGGGCACAGCTTGGTCCCCTCTGAGGATGAGCCCCTGGAAGGAGAGGAAAGACTCTGCTTCCACTGGACACTGCTGGGGCTCAGATTGAACCGTTTTATGTGAGACTGTGATGGGAGATTAATGGAGCTACTCCAGCACATAGTGCTTTTTTTTGGAGAGACCCTGTTCCTTCTGTGTAAACATCCAACAGCTCTGCATGGCGAGCGCAGAGAACAGTCTTACAGAGCCTTCTGCAAAATAAATCCTCATGAGAGCAAAGTGCTGGCTGCAAAAGTAATGGCCACATTCTCGTTTGCTTTACTGGACAATTGAAAATTTTATACTGTGAATTTCTACTGTGAATTTTTAACTGGCTTTTCAAAAGTGTTTGTCACAGTTTAATTATTTCTGAGCTCATACAGAGTAAATGTAAGGGCCAGAGGGTGGCCAGCATGTATTAAGTTCTCAAGTTCAAATCTGACTGCAGAAGTTTCTTGGTCATTTAGCTCACCGTTGTGGAGTCTTATGTGTTCCCAGAAAAAGGATTTACTCTGTCTTCTCTTGGTGGTGTTTTTTTGTTGTTATTGTTTGGTTTGGTTTGGTTTTTTTTGTTTTTTCTTTTTTAAATTATTTTTAATTTTATTTTTTAAAACCTAGTCTACTCTTTATATACAGATAATCTTGCTTATGCTGAGTGTCTGTGCTGCCTTTGGCACAAACTGCACAGGTGTCACTCAGGAGCCTCTACCCTTGGACAGCGCCATGTTATGGTCTGCCTGCCAGAAACAGTCAATCTAGTGGAAAGTAACAGATTATAGTTGTTGCCTCTTTTTTTTCCCCTCATCGTTCATGATTTGATTTGCAAGCCACGGCATCTTGCGGTGAAGCATCATACTTTGACCGGAGGTGTTTTTTAAAAAATCTGGCCTTGGCCAAACATGCCAGAGTGTGTCAGAGCAGTGTTGTTTTTTTCAAATATTTATATGTATTTAGTCTTATGTGTTCTGTCTTACAGGCTGTAGTGGATCACATACTTTATATAAATAGAATATATCATAATTAATTATTTCAGTGACCTTTTAACCAAAGGTTTGAACTTTTTCACATGAAGTTCTCACATCTTCCTCTTCAGTTGGCGCATTCCTCTAAATCCCCATTTGGTTTGGATCCTTGGCCTTAGTCCTTTTGAATGCCCAAAAGAATATCAGGGGTTTCAGCTGTGCAGTGCTGACCCACCCAGGGAAGGCTTTTGCAATGTGATTCATTTCTGGTTTATCTTGAATTCTTCCCTTATTTTAATACTTCCCTGGTTTTGTCAATATATGTGAAAAGTTTCTGTTTTGAGATACATTCATGGGTGTTTTTGGATTGTAGAGCTTTTTAGTCAAAACCTTTTAGCCAAACTCTTTAGTTTGACTCAAACTGTGATACTGTAGGTCACTAATTAACCCATCAAGTTGCTTTCTGCACTTCCCAGGACTGGTGTTGTTTAGCAGAGCCTTTTGAAATAAAATGGGTGTTGAGTTCTTGTTTATGTGAAGAGTCCTGGTTGTTTCTTGGAACTTGTAATATAATAACCACAGAGCAAAGCCCAGTAGATGTGAGCCATCTCATAGATGGAGTTTTGTACCTGTTTGTACCTAATTGGTGTAACTAAATGTGTAAATGTTGGATTCAACTGAGGGAACCTGGGGGGAGTTCAAGGGGATTTTATGATAAGCTTTGACCAAGCTATTAAGATGAGAGTTTCAAAAGGATTAGGTACTTTAATGAAATCCCTTGGAATATCTGAACTGAGATGCTCAGCCTTGTCTCCTGCTGGAATTTGGTGTACAGCTGATACTGAGAGCTGCCAGAGAGTTCATTGGCATTTTGACCATAATGTGCAGAGAGAGAAAGGCATTCTTCTCTTTTTCAAATTTCTCTTTCTGCGGACTCTGATCTTAATAGCAAAATTTCATCTGTTTCCTGTACTGTCAGTCTAGAGAAAATAAAAAAACCAAACCAAAACTGGAAAAGGACTATTTCAGCTAAACTGTTTTACAGTTAACAGATCTGAAATTACATTTATTTCTGCAATGCTCTTCCTAGGAAGCATTTTATTTAGCAAATTAATAAATCTTTCAGAAATCACTTACATGTGATAGTTGTATGCTGATCTCTGTGGTTTCTGGAGTAAATTCTCCTTCAAGTTTTGCAAATCTTATTTCTAGTGGTTTTTTTTTTTTTTTAAATCTTTAAGTAGCAGCCTGATCAGTAACTGTGCAATAGTATGTGTTCCAGCCTCGTTTCCTTTAGTAATTTCATAGCAGGTGCCTTCATCAAAGATATTGTAATTACAACTGTAAGGTGAGCAGAATACAGAGAATACACCTTCGAGTTACCTGGGAGGGATACCAACGTGTATGAGGGAAAAAATATCAAAGCAATATGTACTTTCACCTAGCTTTTATGAACATGAAGTTTTGAAACAATTTATCCCTCACTTCAATAATATTTGTGTCTTTCATAAATCATATTTACATATATTTTATGGAAAAATAGCTCCCCTTACTGCTTCTGTAATAAAAGAGTCTTTACAAATTTGCTCCGTAATAAATTAAAAGTAGCTGGCCACATCTTTTTTGAAAGTCATAAAGGGGAATTAAGTGCCCAGCTCCCATTAACTTTTGATGATATCTGAGAAAATCTGCCAGAAGATTTCTCTCAGATGCCTCCGAAACTAGTTGGTTGAGAGTGTACTTTGATTTTAGGAGCAAGAGATTTTGCTTTTTGTCTCAGAGAGGATCATTGTTTGGTGATGTGCCTGTGCCTGGCACTGTGGTGTTTTTCATGTTGGCAATCACAACCTGAGGGTGCTTTCACCTGCCCAAGGCTTTGCCCTTGGATGTGGCTGTCTGAGAGCAGAGACTTGTAACTTCTGCTTGTCTGTCCTCACACTGTGTGCCTTTGAACATCCATTGCCCCAAAGTTAGGGATTTCCTTCTCTTTGACTGTAAACGTGCTTGTTTACGATATGTTTATTATTGCTTACTGGTGCCTTTTCAAGTTCTCTGTAGCCACACATTCCATGTGCCAGCATCCACTACCAGAGTGAGATGGAGAAATCAGCCTTGGGAAAGGGAGAGCTCTGGGCAATGGTGATGCTTAAAAGTGTTCTAGCAAGCCATGAGCTCCCAGTTTCTCACCTGGCTGGTAGTGGAGCCAGACAGTGTTAGCAAAAAGCAAGGGGGAGCAGTTTTGGACAAGTCTAGTAGAAGGTGGCTCCATGGTTTCTCCCAGGAAAGGCCATCCCAGTTAGACATGTTCAGGGGAATTATCTACTTGGCTTTAGGAAATAAAGCAAAGAACTGTAAAAATCATGAATGTTTTGTTCCTCTCCTTTGCTGATGAATTTTCTGTCGCACAGTCCTGTATCTGTACACATCGCTGCTTTCTGGTATACATTGTGTGATTTTATTGCAGAGAAAGGGTGGAAAAGCAGCAGACCAGAGTCCCTCTGTTCTGGACTGTCTGACTAAACCCAGCTCGGCAAGCTCAGAGGGCTTTCAGGCTTTTCATGGCTCCTCTGGTGTCCATGGCTCCTCTGAATCCTTTAGCCTTGGTAAAACGTGGCCACAGTAGAAATGAAATTGCTGTAGTTCTGTAGGCAATGAGCTAAAAATGAGCAATCGTGGCTGAAAACAATCTACAGACTTGGGGAGTAAAATATTCCAAATGATTTATTTAAGTCTTTGTGCAGCTGAATCATTGACTGAAAGATGAGTGTCTGAAAAAGGGATTGTTTTGCTGGATTTAAAATTATGAAGTAAAATAAAAGAAAATTAAAAATGAAGGAAAAAGAAAAAAGTAAAAAATTGTCAATAATTAAGATTTTTTTTCATGTATGCTGGGATTTTCATGAATGCTGGGTTTTTTTTCCTCCTCTCATCACACTTTAAACCTATTAAACTGAAAAGCAAAGAAAACCAATGAAATCTGTCCCATATGCAGTACCCAATAGTTTGATTTGAGTTCATTTGCTTTGGAAATTAAAGTAAACTATAGGTAGTTTTTCAAATAAAATCAAGAGAAACTTTGCAGTTTAATGGTGATTTAAGTACTTTTTGTTCTCATTTATACTGGCAAATTTGAGCTGAATTAGGTAGGAGGACCTACATATTTAACAAAACATTTCACAAAAAATGAGAGCAAGTGTCATGTTATCAAAACTGAAAAATTGCTTTCTGGAAATATTGTCAATACACTAAAAAGAATTTTTTAAAAAGGTTTGGCTAGACTTTGAATCTAAGCAGCTAACATTAGACAAGGGCTATGTAAAGACTATGTAAATCCAACTTGAGTTTCCATTATTAACCATTAATCTTAAAATAGATGAATCCACAGACACTGGAATCATACACTGATAATTTAATATAAATGTATTAGACTTGCTAATAATATTCTGCCAAGGACTGTTTTAAGCATCTGAAAAAAAAAAAGAAAGCACAGACTAATTCATAGTAATAAAATAATTTTAGACAGCATCTTAGTTTGGGGAAATATGTTTTCTGTTGCAGATTTTCAAAAGATAAAAATATTTGTAAGTGTTCTCCTTATGCTTCTATTGTGTTTTTACTTTATTGCTGGTGATTTCTACTTTTGACTAGCTAATGGGAATGTATTTTTTCTCTGTATTGCTATTACCTCTTCCTGCTACTTTCCAGGTCACTAATTTTTCTGCTTAGAGTTCATTCTGCTTAGACCGATATGCTGTCTTTTTTAATGAGGTTATTTCTGGGTTATTAGCCTTCCTGTTATATGATACCTTATGTGAAAGATCTAATTGATGTAAATCAAACATAGCTTGCAGAAAAAAAAAAATCAAAATGATCCTTTAGATATTTTGTAGTTTCATGGGTATCTCAGAAATTTTGTATTTAAAGCTACTTTTTAGACAAGAGGGTTATATGTGGCTAATAACACAAATAAATCTTTTTTTATTCATACATTAACAGGTTCAAAGAAGTGGAAATTGAAGAAATGCATTGGCATTTTGGTTTGCTGAATAAGCTTTAGATGGAAATTGCTCTGAAAAGTATTTAGTGGGAGGGGTTTAATTGTACAGTTCAATAACCTCGACAGCATTTTTTTATTAAAGCATTCTTACATAAGCCGTTAAGCTTTAGGTTAATTTTTACTCTTCTGGTTATATTTAAAACCAGCGTTTGGAAATACAACCAAGCCTCTGCTATACCTTGTTCACACTTTAAAGTGGATTACATGTATGCTGCCTTTCTAGAGCTATTTTTGTTGCAAATTTTGCAGTCAAAAGGATTGTGTTGTTATTTTACACAAGTTAAAAGCTCCTTGTTTTGCAGTCATTTTGCTTGTGGCAATCCATAGTGTCAAAGAGAACTGTGTGTCTTTTGTATAAACATTATAACTATATAGGAAAGGGAAATGTGATTTATTCTTTTTCACATTGGCTTTCCCCTCCTTTGCAATCTGATTTTTTTTTTTTTTTACCTCAACTGAAATGTCCTAGTTTAGAGATAGGTGAGTGACTTGTATGTATGTACTATTTTATATTCTTTTATACTACCTGTGCAAGCTTTACATAATATACACACAAAACACATGTTGTTTCTTGCAAAAATATCTGGCACAATGCACCCCAATTTATCTAGCTGTGAATATGTAGATCTGTAGTGCATTGGATTTTAAAGTTTTCTTGCCAGCTGTCAAGGTTTGTTTATTTTTTACTTTGCCTGTGGTTTAGGGTTGGATTATATTGCAGTGTCAACCTCTGCCGCCACACCTTAGTTCTGTTTAATGCATGTACAAAATTGTTTTTCATGCAGAAAACTGGGACAAAATCCCATTTTGATCAGCTTTACAGATCCATAATGAGAGACAGTCTCTAATAAAAGAAAAAGCCTTTCAAGCTAAAAGGATACATTTTGTTCTGCTTTTGCTCAGAGCTTGCAAGCTATCCATTGGTATTCCTGAGTTGTTAGAATTATTTTATTTCCCAAGAACTTGGGAAAATTCCTGGGTTTGAGAAATACAAACAGAATAAAATATTTTAATATTTGCTAAAAACCTGTGCTGATGTTCTGAGCACGCTTAGAGTCAATGAAGTATTGTATGGGAACCTGAGCAGTGTGGTCTGGAAACTAATTAAATTTATTTAATTTCTTTCGGTGTTTTCACACAAAATTTCCTGGTGAATTTTTGATAAACAGTAGACTGTTTGAGAAATTGTAGTGAGTACAAATATATGTAACAGAAAATTACATCAGTCTAAGCAACAATTTAATATTTATTTTCTTGTTGCCAGCAAATAGAGAAGAAATCACAACAGTTCAAGTAAAGGCATTTCCCTGCTGATGGTGAGTTAAGTGAAACAAAGATGATGATAATGTCAGCTGATTTCTGGGAAGCCAGAATTTTGCAGTTGTCAAAGCTAGACATGTTTTTGCAAGCAGAGTTAGGTGTGTTAGGTTCTAATACAGTGACTTCTAGCCCACCATTTGGACTTTGCAGGTTTGAATTACTGACATTATTTCCATTGACATAGTTTTCCCAAAAGTTGCTGCACAGTTCATGAAATTTGAAAGTATTGATATTCTTGTTGTTTGCTTTGAACTATGGACCTCAAAGGACATAACAAAAGAGCTAGGCAAATGGCATTAGATAAATAATCAGAGATACTACAGTTTATTTCTTTGAAGCAAGTGAATTAAGGAGGAAAAAGCCAAAAAAACAAAAAAGAAAAAAGAAAAGGTAAAAAAGCAAAAAGCTGACACCTGGAAATATGTGAAATTCCCTCTGCAACAAAGTTAATCCAGACTGACATCTGTTTGGGAAAACTTTTCACAGATACATCTGATATAAAAAAAATCTCTTGGGGAAGGTGTTGGACAGTGGCATTGCCTGGCATGTCAGACAGGTGTATTTGTGTTTATAAAGCTACAGAAAAATTCCTACCCAGGGTGAAGGTAAGTGAAGTTGGGGGTTTTCAGAAAGGTTCTTGCTGCAGCTCTTGCTGCTGTGTGGTGCTGGGGGTGCCAGGGGTTCCTTCACAGGGTGCACTCCTCTTGTGCCAACATTGCCTCTTCCACATGCAGCAGCTATGGAACATCCTCCCAGCAGTGCCTTCCTCAGCAGTTACAGAGCTGCAATACAGTGCTGCTGCATCTTCAGACAGTCCTGGAAACCTCTGGCTTGTGTATCCAGCATCCTTGCTGGACTCTCTGCTCCAGTCTTATCTGTCGATCTGAGTGTGAAATTGCAGGCAGGTTGCAACAGAAGCAGAAATTTTTTTAATCCTGAATGGCATCTCTTCCAGTTTTAGCTATATCCAGCCCTCAGGAGCTTGTGCTTTGGACTCCATCAGCTTCTAGAATGGTTCAGGGGCTCTGGGGTGTGTTTTCCCTGCCATGATATGAGGAGCCTGTTGGAAGCCTGGGAGAGCCTGAACAAAACTGGCTGTAGCAGCACCTCCCTCAAGCTACGTGTGCAGAAATAGGCAGAAATGCATGAGCCTTGCAGAGACCTTGGTCCTTAAATGGTGCCATGGCAGGTGTCTGTGTGGAAGGTATTGAGATCCACCAGCACAACGCAGTTGAAACTTCTTTTATTCCTCATTCCTGGCTAGACGGTGCTTCCCACTGAGGAAGCAAAGCTCTGATACATGGCTTTCGCTGATGCATTCCCGAGTAGTCCTAGGGCTGAACAGCATCACTTTGGGGCTTGGGAGACCAATATATCTGCAAGGCTTTGATAAGTGGATCCTTGTAGGACACTGTGTGTGTAGGTGTGTTTTTCTTAAAATTTGAGCTTGCCAGGTATATCCTTTGCACTATAACATAGTAAATCCTTTTCTTCTGCATTAGTCCTTGTGTTCTACTGCCCACAACAGCTCAGTTCTGTTTAGCTGGGGGCTGCTTGCCCACAGCTAGTAATGTATGATTTTCTGAAAATAGTTTATTTGTCAAGTTTTGTTAATTCTAAAGTTTAACTGATAGTCTATTATTTTAAGAGTAGTATATTGATAACAGAGGCTGTGGTGAAATGCTGCTAGAAAACAGGAAGTTGTCATTTCTGTCCAGCAGTCCATTTGCATTCTTCTATACAGTTTCTATTGCTTGCACACATCTACATGCAGTCACACAACTCCTGGGTGCTGGAAGGTCCATGCATTGCTCAGTGGCACAAGACAGGCACTGTAAAGCTTCCAAAGCATGTTTCCATCTCTTTATTTTCACAAAGAGGTGGGTGGCAGAATGTCCCCAAACTGTCCTGTTAAACTCACAGCAAATGTATCTGAATTCATCCACTTAATGCTTGATGTGGGAAAATAGTCTGAAGCAGCAAATATTAGTAGCTTGTTTTTCAAAAGTTTAACTGGAAACAAATGATGAAGATTTTAGTGCTTTCAACTTGTATTTATTTCACTTACTGGTAGTATTAAATGGACAGTTTATATTTAGCTGATATTAGGGTTTGGGTAGTGTTAACATTTGGGTCAAACAACATAGATTTATTCACAACATGTGGGGAGAAAAATGGTGATGTGACTTTGTTCTTTCCTTTCCATACTTTTCTGATCCACACTGCAACAGTAATGAGAAAGCAAATGAGCAATTTTTTTTTTCCTTCTGTAATAATTCTTGTTTGAATTCCTTAGCTGTTTCATTACCTTCAGTATTGAAGAGCCAGCTTGTTCATAAGTCAAAGTCTGCCTTTGCAGGACTTCAGCCCTTTTCACATGCTTGAAGGAATGGTCAGTAACCACCACACTCTGCTGTGAAGTGGCTTTCTCTACATTGTAGATTTTAAGAGGTTGAATCTTCAAAGCTGATCACGTAGCAATTTTTTGCTTTGTTTTCAAGCAAACAGAAAGAAAAGCTATTGTCTATCATTAATATTCTAGTCCTGGATATGTGCAAATGCTTTAGGGCTTTGGGTTTAAATGAGGAGAGGATTTTTAAGGTTCAGACACATAAAGTTTCAATCTTACAGCAGGAGGACAGGTGTGATGATTCAGGAATTGTCTTTCATGTTTCACCTTCTGCTAGAAACACTTTTGTCTTTGGGTGATTTAAGTTTCAAATAAATTTCTGGACATTTGGAAGGAATCCTCTATTTCAATCTGCTTCCGTTCCTCCACAGAAGTCTTTATCTTCAAAGAAAGGGTGTAATAGGGGGTGTGTTTATGAGCTATTTAAAGTGTGAAAGTGTTGGTGCAAATGTCTTGGGACTTCAGTTCAGTGGTGAATCTTTTTTGTTTTGTTTGGACACAAAGAAAAGGAAGTTGCTTACCAAATTTATGTAAGTGCTTAAACATGTGCTGTTTCATGTGTGTGAAATGGTTGGCACTTACATCCAGGTCTATATCATAATCTAATAAACCTTTAATCCAGAAGAGTCTTTAAACCACTCTTTCTGAGTAATTTAAACTGTTGTATCTGCCTGCCTGTAAAAGATGGATAATATTACCATTCACCTGGGAACGATCTTCATTAATAAATTTGGATGAAATTCCATTTAGTCTTTTCATATGTGCTTGATAAAGAATTCTGCAGGTGCAGTCAAAGGTGAAATTGGGAGGGAAGAGGAGAAAAAAAGAATGTTTAACTTCATAGTAGAAGGTTTTTCCCTTTAGTTTTTAACATTCTGACGTATCTCTTTGTCTGATTGTTCACTCTGCTGCAGCACTGAAACTACTCTTTCAACAGGCTCTGACAATATCAAACATGAATGTTTTTCCTATGTTGATTTTAATTAAATGCAATAGAGATCATCCCAAACTTGAAAATGCAGGCCATGGTTCAGAACTGTGATGCACAGTTTTAGAGTATCTATCTTTTTGTCACTTATATTTCACAAGTATGTAAAATTCTGGAAATTCTTCCTCACTACTTCTGTAATTTATGTACAATCAAAAAAAAAGAATAGAATGGAAAGACCTCATCTGCCTGTTAGTAATCATAACAATAGAAATGTAAGAAGCCTTACTCTTGGTTCTCTGTTTAAAGCAAGATTCAGTAATCTATAGCAGTCCTGAAGATCAGATACCTTTTTCTTCCGTTAACTACTTAGCAGAAATAAGAATGCGAAGAACATTTCATTTTCTGGGCTGTGGAATTGTTTAGTTTGAGGTTATAATGCCTTTTATTTCAGGAATGCATATCCTTCTGCAGTCAGATAGCAGCTCTGTGCCCAAGAGTGGCTATTGAGCCCCTGGTGTTGTGTTCTGCACACAAGATTTGTGTTTTGCCTGTCCTGGCAATCAGCCCTGCGGGATCCTCCAGAGAGACAATGCTGGGAGCAAGCTGGAATGACTCCCAAGTTGTTGTCTGACTGTTGTTGTGGCTTGATTTGCCAGCTAGAGTTACCTCAGGTTCATGAGGACACCCAGAGATGTCATTCTCCTCTTAAAACATGCTGAGCTTTGTTTCTGTGAGAGCTGAAATGAGGAGGACTCCTAGTACTTTACAGATTTGCTTGAAATAGGCCATGGGTGAATTGGTCAGTGGCACCTCAAAGATGGGCAGAGGTAGTTGCAGAAGCCTTGCTTTCTTAAGGAGGGAGGTTTCAGCTTGGAGAGTTTAGGAAGTTATGAAATGTTTCTAAAACTTTAGAAAGAAATTTCCATTATTCTCATTTTACATCTGATAAAAAAGTGATCATTGCAACCCCCCTTCCCACCCTGGATTCTGCTATAGAGAAGGGACAGATGAGCCATCTGATGAGTCTTTAAGTGTTTTAGAACTTTAGAATCACCAGCGTTGGGTTCATCTACAGATGATGAAGACTTAAGATAATTATGAGTGTCATGTGAAAGCAGATTCTACCCTCGTTGAGTTTATAAGCTTAAGAATGTGAATATTTTAATTTTTCTCAATATTTTCTACTGCTTCCTATCAAAGATACTGAATGGACCAAATTATGCTACATGCCCCATGAATGCCAACTAGTTCTTTATCCACCTACCATTGGAATATTATGGGTCAATTTAGCAAGATCGTTAACAGCAACCATTTTTATTCCCCTTGCTCCTATTTCAAATCCCAGAAGATGAATTCTTATGCAGTCAGTTCAACATGTAGATGACCAATTTATGTTGTAACTCCTAAAACAGTGTGTTTAGAATTTATGCTAGCTACAGCTCACCAGTGCTGAGCATTCCCAGGTTCCTTTTCTTTACTTGCATGGATTTTGGAAGGAAACAATACTCATTTTGGTTAACTTGTCTTTCAAAGATAATTAATTTGTAATTAGAGCATTAAAAAATATAATTAAAAATTAGGTTTATGTCAAAAGGTTTCCTGGGATCCTGGGTTTTCTTGCTATTTTGTTCTGTGTGGATACTTTTTCAGAATGCTGCAGTTATTCCACCACTATGTAACACTTCTGCAACTCTTTGAGATATCCTGGGAAAGTCAATTCTACCTACTGTTTTTTTCCAGATTAGATTGGTTTATAAATTGGTCTGGAATGTGAATTTCCTTCTCTAGTGTGGTCTTTCATTAAAAGCTATCTTTACATCATGATAAAACTTTTCTTTAAAAAACAAAATACTTAATTTCATTAATCTGTTTAGCAATACCAATATAATGAGCCATAATATTGATTTTTTTACTTAGGATTTAAAATCTCTATTTCTTTCCACAGAATTAAATGCTTCAAACTGATACTCAACCTCCTTACAGTCCCCTCTTTAATTTAGTTGTTATAATTAGGCATTAACTGGTGTCGGTGGTATAGCCAGTTACAAGCCATTCTGTTCTGCTTGTCTTGATTATCACAGTTTGGATGTAAAGTAAATTAGAATGAAAGACTATACAGTCCAATTACAGATAAAAGCAGCAAACTCTACTGCTGTAATTAGATGCCAGTACTATTTTTCTTAGATATTCTATCTCTGAGGGCATTTCTTGTAGCTACTTTGCTGAAGCTAATGTTTAAAGATTTTATAAATGCTTTGTGTCTTTGTGTCATCATCTTTGCTCCTCAAACTTTAAGTGTAGTGTTTTGATGTGCAGGATCTGTGTCTATATATTCCTTGCCCATGATTCATTTTTATTTCAAGCTGATGTAATGTGTAATCCATATTATGAGCCTGTGGACCTTAAAAAGCAGGAGTGTTAAATAGTTACAATCCATGTATTCAGACCTTTCTGTTTGTAGCAGTGAGGATGTACCTGCTTTTTGCCAGAATGCGGAATAATTCCACCCATTTCTCCTCTGTCACAGAAGATGAGTGGCCATGCTGAGGGCTCTGCTGTCTCCCACCTCTGTGACTTCTTCACCAGAGGACAGTTCTCCTCACAGAGCTGTTCTGAGTCTCTGGTTCACCTCATTGACAGTCACAAATGTTAAATCGCACCTCCCAGAACTATTAATTAAAAAGAATCTTTTGCTTCTTGGGATAAGGGGAAGGAAAAAGCCCCCATCAGGCAGTGGACTCAAGGTCATGTAAGGTTTCCTGACTGCCAGGCCAATGTCCTACAAACCAGCTCTTCGCTTCCTCAGGAACTTTATAAACTGGCATGCAAGCATCCATAAAACAGCAAAAGACAATGTAAAGTGGATTGGCTTTGTTGTCTGTTACAGAAATAATTTGCCTTCTTTATGAATGGCAAAAAAGCTTTAGCTACAAATTGCCGAAAAGTGATGAAACAGAAGAACCATTTAATCCTCAACAAGGTCACTGTAAATACAACATTTTTTTGCTGCTTTTACTTGCAGACAGTTGTGCTAAAACAGTTTGTAAATGCAAGGAATACTTAATGCCAGCAAAAAATACAAACTCTGCTGTATTCATCTTTTAAATCCTCGGGGTAAAAAGGAAGTATCTTTCAAATAATTTAGGGAAAATCTGGTGTTTGCTATAGCTGATCAAAAGCACCTGGTGGAATAATTTTTATACTGAAAAATTGTAATGTATATTTTTGTTATAGGAAAAAACTTAAATTCAGTTAACATGTTGCTGGAACACTGCATCAAAATAATTGGCTTCAACCGTTTTGTTTTGGCAAAGTTGTTTCAAGTCATTCCAGTGCATTCTAAGTATTACAATTAGTGAGTGTTAGTATTACATGTGCTACTCAATATTTCACATGCTACGAAATCTAAAACTATTTGAATCAGAGTAAATTTCCTGAAGAAACAATATCTTCATATGACTTTTTTTTTGGTGGGATAATATTTTACTAGGAAATAAAAGAATTGTTGTTTTGTAACAATTGCATTTCTCTTTTCTCAATTTGAAATAATTGAATAGCCAGTTATTGAGTAGTTTTCTAGCTCTTTAGCAACCAGTGATACAAATTATATGTCACTGGCTGTACAAAGTGTTATTCTGTGAAGTCATAAAATACCATTTATACATGATAAAACTTTCAAATTAGTACAAATTTGTGTCAGTAAGGATAGTGCCAGAAACAATCTCAAACGAGGAAAATGAGGAGTGTATTGCTCATTATGTGTGAAACTTGCCCGTTGAGAGTACAGTCCACCTGCTTGGAGGTTAGGTCAGTGTCACAGAGTCTTAGAGGTGAATTGAACCTCTGGAGCAGAGCCTGGGCAGTGAGATGTTCAACTAGAGCCTCGAAATGGCACATACAGCTCTCCCAAACCAGCCCAATGCCATGCTTGAAACATCAAAGGTTTCTGTGGAAGAGCTCCACTTTGCATTGTCTGCAGACAGGAAATTTAAAGAAATTATATGTGAGTATCATGATATTAGAGACAATTAGTGGGGGGATGTTATAGCTGGTAGTAAAAGAGATTTAAAAAACGCACTTGTATTATTGATGTTTTTTCCTCACACGCCGTGTTTGGGTATGGTTTTAATGTACCGGCAGAGCGTAAAAGGCTCGCGTTGTTTGATTCTCTAGGGTAAAGTTAATTGGTAATTTCAACAAAAATGATAATTAAAAAAAAACATTTAGTAAGTTGCATTTTTCAAAGCAATGTTAAAACTTCCTGTTTCATGGCAAAGGTACAGAAAATTATATATGTTGATTTAAGGAGATTCAGTTTTACGTGATTAATTTTCTAAAGATCGTTTAAGGTGTAAGCACAGCATATATTTTCTTGTGAAACTAAATTGGTCCGACCCCTCGCTAATTTTGCCTACAATTAGTTTGGTGTAATTATCACAGCATACAATTTAGTCTGCTTCCACAAAAAATTATTGTTCACAGGACCATAAAACTCTTTAAAAATTGCTTAATGAACAACTCAGCCATGAGTATGTCTTAGAAGATGAGGCTTGCTATTAAATACGTAGATCATGAAGATGCAATGTGTACATTGTGCATAACAAACTTGGTGTAAAACCAACCTCCTGGACAGCCTACAATGTGGAGGAATTGCACGAGGTCACAAAATGAAAGGCTCTATCCAAACATACCAAGCTGAAGCAAGATGACACATGGAAGCTAAATCCTGGTATCTCCTGATTTCTAAAGACTTGGATTTCCCACCTTGTACTATCTCACTATGAGCTCAGGTTTGGCTTTAGTTTTTTTTTTGTTTGTTTTGGTTTGGTTTTTTTGATGGTGGTGGTTTTTGTTTTAAATTAAAATGGTGCCATCATTAATGTTCAGGATTTGGACTGAATTACATATTAATAGTTACAGCAAAATTGATTGGTGTTAATGCTTCCTAAACCAAAGCACCAGACATGGTGATTTTATTTTTTTTTTTCAAGTAGAGGAAATTGATCGAACTTCTGCCATTCTTGAATGATCCAGCAGTCCAGAACTGAGGATCATAGCAAGAATATTCAGAAACCTATAGAGCACCTGTACTTTCACCAGGATTTCTCCACATCATATTTTTGCTGCATAAATCCACAGAGTTCTCTTCTGATTTAGAATATTTTTGCTTTGCCCATAAGAGAAGGCAAAACAGATTTCTTCTATAATTAATTCTTACAAAGACTGAGGAAATTTTTCCTTTGTTTCCTCTGTAGACAGTGGTAGAGAAAAGCACTCCAACTCTCATTGAACCTTTTCTTCTTTTTTTTTTCTTTTTCCCCTCAGGTTAAAAAGCAAGAAGGAAAAAAAAGAGTATCTGGAGTTTTACAGGTATGGCCAGTGACAAATCTCCCTGAGCTCTCAGATTTGTCTGAGATGAACCCTTTCCCTGACATCTCAAAGCATAGAAAGGGAAAAATAAACTAATTATATATTTCTATAACCCTTCACTTTTAATGCAAGAGTTCCTGATATCTTGTTCCCTGTTTTGGAAACCAATGCTGCTCGAGGGGAGTCATTCCTTGGAACAGGAGTGGTTTGTGGGACAGCTCTGTAGATAGGTCTGGGTTAACTCTCTATGTGTAGTATAATTCTATTGAAAAACAGCTGCCAAACTTTCCAAAGAGTCTGATAGGAGATTTCCAAAGGGAGATAAATAGTCCCTAAAGCCAGCCTGGGGTCTTAGGAAAGGACTAAACCACGTGGGGTTTGTATTACATCTCCAGAATTAGGGGGAAAGGATCATTGCTCTCTTCATTTTGGAAGAAAAGCTTGAACCTACATCTTAACCTGTGCATTTCCTATGGCATCTATCAACATACCGATATATTACTGATTTAAGATTTCTCCTCTTTTAAAACCTTTTGCTTTAAACCACTTTTATGGGTTGAAATCTGATCATGTTTTCCTACTGCCAGAGCATATTAAGAAACCTGTTTCCATTGCCAGTTTGTAGCAGGAAAGATGTAATTGAGCTTTAAAATATTGTTTCTATTCTAAGTTTTGTCAACAGTGTACAATAAAGTCTTTTGGGTGAGATTTTCAAGATGCACACAATATTAGCCAAAATAGTGTCAGTCATAAAAGTCCCCTTGTCTTTCGTGGACAAAGAGGTAAATAGTGCGTTTTTTTTTTTTTTTAATCCTACTGTCATTTATTTTAGTACTTTGTGGCTTCGTAAGATCTTATTTCATTGGTTGCCATACAGCCAAAACATCTTGTGCACAACTCGAGACCTCCTTCCCTAGAAAACTAATGGAGTACCTTTTGGAAACCTTCCAACTCATAGTCTGCTCCAGATGGCGTTGCTTGCAACTTCTAAGAAGCACAGGAACAGACAGCCACTGCCTTATTCTTTCTGTCAAATAAGAAATCCATGTTTTGGTAGGTTGGGATATGGTAAAAATAAATCAAGCTTCACGAGCATGAGTAGTGAGCTGAGCTCGTAAGTAGAACTGATCAGCTTTGGAGGTCGAGTTGCCTACGATCAGGTTCAGAAAGGAATTCCAGATGATACCTCGTGGCAAGCCAAGTTTCTAGCCTGGCTTCTCTCTAAGGAAAGGAGCCACACTTTAAAAAGTGGTGCCTCGAGGTGACAAAACCAGCAGGGTGAGGGCTGCTGCTTCAACAGCTCTGCAGCTCGTCTCTTTTGGCAGTTCAGGCACTGGAGGACTAATCATGATATATTGTGATGCAACTGTGTGCAGTATGATACAGGCTGAAATCATGGGGAAAGGCAAAACCTTCTGTTTGCTTAAGTAACAGTGCCTTCACCATGTTTTCAAAGTGGTCAACCTGTAAGTACAACTAAAAATAGGCCTTTTCCTGCTTTTTATTCCTTGCATACTGTAAGTAAAGATCAGTCAGCAATTCATGAGACTTAAACCCTGAAAAGTGTTGTTATGAGTCTGTTGTGTAGAAAACAACGGTATAATTGAGATTATTTGTCCATTTCATAGGAAGAGTCACAATACCTGTAAATATGTTGATTCTATCTTTAATTCTTTGTTTTCCTTGTACGTGCTCAGTGCATGTCATTTTCTTGGTCTTTCAGAAGCCCTCAAAATAGCAGTAATTAATCTTTAGTGATACTGAGTATTCTATTAGCTGTGAATAATAACTTTTACTTTCATTAAGAGGTCTTTTTAAACCTCTGTGGAATGCAAAGTATTGTTCTCAATTAGTTACAATGATGAGAGAAATATAAACTGTAGTCATGGGAAAGTTACTCTAAGCAACTCAGACCAAATGTTTAATTGGCATAGACTGGCCCTGCTCCATGTTTTGTGTGCAATTATAGACACCTTCCTGAAGCCTAGATTTTGCCCTTGTAGACAGTAATTTGAGATTTTTTTTTTTCCTACAGATGTTTTTTTCTATGTACTAATGACTGTCTGCACTACTCACAACTGTACCTGGGTGTCAGGCTCAGGGACAAACCCACTCTTTTTGGAGATGCAGCAGAGAAGGATTACAGGAAAATTTCATATTCCATAAACAACTACTTGACTAAGCAAAGAATTAAGTTAATATCCATTGCACCTTATAGATCTTATGTTTGAATCTTCCCACAGAAATTACTGGCAATGCTCACATAAAAATTACGTTGGAATCAAGAGCAGTCCCTGGCTCTAAAGATTTTTCTGTCTGTCATCCCACACGTTACTTTCACCTACAAGAATGACAGTCATGACTATTTATGTTGGAAACTCTACACTTAGGTCTCCTGGAATTTACATGACCCAAATATTTAAACAAGTGGCTTTAATATTTTACAGTCTTTAAACTATCGGATGGAGTTAAAATTCTTATTGCAATTTGGAATGGGAGTTTAACTAATTTCATTGAGGAAATTGGCTCAATAATTTCATGTGGTGAAGGATAGTTTAAAATCTGTAAATATTGCCAAAGCTTATATCACAGTTTAGTACCAGTTTATTATTTAGAGCTACTCTACTACTTTTCAGCAGTAGAAAGAATGCAAGTTGCAGTAGATTTCTAAAAGCATGTGTGTGTGTTTATGTTCATATGTAAAGGTGTTTTTGCATATGCATATTCAGTGTATCTGCACTTGTGTACACAGTAAATGAAATCTGAAAAAGCAGTAGATAATAGGAATAGGAGCAGGACAAAAAAAACAAGAAGAAAAAAATGAACCAATAACTATTCCATTCATTCTGAGCACATCACACAGAATTGCATTAGGAAAAACAATAAAAAATGCACTTTTAATCTGATAGTAAAAAACCCAATAAAATAAAAATGAGATCCATTAATGAAAATAATGGATTTTATCCAAAATAGTTAAATACTTGTCTTTTATATAGATATAAAAAAATATTTTTGGAACAGTAGTTGCAGCTACAAGCTGGGTTGCTAAACTGCAATTAGTACTAGTTATAAGTTTAAGAACAAGATAAGATAGATTGGTTGAGTAATTCATTCATTCTTAAGGATTCCAGGATGGCTGCGGTTCCAAAAAAAAAAAAAAAAGTAAAAGAAACTTTTCTTTAGATGGCTTTTTAAAATGAAACGGTTATGAAATTTTGGAACGTATTAAGTCCTGAGGAAATGGATTAACAGGCCAGTAATGTGATAGTACTACATAAGGGCAGTTTGATTTAAGAGATACTTCATTTTTGGTCACAAAATTCCTCATGTTGTCCACGAATCTGGAATCTTTTCAGTTTACAACTTGAAATTATTTTTTTCAGAAATAATGCATCAAAAACTAGGTTCTGAAAATGTATTTACAGCGATGAAACAGATTTTCTGTCTTTCCTTGGTCTCATTTTGGTCTTCCTTGTATGTTTTCCTCTGTTTGGTCTTTTGTGTCCTGAAAGACTAGATGTGATTAGAAGTTAAATTTAAATTGCATGGATAAGTGATTAACTTATTAGAAATCACAATTCACAACTTAATTTATCACATGCCTCCCTAATTTTTCACATGGTGATTGCAAATGGGGGCTATATGAAAAATTTGAGGCATGTAAGATAAATTGCAAACCCACGTGATAAATGTACTTATCATGCACCTTTTGGCAGCTTTACCTCCTCTCTGCTTGCTCATCCATCTCTCCTGGGACTTATGGAGAAACCTATGAGCAGAGTCAATAAATCACTGAAATCTTAAAATCAAATTCTCCCCGAAATGTTTTGTCCCCTTTTTGCCGGATGGAGATTTGCCTTCTCCAGTGTCTGTCCTGTCAGGTTTCTGTGCAGAAGTTCTGTGGTCACTGTATGGTCAATGGCTTTTTGATTTTGGGAAGTGTTGAGTCCTGACATTCCAAAGGGATACAGACTTTGCTTTCTCACACTTTTCCTGCAAGGTATTTAATATACACATGGAATGAGACATCTCTGTGCGTGCATACTCTGGAGCTAGCTAGTTCTGTGTGTAATGAAGCCTTTCTTCTGGATCATAATTTAAATTGTATTTTGCATGCCCATGACATAATTTGCAGGAGTTTATCACTGAACTGTGCTCTAACATCCTTTCAGAGACACTTTTCTGAAACCAAATTTCAACTTGTATAAACAGTGGTTGTGCAAAATATAATGCAAATGATTTGACATAATAAAGTGTTTTTCCAATCTCTCATTGGATGCAAACTGGGAAAAAAACTTTGTACATGTTTCAAAACATCCCTTATCTGGAGAAAAAAGCTATTGAAAGGTGAAAAGGTAAGAGGAAAACTCAGGAAAAATAATTAGAACACAATAGGGATTTTCTATTTTTGATTGTTATTGATATTCCAGGTATATTACCTATATATATTCACATCGATTACAGTGTAATATAGTATGTTATTATTATTTATAAGGTTTTATGTAATGTGTGTAATTTCAGGTATTATGTTTTTCATATTTCAGTCTCTTTTAGTATATCATGTAAACATTATAAGAGTAACTTTTTTTCCACAATGGAGAGAGAAATTTTACAGTTCCTGTCAAACTGGTTAGAGCTTAAGTTTGTCAATTCCTTTACATAATATTTTTTTCTGTGCAGGGAGGAATGATTTTTCATGTATTTGTATTCTTTGGATAGTAGTGGAACCAGATGAGAGAAATGCTTGTTTTGGCACTTCCCCAAAGAGAAATCTAGATTTGGATGTTGGCGAAGATGACTTCAGCAAATATTGCACATAAAAAGCCAGCATTTTGTGCAAGTTCATAAGGAAAAACTACAGAATAGAATAACTTTTATGAAGAAAGTCTATGTCTTACTTGGTGAATAGGTCCCTGTGCTGCCATAATAATG
This sequence comes from Grantiella picta, assembly GCA_013397955.1. NCBI lineage: Eukaryota > Metazoa > Chordata > Aves > Passeriformes > Meliphagidae > Grantiella > Grantiella picta. Next base: position 228,565 of record VZRM01006060.1, read on the forward strand.
CCCAGTTCTACAACTACAAACACTTATTTGTTCAAAGTGAATATTAACATTGTAATTTACTATCTAATTACAATCTTATAGTAATAACTGAAAATGTGTTGTTAAAAAGCATTGCATTCACTGCCTCACACTCTCAGGCTGTCCTTAGCAGCCTGGTGTGTGATTTTTGTCTATCTAAAAGGATTGATAGAGAGCATTGATGTGGATTTTTCAAAGTTTCCTGCTCAAACCCTTTTATAAAAAATGTTTTACAAAGCTGCTCTTAATGCGCCAATATCACAGTCCCATTGCAGCTGAGGAATAATTTCTGTGAGCTTTAATGGAGCAGGATTGAGCCCTATGAACAATCAGTTTGCATAGCAAGTCTTCTTCATGGAAAAGGCCTTTGCATTTTATTTCTCAAGGAAAATATCTCACTAATTTGAAAGATTTCAAAGGAATGGGTTAATCTTGTAAAAGGTTGTTATTTTTGTCAGCTAATCTGAAAGACTTTTCCCTTAAAGCAAGAGAATTAAAATCCAATTCAAAAAATGAATGCAGTATTAATACTTAAAAATAAAGCATTCATAAAATGTAGTTATTTTGGGGTCATTATTACTAAAAGATTGGATTTTTTGGGATAGAAAATTATTGTGAAAGAAGTGTAAAAATAAGTTTTACTAGTAATATCACTGATGTACTTTTAAAGAAAGTACTAACTTAATCATAACTTATATCAACAGAAAAAATTCCAGAAAAAGGTAAATTCTTTTAATTTCCATTTATGTGATGTTGATATAAATTACTGTGATATAATAAACTATATTAATAAATTTTATTTGCAATTGAAATAATAATTGATAATTATGGTATGATTATAGTGGAGACTGAAAAATAACTGAGGAGTTTCAGGGTGTAAAAATCTTGATGCATCTCAAATAAAAGTATGTGGTACTGTGATTAGTTATATCTCTCTTTTAAGACCTAACCTAGCAAATTATATCAGGATGCTTGTGGGAAAGGTGTAGTAAGCCTGCAGATTTCTTCCCACATCTGGACTGTGTGTGAGTACTTACACCTGCCTCTTTAATAAATGTGTGTTGGAGGCTTAAAAGGGCATTTTTTTTTCTGATAGGCAAAAGAAAGCACAGTTTTGCAGCTTAGAACTTCATGTCTTTAATCATGAACTAAAAATGCTGTCATGACTGAGCAGTCAATTATTATTTCATATGCAATATGAAGTGTTGTGAGTTCCACTGATGGTATCAGGTTGCTGCCTGGTAGAGCACACAGTGATAGGTTTTTCCCACTGTCTGTGGATAAATTCAGTACCAAACCCCAAGCTATTGTGTGCTATTTACAGAAGAAATTAATCATTCTTTCTCGTTATCAATAAGGTTTAAATGTAAATTTCCCTCATACAGCAGAGTGCTTTTTGTATGACTTTTCCCCTAGAAATCCTTTCTGCTAGTCTTGTTCCTGAGAGAAAGGTGAAGGAGCACTGTGACCATCATTTCCAGTCTTCCTGTTGTCATTTATGCCATCACAGAAAGAAAGGCTCCAGAGTTCAGTTGGGGGAAAGCAAGCAGTAGCTTGGGGAATAGCTGATATTTAATTGATTTTGTTGCTTTGCTAAATTGATTGTTTTCTTGCTAAGGAAATGAACAGCCGTGAACTGTTCTTTATTGTTATCAGCTGATTGTACTTCTTTTACTGCACAATTTTGCCAGTCATGGAGGGGTTTTTGAAAATAGTGTGCAGTGGAATGAGTCTGAACTAAAATGAGTACAAACAGTGAATGTTCATAATGCAGCATGCACAAAAGCCTATGAGAATTTGCAGATAACTTTGCCTAGATAAGCAGTTTTTAAGCCATCATAAGATATGGGGTTCAGCCTAGTGAAATTCTGCATGGAACAGGCTGGGTTTGTTGGAGAGCAAACTGGCATCTGTGGAGCTGGGGAGATGTAAGCTGTGCCATTATCAGCGCAGGCAGATACAGGTGGCACTGGGGTAGGCAAGCAGCTTGAGGGACAGTCAGGGGGATTTTCAAGGGACAACAGAGATTTTTCCATCTAACTAGAATGCAATTCATTAACTAGAACAAAACCACGTGAAGTGCTTGTACTGCATGTGGGGAGTGGGACTGTGCGTCCCTGGGGAATGCTATTCAAAATTTATTAGATAATTGTGGAGAAGGGCTCCCTGAAAAGCTGATGTATGTGTGTAAGCTGGGAATCCTGTCTTTTAAAAGGATATAAAGTCTTTTTGTAGGGAAATGTTGTAGTATTTCTCATTCTTCAGAGGGACTTTGTTTCTGTGAAAATCCTGCTAAGACAGCTGCAGTCATCAGAGAGATATTTGCTTGTAAGGTCATCTTCTGTTGAAAGTGTTTTGTCACAGAATAGAGATGGCTACTTTCACTGCCAAAAAGCCACTTTAAAAGATTGACAAGAGAGATTAGAGAGGATACAGAAATTTTGGAAGACATTCTTTTAACCTTTTAATACAGTGCCAGCTTGGCAGTAGCAGATCTGTGGCAGGCTTAGCTATGGACCTAGCTTTTCTGGAGTTGTGGGGGGTGTTTTCTTATTGTCGTTGTTTGTTTTGGTTAGTTTTTTTTTTTGTTTGTTTTTAAAATTTGTTTGTTTGTTTTGTGTTTTTGTTTTTTGTTTATTTGGGTTTTGTTGTTGTGTGCGTTTTTTTTTTGTTTGTTTCTGGGTTTTTTGTTGTTGTTGCTTTGGTTTGGGGTTTTTTTTTGTTTGCTTGGGGTTTTGTTGTTTTTTTTCTCTTCCTTTCTTTTTCGGGTATCAATTAACATCAATTTCACCAGGGCAGTAAAGCAGGAGAGTAAAGAGTAAATAAGCAGCAAGCAAAATTAAAAACAGTAACGAGCCTTATGAATACGGGAGTGTTATAATATTTGAAATGCATTTATTTTGGAGCTTAGCATGTTCTGTGAAAATATGATGACTTTGTGAATGTATTGTCTCATTTTACATTGCAGAGACTCTGTTTATTGGCCCCAGAGGCTGACAAGGACCTGACACCTGTGCCCAAACATTTCCCGAACCTTGGCAGTGCCAGGCACGTTCATTTAGCAGCAGAGTTGTAGATCCACATGTCCTCAAGGCAGGGGAGAGGAGCAGACTTTACCCTTTTACCCTTGCAAGGAAAACCAGGTAGAGTAGCAAAATGACCAGGGCAGTGGATTCACTAACAGGACCCATCTTCATGGGAACTGGTGTTTCTGTGTCTGTGCCTCACTAGTGCCTAGTGCTGGTTAGGGGAGTTTGTCTGGGAACTGAATGCTGGGCACAGGAGAGCTCCTCAGAGCTGGGAAACCTCAAGACATTCAGTTTCTCTACCAGTTACAAGAATTTAAAAAATAATGTTTATAGTGCCTTTTAGAGTGGGTCTTAGCTACAAATGGTATTTGCATATTGAGAAGTGAGCAGGTTTAGATTAGATTTTGGGAAGGAATTATTCCCTGGCAGGGTGGGCAGGCCCTGGCACAGGGTGCCCAGAGAAGCTGTGGCTGCCCCTGGATCCCTGGCAGTGTCCAAGGCCAGCTTGGACACTGGGGCTTGGAGCAACCCAGGATAGTGGAAGGTGTCCCTGCTCATGACAGAGGTTGGAACTGGATGGACATTAAAGTCCCTTCCAACCCAAACCATTCTATGATTTTGGGATGGGAAAGCATTCATTGGTTTTTTTGGGGCCCCTAAAGAAATTCTAACAGAGAAAGGAGAAGCAGTAAAGATGTGTCCTTTGTTAAATAAGGTTTGTGAATGTTCTGAATCTTCTAAAAAATAGTTCAATGAAAATTTATCCAAGATTAAACAGATGTGCAATCGCCAGGGTTTGGCAAAGGAGAGATTAGTGTTTCACCTATAGATAAGTTCAAGGCTGCTTACTTTAGCAAAATGTCAGTTTTTCATGAAAAAAGCATTTTACATAAGTGAAAATCCTGGTCTGTAATGTCACTCCCATGGTTTCGCTGTGTGGCCATATCTGCAATAAGGGTGGACTTTCATTAAAGTAAGGCCTGAAGCATACACAGGTGAATTTTGTTTTAAATAGGACTATCTATATAGATTATTAGAGGAAAGTTTTGTGAATGTGGTATTTCAGAAGCACTGGGAAGCAATTAGAATCATCCATTTAGTGAATTTTGGTGGTCAGAAAAGCACTATCTAGGATCAGGTTTTCTCATTCATCATACCTTGTTACTTATGGATAAACAGGGTGATATGGTACCTTGCTAATTCTCAGATATCATTATATAATATAATTGTGTTCTTGAGATGCCATTGAAGGCCATTTCCAATTTCCATTGTATATAGGAAATACAGGTTTAAACCAACTAGGTTAAGTGTGACACAGCAAATACAAAGCAATTGGGTTGCTGTGTGGGCTGAATTGGGAGCATGGTTATTTCTGTGTGTGTGCTCTGCAGGAGAGAGCAAGTTTGGGTATTGAAAGCTTGAACTGATCGTGTCACTAACAAAGGTATTTGGCTTTTCAGAGGTAGAATTCTAGATGCCTAGATCACTGAGTTCATGCTACTACCCAGATGAGTTTGGGAGTGTGCCAAAAAACTAAAAGCAGTTGATAAACCCCAGAAGAAAAGCAGTAAATCAAAAGCTAGAAAGCTTTTGAAAAATTTAAAAAGTGGAGTATACATAGGGGTGATCATATAATTTTGAAAAAGAGCTTGATTGCCTCACAGAGATTGCTATGTGCCAGCATGTTAATGGTCAGACCCTGAGAGCTTTGCACTTTGATTCTAATGAATGTCCCAGGAGTTTGGATGTTTATATGAACATTATCTCTCTCTAAAATGGTGAGCTTAAAACCTTAACTCTGCTGGGGTTTGATCTGTATCCTTTAATCTAGACTCTCTATTGATGGGATTATTCACATGAATAAGGTTTTGCAGGCTTGGTCCCAACATTTATGTGATGGATTATATTGATGCATTTGCTCCATCGTTGGTCAAAATGATTTCAGCTGTGGTTTTGCTGTGTGAACTGGAACTCCCTTTCCCATGAGATTGTCCAGTAAAGAACATGGGTTAAATGCTGCACTATCCTTCCAGAACAAAAAAGCAGAAAGCAAATCTCTGATCCTCTCTTCCACTGCTTTCAACTTCATTCAGAAATGGGATCTCATACTGAATTGCTCTATAATTAATGAATTGATTGCTTAAAAGGCAAGATCCCTGTGTGCCAGTTCTAGAAGCATAAAAGTTCTTGCTGAGTCTTTGGGGGAAAAGAGAATGAAAGGCTTTCTGTAGGCTTTATGCGTATCTTGAATATGGTTTCTTGAACTGTTTTCATGACCACTTACTAATTTTCATCTGTCTCCTTTCTTCTGTTTGCAATGCCTGTAAGATAATGGTGTATCCATTGCTTATCACATTTCTGGCCTTTCGTGTCCCTTTTTCCTCTGAGTTTAGTGTGATCTCTTACTTGGTATTATGGGTATGTGGATGATTCATTTCAAAAACATTGTCAATTCCACTGATATCAAAAGGACTATTAGTATGCAATTAGTATGTACATAGCTAAGTACCTGCTGTGTTGTGGCTTTATGCATTCAGAAATATGATGTTCTCGCAAAGTCCAAGGATTTCAATCCACATCAGTTGAACTGTTCCCATTTTCAGAGATTTTAAATGAGATTTTAATGAGATTTTGAGAAGGGTCTGTATGGAAAAGGTTTAAGCTACTTATACAATGGCCAGTCTCAGAAAGTGTCTGAAAAAATGGCCACACATTGGGAAATTAATGTTACTAAAGAGCAATTCAGACCTGAAAACTATGGCAGATGCCACAGCAGTGATCACAACTCGTATGCCATGAGCTTTTCATGACTCTGTACTTCCAATTTATCAGTTGTTCTCTTGCATCAAAATCAGTTAAACTGTTTTAAATGGTTTTAAAGTTAAATCAGGTACATGGTTTGTTATTATATACAGGAAACTGCATTAAAAGAAAACCTTGCAGTTGGAAAGTTAGTAAATACCTAATTAAGGTAAGAATTAAGTTAGTAGCCTTAACTCATCTCCTTTGTCTGTACCTTCAGTGTTACACCATGCTCCTTGTTGGGAACACCATGCTATAGAATTTGAGTCGCAACTCTCATGCTCATTCACTCTGTTTCCATCTTAGCTGTTTATTGGAGTGCTGTTACTGCATTCTATTTCATTTCAGTCCTCCACCCGGTCTCTGTAGTAATCCACTTTTGATGTCTTTTTTCAAATTTTCTCCACAGCAGCTTGTCTGATCTTGGCATTATTTCCAAAACTTGGAAGACAAAAGAGGAGGTGGCTGAGAATATACTGAAGTTCACAGTGGCAGGACAAAGGTAATGCTCAAACTGGAACTGGGGAGGATTGCCTGAATTCCAGAGGGAATTCATCACAGTCCAGGCTGGGAGCTGAGCTGCTGGGAAGCTGCTCTGGAGAAGGGCTGGGGGTGCTGGTGGACAGCCAGGTGTCCCGGGGGACAAGACCAGGGCATCCTGGAGCACTGCTGGCAGGACAGGGAGGGGATGCTGACCCTCTGCTCAGCCCTGTGTCCACTTCTGGGCTGAGGGAGCTGGGCCTGGTGAGCCTGGAGGAGACTCAGAGGAGATCTCACCTGTGTCTGTCGGATTGAGGGGAGCTGTCAGAGGATGGAGCAGGCTCTGCTCCACGGGGCCCAGCAGTAGGATGAGAGGCAATAGGCAGAAACTGGAACATTCCAGGACATTCCACCTGAACATTGGGAAAAAACTTGGCTTTCAGGGTGATGGAACAGGCTGCCTTGTGGGGTCTCCCTCACTGGAGATATTGAAACCCCAGCTGGACACAGTCCTGTGTCTGTGCTCTAGGATGGCCCTGCTTGACCAGGGAGGTTGGACCAAATGGCCCACTGTGGTCCGTTCCAACCTGAGCCATTCTGTGATTGGGAGAGGATGCACAGCCGAAAGCCATTTTAATTGTGTGGCCTGGTCTTTGCGCCTTTTGAAAAGAAAATGTGCTGCTTCCTTCTCTTTTCACCCTAGATCTCAGAGGCATTTCTTCATAGTAGCTCTGTATTTAGGCAGCTCCCTCATCATTATTCATCTAAGTCATCAAAATTGTAAAAAGGACTAAAAACCCTGGTGTGTTTTAAATAAAATATGGGAAGGAGGACAGTAATAGAATAAGAGTTCATATATTTGAGGGAATACCCACCCAAAAGCTCTCACACAGCAGTTGCAATGTTTCCTTATTGTCTAAATATTGCAATTAAAGAATGAAATGCAATATGATCAATAGTTTGAGCTGAAATCCTATAGATGTTGTGTGACAGTACACATACTCGATCTTGATTCAAAATTTACACAGTTTGTATTTCCTCTACTGTAATTGCCTCTGTACTGTGGCTTTCAATAGCTATAAATTAACTCTGTCATAATTGCTCTCTTTTTTCCTTGAATATTTCTATCCTTGCTGTAAATTGTATTTCTGTTACTTCCAGTATTGATATTATGATGTGTCCACTAAGACAGCACAGTATCTAGAGACACGTATATATCTTTTTGGAATAGTTTTCTTTCACCCTCCCCATTTTATTGGTACAGTTGATTTCTCTTGGCTCTGAGCCTAGTTTGGTTTAATTTTTTTTATTTTTTACAGGATTCCAGACTCTGCTTTGAGATGGGCACTGTATAAATTAATAAATAAATTCAATATATACTTGCTTTTAGCGGGTTGCTTGGCACATCTGTTTTTCAGAGGTTTCTAAATCTTCATAATCTGTGTAAGATATCTTCAGTTACATAGGATTAGGGACAGTGTCATATTTTTAACATGTACAGGGTTTCCCATTAAAAAGTTGTTTGCTAACAGTTGCAGTGCTCTGGCATATTGGATACTGCAGTAAGTCTTAATAGTTAGAATGTAAAATAATGCTTCTATTTAAGACACTGGTATCTTATCTATGGTCAATATTTGTGGTTTTGATGCTGAAAACTCGGAAGGTTTTTTAAGGACTATTGCATATGTAAATATAGATGTTGCATTGTGTTTCAAATACTGATATTCCTTGAGTATTGCAAGAGCTTTCACAGGCAGAACTGCAACAAAACAGTGTTCATTATAGTGCTTATAGCCAGTTGCATTGTGTGGAATAACCAAAAGCATTTTAATGGAAAACCAGGGGCATCCTATTAAAAATTTTCCAATTTTCGTGATTGTTTTATGTCAGGCTGGCAAGGAGACATTTAAAGAAATAGTCAGCAAAGATTGTGGCACCAAATTAAGTCATAAATAGCTCAGAAAAGAGAAGAGACTACTGCTGAGCCAGGCAGCAGTTTGAGAGTAATGGCGAAGTTGGTTCTCCAGGAGAGCAGGGAGATTTGAGATGCACAGAGATGTAAAAGAATCGAGTAAAAATGGGGTCAAAGATGAGGAAAGGGAAAAAGCTTGCTCTGATGAAGTGTATAATCTTAGGGATTTCCCTACTCATACTGAAGTCAGCATCATAAATTGCTCTGCTCACAGAGCACCACATTCTTCCAGTGCTCTCAATGGAATGAATAGGTTCTATTTATGACTCATGGGTTGCAATTTTTATTGCAATATTTGAAGTGAAGGTGGGAAGAAAGGGGAGGCCCAGGGAGAAGGATGGTGTGCTGCTCAGTGTATACAGAATGAGCAGTTGGCACTGGTTAGTCGCTAAGGTGGGGATATAATTTTGTCGGGGCTGAAAACACAAAGGTGTGCTACTATCCCATGATCTTCCAACTCTGTATATTGTAAGGAACCTAATTAGACAGGTGATGAACATCCACTGAAGGCAATGTGGTAGGCAGACCTGAATCTGACGGGAATTAAGGTCTGACCAGAGCACTGAGGTTTATCAGCACTGAGGAGAGGGAGTGCTTCCAGGCATGCCCAAATGTAAACCCTCAGGTACATAGGGAGCTCTGCATGAAAGAACCATTGATGGCTGTGACGTTGGCAGCCATGGCCCATAAACTGTGGGATTAGGTGCTAACTGAGCTGAGATTCTGAAGGATCTGAATTCTGTATTAATGCTTGTCTCCTATCTAAGATTCCTAATGGCTTATGAGTTTAACCTTAAGCCTTTAAACAACTTCTTGCTAGTCTGGGCAAGTCTTTCCAGATGTGCAGTTAGTTCTTGGGTAAGGAAATGCAGATATTTCAACAGAATCTCTGCAGCTGGATCCGGACAAATACCTTTATCAGATCAGTTCTCTAATATGTGTGTTTTGTAATACCAAAGTCTTCTACAGCTCTTGACCTCTGCTGGAAGAAAAGGTTTATTTGCCCATATATGGCCTATATATGACCCATGGCAAAAGATAGGTGCCTGCCACACCTTTCATGCTCCCAATTATGTTTACTCTCTAAAAGGCTGGAAGTCCTGGGTATATCTCATTTATCTTTGTTATATTTGGATAATGTTACTGCGTCAAAAATGGCAAGCCTAGGACAAGGGAAAATAGTGCCTGGGTTCTTCCGAGGTCTGTTGGAGAGAGGGTAGTGAACTGTGAGCTACATCCACTTCATGTAGTCCTAGAGTGAGCTCCCTCCAGCACGACTGTCTCGTGGTTAGAGGGAATGCTTCAGAGGAAGCAGTGCCACTCTTTTGCTGATACTGTTTCATGATATAAATAAAACTTTTTAAATGGCGATTTTTTTGGGGCTTTATCATTATGGTGTCCTTATATTGAATGGTGAGCGTTTTGATACAAGACCTTATAGGTAAAATAAAAAATATGTGGAAAAGACATTCCTAGTAACAAAATACAAGTTGTTCAAAAACGGGGAGAAAGAGGGGGGAAGAACCATGTGCCTGGATACACAAACATTTATTAAAAGACAGAGATGCTGTGCACCTTAAATAAAGCCCCATGAAGCAACCCTAAAATGCCTTTGTTTGTGGAGGGAATATATGGAAGCATTTCTTTAAAAAGCTATTTGGAATTTAAACATTTGATATCATCATTGATGGAAGTAACCCTGTCCATGTCCACAGGGATGGTCAGGATCAGGAACATGGTGATGGAATGGAAGAAAAGGTGCAAGAATGGGAGCAGAATTAAAATGGTGCAGGCAGGCAACCCTTTGAGTGGCAATGTTTCCCATTTCTTTCCTAAGCACATCCACACTTAGTTTCCGAGAAAGCAGGAAGGACACATAGGCAAATTGCCAACCAGATGGTGCAATCGAATACGAAGAATGCTTTCAGAAGGGCAGTATAACACAGAATTAAAAAATGCTATCATTTGCTTTCCTGATACAATACAGGACAAAATTCTCATGGAAAGAGTAAATGTTAACTACATGTTCAGGCCTTCTAGTCATCTTTGTGATTTAGCTTCAGAAAAATGTCCACCTTTGAGTTCTCCTGTGGTATCCCCTCTGCCAAAGTAATTTAACGTGTTCCAATTATGTGTTTGCAGATTCTTCAAAACTGCCATGTTTTTGCCTAAATCTGTTTCCGTGAATATACAAAATTTAACTGTGAGAGAAGAGTGAAGTCTGTTTTCAGGACTTGTGTAGGTGCTGTTCTTGTATAACGTGAAGAAAACGTTACTTGCTATCTAGCGTTCTGTATAATCAATAGATAAAGATAATATCAGTGTGGAATTAGTGGCAGACCAAGGATTTATAGTATTTTTTTCATGTTATGTAATTTCTAATTTATTACTGAAACTATGTGGTGTGTATGTTTCCATTTCATCTTTGGAATAATTTTATATTTTTGCTTACAATGTATTTTTTTTCCACTTACAGTGTATTTTTCTTTCTATCCTAATTTGGCTCTTTTCAAAATCAGGCTGAGTGTCTATTATGTATATTATGCATCTAAAGAAATATGGATTCTCACCTTGCTTTTCTGACTTGCTTTTAAATTTCAGAAGACATCTATAGAAATGCATAAAGATTTGTAGTGGGGATATTTTATAATTATTTTAATGTAATTTTTCTTATTAGTAGCATGGTTTTGATTATGTGATTGGATGTAACAATTTTATGTCAATACATAATCAAGACTTGACATATCTAGTCGTAATTGAAGAGAGGAAGCCATATCCTGGCAAAAATGTAGGAACCAGCCATCTGTCCTGATGTCAGCCTTTTTGTTATGTATTTTATGTCTATATCTTGATATTCTATAAATATACATATATATGGCATATCTATCCTCTACCTTAATTCCTGTGAATGGCTTCCAAATGAGATTCAGCTACAGCATATGAGCATTACCTTCACGAATCTAAACAAGAGCTGCTGCCTGCTTTCTCTGCCCAGTCCTAGCTAGTCTTTATGTACTGCTGTTGACAAGCATTTGTGGACTACAAATAAATCTGGAAATAAAAGGAAGATTATAATCCATTGAATAAATTTTTTATTAATTGATTTTTTTAAAGATTAGTTATTGGACCACTTTCTTGTGCTTTCATTATTTGGATTAGGGAGAACCATGTTGCCTTGTTTTCTGTTAGACTTACTGACTTCTGAATCTATTTATTTAGCTTAGAGATGTTTATTTTTCTTCAGTGCTTGAAAATCCAGTCTGGATTGTGAGAAACCAAGTGTAATATTCATTCTTTCCTTCTTGGAAATCCCTTTTGTTTATATCGATTTTACAGGTGATTTTTGACATTGATGGGCACAGAACAAGCACTGTTGTATTCAGATTACATTCCCTGTAGCACATGTATAACCTTATTTTTCTCCCAGGTGGGAGGAAGAATATTTGAAATCTTGCCTGTAACGGTAAGATCTTAGCTGGACAATCAGAGACAATGCTGCAGTTCAACTGATTGAGTCGGTGTTGGGGCTTTATGTGAAATTCATATTGCTTTTGGTGGTTTTGCCTGCTGGTGAAACTAATCTCTATATCACTTTTCTGGGTTCTAAACTCCTTGGTCACTGTTTCCACTCAGTTTCAGAGTTCCTTTAATCTTTTGAGTTAAGTTAAATCAGCTGTAGCTTGAGATTTTGTGTATTAGTCTGAACAGGGCACAGACTTATTTTTACCTACATCAAGGTCCCCAGAGATTTTGTCTTTGTCCATGGCAAGTAGTTTTAGCCCCAGCTTCCTCAGGTAACAGCAAACTTCACTCTTAGCAAGCTTTTCTGTGAGGGTCTGCTCTTATTTCCTACAGAAAATACAGACAGAACTAGTTGACAACTCACCTTTGGATAAATAGAAGGGTTTGATGTTATTCTCTCTGTGAAAATAATGTCTTGAAAGCTTAGCTGGACAGTTGAAATTCACAAATAGCAGGTAATGTCTTTTAAAAGGACCAGAGGTATCATGGTGTTGACATGATCAGCGTTGGTAGTTGCTGTGGGGACAACCGGGCACAATGTTAAATAACAAAAGTTGAGTAATTCCCAATTCCATTGACTTCAGGTGAATTGGTCAGAAAAAACCACACTTGAGCTGAGTTAGGAATTATTAGGAGAGAAATAGAAGACAAATTGGAAAACATGTCTGTCTGTGAAGAGCTCTGGTACATTCTGCTTCTTCAGTGCTATGAGTAATTCTCATGCTCCCATTTCAGAGTGAATATGTGAAGAGTGATAAAGGTGATCAGACTTAGGGAGCAGCTTCCATGTGATGAAAGAAATTTGACAATCTTCAGCCTGGAGTAGAATCAACTGACGGATAATTTGATAGAGATCTACAGGGCTGGGAATGACATGAAAAAGGTAAGTGGAAAATGACTGTATCTTCTTCACACGTGAGAGCTGAGCATCAAGTGAAACTAATAGGCAGTCCAAAACAAAGGACTTTTTCTTTTCATACTCACATGTTAAGTTATGGAACTCCATTTCAGAGGTTGTTCGGGGTGCTGAAAGTTGACATAGATTCAAACCCAAACCAAACAAGTTCATGGAAAGGGAATCCGTTAAAAGCTATTAAATAAAAACGTGCCAACTGTGAATCAGAAAATCCTTGAGCCATAAATGAGTGGAAGCTGGGGAAGGATAAATATGTTAAGTAGCATTTATATACTTTTTCCCCTTTTTTTTTCTTTCTTTTTTTTTCTCCTGAGTTCACTGTAGCTACTACGATACATAAAATTAAGTGTGTGCTGGTTCTGTACCTCTCATAGCCTATCTTTTTAACTCGGTTCAGGGTCATAGGAAATAAATGGTTGTTTAGGAAAGGCAATAAAAGCAACTACAGCTTTGCCTTTCCTTTTTCTGGTGGGCAGTGCTCTGCCTCCAGAGTCAATGATGGGTGCACAGGCACGGTGCTAACCGATGGCTTTGCTGGAGCTGTCAGCATTCAGTTGGATGAGACATGACACTGGGATTTTGACCATTTGTGGTCATTAAAGTTATCGTGTACTTATTATAGGATAGCGGAAATTAGCCCTGGTGTTCTGGTCTAATTCCAGCTTATGTGTCTCCTGCAGTTTGACTTGGATAGGTTCCTTTTTCACCCTTCAGTGTGTGCTGCTTGATAATGACCGCACTTCACTGGAGAACAGCACTGTAAAGACTCCGTGTGGCTAAAAGTTCATCACAGATTATTTCTTGTCTAACACAACAAACACAGTAAACCACACCAATTCTTTAACATAGCAGGAATGCAGAGGATATGTGAACAGTTGTATATTCTGTAAAACACTGGTCATAATTTGCACTAAAGGAGAGTCAGCAGTCTCAGAGAATTGTGTTGCAACCAGCAGAGCTGCATGTCTGTACATCTGTGAAGAGTCTGGTGTATTTTGAATTACTAGATGTGCCTGATGAGCTGATGTTCTGAATTTTGCACGGGGATTTTACTGACACACTCCTTGGAATATGCTATGAAATTTCCTTTAACATAGAAGAAAACATGACATGAGCTGTGATTGTACACTTATTAGATTTTTTCCCTCTCTTTGCATCAAAAGGCTTTGTATGCATCATCAATGTAAGGCAAGGGAGAGAATCATCTGTCTTTTGGGGAGTGATTGTCCACATTCTCAGTGAAAGGTCAATGAGTAGTGGGTATTAATTAATCCAGCTGGGCACACAGCATCCCAGGTTTAACAATGTCCAAGCTTTTTATAATGATGATAGATTTTAAGGACCTGCCTTTTAGTAATGGCATCCCATCTGTTTGGGGTTAGAGCTTTCAGCACATTAAGGTATTTTTTTAGATTCTTCTTTGTAAAGTGGGTCTGATTTGTGGGATAGTCCCAGACATTGGTTATTTCAAAGAAAAAAAAATTGTGAAAATTTAAGGACAAAATCCTGAGTAAGAAACATTTTAAAATCTTTTTGTGAAAATATAAAAAACATATTTTCTTTTGAAAGTAATGTGTCCATTGGAGACTGTCAATTTATTTATTAAAATCATTCTGAATTTCTTGTTAAATGTTCAATTATGAAATATGTTGCTATTTGATAGGACCCAGCTGAATGACTAATTTCTCATAGTGCCCAAGTGCCTTTTTTCCCAGATGTCCATAGTACTGGATTGAAGATCCAGTTTTCTGGTTCTCTGAAGAGTCATGTTCTTGATAGAATACACCAAAATATGATATGCTTTGTGTCACTCTGAAGGTCTACCATGGTTTTCTTTTGTTTGCTACAAGAGAAAATGCTCTACAAGGAAGA